>BSBM01000904.1:54082500-54682500 GCA_027924585.1 Larix kaempferi
AGAATAGAAATGAAGCAGATTAGTGTTGGGACCCTTGTGATTCCACGAAGAAATATCAATGTTGGCCCCCTTGCTCCTTCCCTCTAATTTCCTACTCTTCTTCTGAGAACTCTTCAAGGAATGCACTAGTATACTTAATTGTTGACATGCATGCCGTAAATAAACCTCTCGAATCATACCCTCTTATTGCACTTTCCTTATCCAAATTGAAAATGTATACTTCTTTGGCCAGTTTTAAGATGTTAAATGTCCATCACAAAATATCCAACAAACTTAAAAGGTACTGAAATAAAAATTGCTTCCTTTTATCCTTTCCGATGAATTCATACCATTTCACACTTTCTCTAATATTCAAGTAAGTAGTTGTCACAAGAAACTTCTAGATGGTTCTATGGATTCCTTCAAAATCATACATCCTATTAAAAATGCAATTTTCCTCAAAGAAGTAATATCATTTTTCCTTAAACAACTCCTTTGCTTCATCAGTCAACCTTTTAGGGCCAATTCTAACTATCATCCTCCTAACACCAAATACAAATGTATCCTAGAGTTAATGGCCATCCTATTGTTTTCAAAGGCTAAGATATGATAAGGATTTTTACTGATATGTTTTTCATAAGGATTTTTACTGATATGTCTTTCATAGTCTATGTTTGTTTCATATGAGATATTAGTCTCATTATTTGTATGGTATGCTTATTATTGTGGCTTTTTTTGGCATAGTTTTTTAGTTTTCTATTATCATGGAGTATATGAGATAGTATCTTTTTCTTATGGAGCAGTTGGGATCTTATCTCTACCTATTATCAAAGCCACATTCTCTTGTCTATCACAACTCCTATAACCAATTCAAGTCACATTCCCCAGTTTATGGCAATTCCTCTAACCCAATCAAATCCGCATTCTCTAGTTTGTCACAATTCCTCTAACTTTTTGACATATTTATGAGACTCAAACATGTGATGTAGAAAAATATTAAACAAACACTAGGTTGACCATGCCTCATACCCACTAGGCATAACTTAGTAAAAATGTTTGAATTTTAACAAATACCCCTTTCTCTTTTATCTAGTGTACAGTGCTCTGTTTATTCTTTTGTAAATCTTTCAAAATGATTCTCCAATTCTATGAGGGAAAAGAATTAGCAACGTGATATTCGTTCACTCATAGAGTTAAGGCTCATAAGACCTCCTTTCAATACAACTATTGCAAAGGTTGACCCCAAAAAATGTAGTTGTAGAGACAAATGTTAACATGATCAAACCACTCCTTGCTAAAATCATCTCAAACAAACAAAAGAGCTCTATCATGTGAAGGCAAATATTGGATGATATTAAAGTTTGAAAGAAACCTTCCATTCGCTCAAATCTCATTAGAAAAGGAGCATAGTTATGAAATTATAACTGTCCAAAGCCTATGATTTTGCCTTAGCTCATCTTTCATTCATTTGATGTACATTGCTTTATTTTTGTGACTTGTGGATTCAAGATGTGGACTTTTGTATTTTATTAGTGTTCTATTGTGTTATTTTCAAGGGTTCATCCCTTCAACCATTTTAGCCTAATCCAGAGGTGCGATAGGGATAACTTTCAGCCTAATATGGGGTTTGATAAATAAAACTTTATTTTTGTATATTTTTATAATTATAGTTGAGGACACCTGGTGGTCTCCTCCAGAATTGGGCTTCATCAAGCTTAACTTTGATGGATCTAGCAAGGGAAACCCCAGGCCAGCAAGTTATGGGGGTGTTTTCAAGGATGACTCGGGACATGTTATTCGGATATATGTAGGCTCCCTAGGGAATGACGAAAATAATGTTGTGGAGCTCTATGATATGGAGAGAAGGATCAAAATTATGGTTCATGAAGAATTCAATAAGTTGATTATGGAAGGATACTCCAAGCTAATGATTCACATTCTTTCCAGACTCCGTCATGGCACTTCAATCAGCAAGCTTGCTCCAATCTGGAGATTGGATTCTAAGCTAGAGGGACTAACGGCCACATTGAATAGGGATATGGATATTGTCCCTCATCATCTTTGAATAGAATCTAATAAGCTAGGTGACAAATTAGCCAATTATGGAGTTGATCGGATCCACAATGATCTCAATAGCAGTTGGTTTGACGTTCATACTTCTGCTCTAAAGGAAGTTCGTTGGTCTATCAACCAACAAGACCTTCTCCCCCACATTAGGTGTGATCCAAAACCAAGCCTAGTGGAAGGCTCCAAGATCATCTGCATGACTTCTCATTAGACATTCCATCTGTAATGTCATCATCATGCATGTTTAAAGGTCATGTCAACCAACGTTTAGCTACAATCATTATTTGGTTTGGAATTTTTTCCCTGCTTGAGCGAAGTATTTACTCCAGTTTGCTTTGTGCTCTGTATTTTACACTCATTAACCTTGTTCTCATGGTGCCTTCATCCCCTCTCAAGTCACATACCATGTTTGATTTGAGACGGTGGAGGAATTTTTTCAAGCTTCAAGCCCACTTCTATCTTATTGATGTGATTTGGTATCAATAAGACTTCTATGTTGTTGAGTCTTCGCTCAAATGTCAAGAAAGTATGCATGAAAAGTAGAAGAGAATAGTGACCACAAGAATTTCTTCTCATTGTATTGTAGAGTGCTTGTATGTCATTGAATAATATGTACAGTGTACAGAAATAATATATTTTGTAGAAAGAAAGTCCTATCGAATTGGATTGTAAATAAGGTGGAAGAGACGTAGATTTGCACCTTATTTTTTTCCAAACACTGTTAAATTGTAGGTGACCGTTGCAAAATATGCATTCATTGGTATCTACAGTTGGAGCGGTGTTCACTAGAAAGACCCTTTGTCTTTCCTATACAACAAAGAACCAATCAAAATATTCTTCCAAGGGAGAGAGCACCAGAAGAGGATAAGGAAGAAGGAATTTCAAATGTAGAGGGAAAAAATAACTCAAACAGAAGACCAAACTTACAATATAAGGGTCCTCACACAAAGATGGGGGACCTTTTAGATGCAAAGGATGTTTTTCAAAACAAGTTCTTGTTGTAGAATTCAACAACGCGTATGCATTTATTAAGCATAGGAATGGGAAAGCCCGAGGCAGCCAAGTGAGATTCCACGAAGGCTAGGGGAACAAAACGCGTACGTGTACGCATTTTGGAGAACCAAAACACGTGTTTGTTTTGTAAAGAATATTTTATTAAATAAATAAGGCCCCTAACATCCCTCCCCAACCCCCTAACACCCCCTCTCCAACTACCTAACAACCCCTCCCTAACCCCTTAACACCCCCTCTCAAAATCCCTAACACCCACTAGGGCCCTAATCACCCACACGGCACTCTCCAACTTACTAACACCCCCCAACCTCGTAACATTCCCCCCAACCCCTAAAAACCCCTCTCTAAATCCCTAGAACACCCTACCCCTAATCACCCACACCCTCCACCTACCCATGTCTCTTACCCCATGCCCCTAACACCCCCTCCCTACTCTCTCTATCTCTCTCTCTCTCTCTAACCCCAACACCCACACTCTTCGCCTATACCCCCTTTTCTCGCTAATATCCCTACTCCTCCCCGAAGACCTAACCCCCCCCTCTCTCTCTGTCTCCCCTACTCCTCTCTTTCTCTATTTCCCCCCTCCCCCCTAACCCTTACTAATCTTTAGTGTCATTCTATATACCTAGCCATCCAAATCTTTGTCATGTTAATTCATCACCAAGCCAAGTCTAACACACCAATTCATATTTGATTTCTTCATGAAATATGTTCATTCTATATACCTAGCCATCAAAATATGTTTAATGTTCTTATTTGTTATTATTGAACCAAGCCAAGTCCCACACTTACCCTCTCCCTCCCTCTCTCTCTCTCTCTCTCTCTCTCTCTCTCATACTCCTCTACCTACCCATAACTCCTAACCCTATCTAGATATCCCCAAATCCCCTAAAACCCCCCTTCTCTCTCCCACTCTTAACCCCTACTCCTCTCTCTACCTATATCCCCCACCCTCTCTCTCTCTCTCTCTCTCTCTCTCTCTCACACACACACACACATGCACCCCTAACTCTTACTAACCCCCTCTCTCACTCATCCTCCTCCTCTATCTCTTGCCTGTTCCCCATAACCCTTACTAACCCCCTCTCTCCCTCTCTCTCTCCCTCTCTCTCTCCCCTACTCCTCCACCTACACTTGACCCCCACCCCTCTCTCTCTCCCCCATCCCCTTAAAACTACCCTCTCTCTCTAGCATTCTCACTACCCCCAACACTACGCTCTCACCCCTAACTCCCATCCAATTATCCCTACCCATAACCACCCCCTCTCCCCTTGCTCTCTCACTCTCTCCTACTCCCCCTACCCCCCCACTCTCTCGCTCATACTCCCCCTATTCTCTCTCTCTCTATCTCTCTCTCTCTCTCTCTCTCTCTCTCTCTCTCTACCCCGCCCTTCTCTTTGAAATCCCTAATCCTCCCAATATCCCTACCCCCCAACCATAATCTCTATCTGTATCTCTCCCTCAACCCCCCTCCTCCCCCTACCCCTAATCACCCACACCCTCACCCCTTAACCCTCAAATCTCTCTCTCTCTCTCTCTCTCTCTCTCACACACACACACACACACACACCCCTCTACTCCTTCACCTTTCCCTAACCCCCACATCTCTCTCTCTCTCTCTCTCTACTCATACACCTACTTGTATCCCCTAACCATCTCGCTCACCCCCAATCCCCTAACATTGTCGCCTCTCTCTCATACAACTAACCACTCTGCTCTCCTCTCTCTTTCTCTCTCTCTCTCTCTCTCTCATCTCCATAACCCTTACTAAATCCCTCTATAACTCTCTCACCTCCATACTCCTCCCCCTACATTTAACCCCCATCCTCATCTTTGTCTCTCTCCCCCCTCTTCCCCCTAACCCTTACTAACCCCATATCTCACTCTTTTTCTCCCTTACTCCTCCACCTACACCTTACCCCTACCCCTCTCTCTCTCGCTGAAAACCCTAACACCCTCGCCTCTCTCTCTCTCTCACTCTCATTACCCCTAACCATCCTTCTCTCTTGCTAACCCCCCTCCTACTCTCCATACCCATAACCACACCCTCCACCCCTCTCTTTTTATCGCTTACTTCCCCTAACCCTACCTCTCTCTCTCTCTATCTCTCCTACTCCCCCTACCCCTACCCCTCTCACTCTTTATCTCTCATAATCTCCCTCCCCCTACCACTTACCACCCCCCCATCTCTCTCTCTACCCAAACCCCATACACCTTCTTCCCTCTCACTACCTTAATCCTCCCTAAACCCATACCCCCCAACCCCCCTCCTCAACCTTACCCCTAAGGTAAATTTGATTTTTACCAAAATGCGCGCGCGTTTTAGCTCTACAAACTGCGTACACATTTTTTAGAGCTAAAACGCGTACGGGTTTTGTAGTGCTAAAACGCGCACCACGTTTTGGTTTTCATGGCACCCAGATAAGAGGGAAAGGGAAATTTGAATTTAAAACAAACGCGCTTGTGTTTCCTAGCACTAAGACCGAGCCTTGTCACCTATATAGTTTCCATTACTCTTCCTATGTGTCTGCTTCGGACTTAGCTTTAGGTTAACCAAACCTATGGTATGGAATATGGTAAAACATAGCTAATTAGACATCTCACAATTTTTCTCAAGATGCCCTTGTTTAGCCGTTGGTTACAGTATGTTGCACACCATCATTTTTTATGAAATTTTAGATATGGATAGCATTTTTTCTACAGATTCCAAATATGTAATTTTTAAAAAGAATATATATATATATATATATATATATGGGGGGAGAGAGAGAGATATGTGTGTGTGTGTGTGTGTGTTTCTATTTTGTTCTTATTTTTCTTGTGTCATGACTCCTTAACTTAAAAAAAACATTGTTAGTGTTTCATCCATAACTCTTCTATTTCTCAACCATTTTGGAAAAAAATTGTATATTGCACTAAAGGACACTGACCTCTACATGCTATAAAAAAACCATTTCAAAATAATTTCATTAAGACCTTCAAAGGCTCACCCACAATTGATGTATTGTTTTCGAGTTTCGATTACTTAGATAAAAAATAAATAAATTAAATTAAAAAATAAAAAATAAAAAAATTTGGAAAAATAGCGATGCACTAGTACTAGATGTTCTCTATATGTCTACCAGTTTTTGTAACTTGGTTCCATCATTTAGGCACTCAAAGCTTGTACCCACAAAAATATATACCTTATAATTTGTCCAAAAAATAAAAAGTGTATGTTAAAAAAGATCAAACTTTAGATAGTTAAGAACATTTTCAATAGAAAAAATTTATATGTTCAGAAACTTCATTCAATTTCCTATGTTTCATCTTTTTTACTCATAGTGAGATTCATTGTGTATGTGTCTCAAAATATCCATGTAAGTTGATGGATGATTGTTTTTTCATTTTTCTATTGCATCTAACGTGTCAAAAGAGACCCTCATTAGCTTGCGCACACCCATAAGTATTGCAGGAAGAATGGACATGAAGCATATCAATATTGGGACCCTTGTGATTCCACAAAGAAATATCAATGTTTGCTCCTCCCTTTAATTTCCTACTCTTCTTCTGGGAACTCTTCAAGGAATGCGCTAGTTTACTTAATTGTTGACATGCATGCCGTAAATAAACCTCTCGGATCATACCCTCTTATTGCACTTTCCTTTTCCAAATTGAAAATGTATAATTCTTTGGCCACTTTTAAGATGTTAAATGTCCACCACAAAATATCCAACAAACTTAAAAGGTACTGAAATAAAAATTGCTTCCTTTTATCCTTATTGATGAATTCATATCATTTCACACTTTCTCTAATATTCAAGTAAGTAGTTGTCACAAGAAACTTCTAGAGGATTCTATGGATTCCTTCAAAAGCATACATCCTATTAAAAGTGCAATTTTCCTAAAAGAAGTAATATCCTTTTTCCTTAAACAACTCCTTTGCTTCATCGGTCAACCTTTTAGGGCCAATTCTAACTATCATCCTCCTAACACCAAATACAAATGTATCCTAGATTTAATGGCCATCCTATTGTTTTCAAAGGATAAGATATGATAAGGATTTTTACTGATATGTTTTTCATAGTCTATGTTTTGTTTCATATGAGATATTAGTCTCATTATTTGTATGGTATGCTTATTATTGTGGCTTTTTTTGGCATGGTTTTTTAGTTTTCTATTATCACGAAGTATATGAGATAGTATCTTATTCTTATAGAGTAGTTGGGATCTTATATCTACCTATTATCAAAGCCACATTCTCCTGTCTATCACAACTCCTATAACCAACTCAAGCCACATTCCCCAGGTAATTCCTCTAACCCAATCAAATCCATATTCTCTAGTTTGTCACAATTCCTCTAACTTTTTGACATATTTATGAGACTCAAACATGTGATGTAGAAAAATATTAAACAAACACTAGGTTGACCAGGCATCATACCCACTAGGCATAGCTTAATAAAAATGTTTGAATTTTAACAAATACCCTTTTCTCTTTTATCTGGTGTATAGTGCTCCATTTATTCTTTCATAAAGCTTTAAATGATTCTCCAATTCTATGAGGAAGAAGAATTAGAAATGTGATATTCATTCACTCATAGAGTTAAGGCTCATAAGACCTCCTTTCAATACAACTATTGCAAAGGTTGACCCAAAAAAATGTGGTTGTAGAGACAAATGTTAACATGGGAGCTTGTTGGTGGAAGCCTTACAGAGGTGGTGCAACAATCGTTCGAACAGTTGCATCAAATCTCTTCCTTTCATTATATGTTGGGGAATTTGGATCAACGGGAATAACATAATTTAATGAGAAATTTACAGTTCCTTAGATTAGTGCCTCAAATATCTTAGGCATCCTTCCATTCTTCTCACAAGTCATTTCATCGACCAAGCAGAGAGTGATCAGGGAGGAAGAAATAAACAAGAGCCTCCCCTGGGCATATTTCAATGGTGCCTCTCAAAGGGGTGGGGAGCTATGTGCGGGGGGTTGTCCTTTTTCTATCAAAGGATCATTATTTTCAGATTAGTTTGGGCTTCGGGGAAGGATCAATTAACTATGTTGAGCTATTGGCATTGAAACTTCTTCTTCTTTTTTCCATAGAAAAATGGTGTAGGTACCTTCAAGTCTTTGGGGATTCCATGATAGCTGTTAATTGGATCAACATAAATCAGAGATGCACTCACACACAGTTACTATCTCTTCTTAATGAAATTTTTCGATATTATGGAAAGTATAATATTTTTTCTTGCATACATGTCTACAAGGAGAGAAACAAATCTGCATACTCCTTATCTAAAGAAGGCACTCATTTGGATAAAATTCTATTTAAGGTAGTTGAACATGACAAGGGACATATTTTTCACTACTACCATTGGCCCTTTATAGAATGCTATGATCCTCCTCAATAGAAGATTTGATAGCATGGGACATAACTATAAATTTCTACAGTTTATTATGGCTCAGGGCAGTTCCATATTCCATTTTGGATTACTTTTGGGGATATTTATGATGTATAGATAAAGCAAACAATATAAGTAATCCTCCATATTAGGCTTCTGCAAGGCAGCTATAGCTCTCTTTTGGAGAAAGTTTTTTTGAAACTTTGTAATGATTGATCCGGGTAGTTAATATGAATTTATTTCCTTAATATATGCATATGTATATAGTTTTGTGGAGATGTCTGGTTGTTAAACAAAGGTTAAACATTAAAATAATTAATTTAAATATTAAAGTAACATAAACATTAAACTAATCAATATAAACGTAAAAACAAATACTATTTAATAAACATACCCCTTTTCTTAACCATTGCTAAACCTATCGGTGTAATAAATAAAATTATGATTTTTTTCCAAGGGAAAAAAAAGGATGAATGAATCATTAATAATAGAAATTAATAAGAGTCAATTTAATAATATTAAAACT
Source organism: Larix kaempferi (assembly GCA_027924585.1). Classification (NCBI taxonomy): domain Eukaryota; kingdom Viridiplantae; phylum Streptophyta; class Pinopsida; order Pinales; family Pinaceae; genus Larix; species Larix kaempferi. The sequence goes on from BSBM01000904.1 coordinate 54,091,469, forward strand.
GATAAAAAGAGAAATTATAATTAATTAATAATGTTATGGGAAATTAGTATTAATTCCATGAATAATTAATAAAAATTAATAAATAATATTTGCATAGTCTAAAAGTTTAACGATTGACCCATAAAAATTTGATTTTTTCGGCACAATTTTAAAAATTTGATTTTTTCGGCACAATTTTAAAAATTTGATTTTTTCGGCACAATTTTGAAAAAATCCAGCGTTACAACTGTCAAACTCTGAAATTTTGATGCCCTGCGGTTTTTGATGGTATTGAATATGTTTCTAAAAATAAAATTGCCATTAAAACATAGTTAAATTTATATTTTGCAAAATAAAATAATGAAAAGATATATAGATAAGTTAATAATGTTAAAGGTTACAAATATAATAAGTTTAGAAAGAAATGTAAGAAATGGATAAAGGGAATAATAATCAATTCATGAATTTAATTAATAAAAACTTTATAATTATTATTATTAAATAATTAATAAAAAATTATAAGTAATATTATTAAATTATTGAAAAAAGAGGGTTAAGCTCATGGATGAGAATAAGAAAGTAAGTGGGTTTAATATGTATTACCAAATTTTTGTTTTGTAAGGTTCGAATTATATTAATCAAAAAGACCTAACTGTACAAAACCCAGTTGTCCATATGTATGAGAGCCATGATGCCATGCATGACCAGTGGAACCAAAGTGCTAGAAGCGGAATTTTGCTAAGATATCTAGAACTGGACATGTCTATGAGCTACTATAAATGAAAGTTGACATGGATCCCCCACAGGCTCGGCGTTATGACCGGTATTTCTCAAAATGATAGACATACTAAAACTATGTAAATCATACTGACTATGACTATGTAAATCAGCCCGAAGGCTATTCATCATCAAACAGAGGGATTGAGGAAGGTCGAACACCTGGAAAAGTGCTTGTCTCTGTGTTGCTAGTTTTAGCAAGGCAGCGCTTGAAGACTAACTGAGTATCTACAACTTGTTGAGGTGGAGGTCTAGTGAAATATTTCCCTATGGTAGCCCAAGCGATCGCGTCCAATTTCACGTTGAACCGCCCCATCTCCTCGGACTAAAACCATAATAAGGCATGCAAGGTAGCTTCGAGGTTTGAAACCGGGTCTGCCAGCAGCAAGGCCCCTCTCTTTGACCTGAGAAAGCCTTGAACACATTCTTCCATAGCCAGAGACATCAAAGCCTCAGTAGTCCATAGGACCCTAAGCGTTTTCGTGTGTCGCGTTTTGTGAGTAAGCACGGATCCGAATTCCTCCACGAGCCCACCCAACTGCTCGACCAAATGTCACATAGAGGGGCAACCTCACTTTTTATTCAGGAGTTTTTCCAACCACAGAGTTCGCGCGTGAACCGATTCTGGTATCTCTTGTTCAAAGAAGCCCTGTACTTTCCCCATCTCCCTCAGGGCTCTCGACATATGGGTGCGCCACGGCCCATTAACAGTTTCGCGTGGAGTAACCTTTGTCCGTGCCATGGCCACCTTGATTGCAAGGAGGAACCAGCTGAGATGTCCACCTTGGTAAGGAGCCCATATACAAATCAAATCTCAGAGGATATGAGAATGTAGGTGACGTGGGTTTCCATTTTGGGGTCGGGATTTAATCCTGGGCCTCCTCATTCTATGCCCCGATGCATGCAAACTGTTCGAAACGCCATGTTCGCCACCCTCAAAAATTATTGCCATTAAAACTTCCAGAGTTGAGCCGGATAATCTTCGTACGGAGCCTCTTCGACTTGCCTCACAATGATGTGAGCTTCATTGTTGACATGGCCCCTTATTATAGACTTGCATGACGATGGACCACACAGTTCCACACGACGTGCCACATGGCATTTCCTTGTCCTTGTTCTGAGTGATGGCCATGTGGGTTGGAGCTTCCCTACATTTCGCACCCATTGTGGGGGGTATGTATTACCAAATTCTAATTAAGACAATTTGACAAATGTTTTCAAGTGGAGGTACGGAGTATATTCTCTCAAGTTGATGGTGAAGACTATAAATAATATGTATTATATCCTGAATTAAATAAACAAATGAAACAGCAGAGCACTATGGCTCACACAGACAAGAGGAGGTTCACACACTCAACTCAATTGTATTAAGAAATAAAGGTTACATATATAGGAAAGAGATAAGAAAATCTAGATCCAATAAATGTGGATCAGATCCTACAGCATAGGAGTTGTTCAAACAAGAAATCCAGATATGGAAAACATCACGAATATATTTGCTGCATTATATCTAACAGCCTCCCTTAATGCAGAAATGGATTATTGACAACACCTAATTTCTTCCTAAGATCCTCAAAGTGGATCCTTCCAACTGGTTTAGTAAAAATATCAACAACATTCTCACTTGTACTGCAGTAAGTCAATTCAATCTCTTTAGAATCAATCTTTTCTCTCATGTTGCAGCTCAATATGTTTGGATCTTGCATGATAAACTGGATTATGTGCCAACTTAATTGAACTTTGATTATCACATTGAATTCTGGTAGCTTGTTCTTGATTTATTCCAACATCTTCAAGAATACGCCTCAACCAAATGGCTTCACAAGTAGCACTGGTTAACGCTTTATATTCAGCTTCTATGGATGACAAAGAAACAGCTGGTTGTTTCTTACTGCTCCATTATATGACTCCTAAACCAATATTAAAAGCATATCCAGAAGTGGATTTTCTGTCATCAGGATTTCCTGCCCAATCAGAATCAGAGTAACCTTCCAACTGAACATCAGATATATTAGTATATAAAAGACCATAATTAACAGTTCCTTTTAAATATCGTAGGACCTGCTTTGCATCTTTCCAATGTGTTTCGCATGGCTTAGCCAAGAACTGACTAAGGATGCTAACAGAATATGATATGTTTGGCCTTGTAGTAGTGAGATAGTTCAGACTACCCACTAATTGATGATACAAAGTACCATCAGCTTCTTTAGATCCATCATCATTGTACAGTTTGACATTCTGATCCAAAGGAGTTGATACAGATTTGCATTCACTCATTTGAAATTTGTCAAGGATTTCCCTTGCATACTTGCTTTGAGTGATGAATGTTTTACCAGATTCTCTCCAAAAAGAAATGCCTAAACAATAATGCAAGTCACCAAGGTCTTTCATTTCAAATTCCTGAGACAAATTACTTTTGATATCTGCAACTAATTGATATGCTCCACCTGTAATGATAAGATCATCCACATATAAGGATATCAAGCAAAAATTTCCATGTTTATTTAATTTAATATATAAGATTGAACCATTTTTACTTTTGAGAAACTCTTGTTGTTTGAAGAAAGTGTCAATCTTGATATACCATGATCTAGGAGATTGTTTCAGTCCATAGATAACTTTCTTTAACCTACACACCAGTTGTTTCTGTCCTTTCTACACAAAACCTTCAGGCTGCACTAAGTATACTTCCTCTTTTAAATCACCATTTAGAAATGCAAATTTGACATCTAACTGGTGTATTCTCCAGTTATGTTTAGTAGCTAATGCAACTAGCAATCTGATAGTGTTTAACTTAGCTACTGGTGCATATGTCACTTCAAAGTTGATCCCCTCTTACTGAGAATAACCCTTTGCAACTAATCTTGCCTTAAACTTGTCAATACTATATAAACAAAGCATGTTCAAATATAAACAGTCTAAGATTCTTGAATCCATTGACATCAGGGGTGTCTTTTCTTACATAGTTTCCATTATGTTTTATGTATCTATTATTGGACTCATTGTTTATCTTCTTAAGACAATCTCTAGCTATATGACCCATTTTGCCACAATAATGGCATACAACATCTTTATTAGCATTAGAGTCATGGTGTGACATACCTCTATGTCTTGCACGAAACTTGCCTCTGTATCTGTTCCATTGATTTCCTCTATGTGAGTGTCTGCGTCTTTCCATCAGCGCATGATCTGCAGTCTAAGATTCTGGCTCATAAATCTTCATTATATCTTCTTCTTGTAGTAGGATTCCACCAAGCTTTGTAAAGGTAGGAGGATTTTGTCTTGCTACAAGCGCTAAGATGAACACCTTATAATCTGGAAATAAACCTTTTAAAGTAATAGTTACCATATCGGTGCTGGATACTTCTTCACCTATGTCACCCAGATTATCTCGAAAATCTTTGATGCGGAAGAGATATTTATTCATAGGTTCATTCACCTCCATCTTAATAGACAATAATTTAGTCTTCAAAAACAAAAATCTATTTGAATTGACGTCTGATACAAACCTTTGAGTTTGTCCCATGTATCCTTGGACGTTTTGCAATTTCTGATATGAGGAATAATATTGTCTTTCACAACGATGCAGATTATTATTTTTGCTTAAACTTCCCACGTATTCCAATCCGAGAGAGACAACGGATCTAAAGGCTTCTGTTCATCTCCTTTCACAATCGGCCACAAACTGAGCGCTTTAAGTACAGTCACTAACTTGAATTTCCAGTTTACATAATTCTCTCCATTCAATTTTGATGGTTCAGTGATATATAAATCGGCAAGGGACATTTCTACCATCTTCAAATAATTGAAGGGCAATCAATTTCAACCAAGAGAAAAAAAAATACCACTGGATCACCTCTTTTAAAAAAAATAACACAAATATGGTCGGCGCTCTTAGCTTCTGCAGCTCCCGCGCCGTTTAAAATCGGTGTAAGTGAATACCCGATCATCAAACTTATCCGGCTGCAGCTCGGCGACATCGTCTCACTGTTGGGACTGAGGAGAAGCGACGTCGTCCCTCTGTCCTCCTTCAGCAGATGTGACGACCTCAATGGAGAGACAAAAAAAAATTTACAGTGAGGTGTTGGCAACACTTTTCACCTCAACGTTGTAAAAAAAATTACAATGATCTCATCTTGTGGAAATGTTATCTCCACCAGCGTGATGGAATCCATCTCCTATAGCGCTTCTCCGGTGATTTGGACAGCCATATATTCTTTCACGCAACCCACAGGCAGTTCGCCTCACTCTTCACAATTCGACTCGACTTTCTCCAATTCGGCCAAACAGCGATGCCCAACAACAGTCCTGTTTTGTGCACTTAACCATTATGGTACCTTATGACAGTGACAGCAACAATTCTCTTATATCATCAATAATCTCTAATCAGAATGCAACATTCAACACAGCAGCAAGGTGGAGCCTCTCTCACGTGGATGGAAGCAGTAGCAGTTCAAGGAACGGTCTTCAATCCTGGGCAGATCCACACTCAAATAGAAAACACTGTGGCTATAATACCAAATTAAATAAACAAATGAAACAGCAAAGCACTATGGCTCACACAAACAGGAGGAGGTTCACACACTCAACTCAATTGTATTAAGAAATAAAGGTTGCATATATAGGAAAGAGATAAACAAATCTAGATCCAATAAATGTGGATCATATCCTACAGCATAGGAGCTGTTCAAACAAGAAATCCAGATATGGAAAACATCACGAATATATTTGTTGCATTATATCTAACATCCTGTTCGAGGGAAATATAAATATTGACATCATGTTCAAGGGAAATATATGTGTTGACATCTCAATAGTTCACAAGTCGGAAAAAAAAATTCATCTCCAAGTGGTAGGTTGATCATTAGCCACGCTTTTGGCAATTGTCACAAACATTTATGCATGAATATATTGATAATATATGCTTGTTTTCAATAAAACTAAATATTTGGAGTTACCAAGTGCAACACATTGATGCTCCCATCCATCTACACACCGTGCAATGTTAGTGAGAAAAAACTTATTTTTATATCATCGAATGGATAAAGAGCCATTGAGACTAGGGGATCATATAGTTCAGATCCACCGATAAGCTATGTTAGAAGTGGATCTTACTTTAAAATTATGTATTAATCATTGTTGTTCGTATTTTTATGGAAATCAATGATATTTTTAATTTGCGTAGTCTAAAAGTTCTACAATTTCAAATGGAAATTTTGACTTTTTTAGCATAATTTTTAAAAAATCTTACATCAATTTTTAAAAATCATGGTTACAACTCTCAAACTGTGAAATTTTGGGTGTCCTAGGGGTTTTTGATGGTGTTGAATCCGTTTCTATTATCAAAATCGCCATTTAAACACAGTTAAATTCATATTTTGCAAAATAAAAAACATTGGATTGCGATGAAAAGCCAAATCGTCGAATATTTAGATAACTTCTTTTTAATTTTTTTAGTGAAACTTAATATTTTGGGAGGATAACATTTCATCTCACAAGCACTCGAGATACACCCATAATCACTAGAGCTACAGTCAATTGACATTTATTATTTCATGAATTCAAGGATTGTACATACTTCCATTGCTTGGCTTTGTATTTTTACTAAATTCAAGGATTGTACACGCTTTTATTGAATTCAGGCATTAAATAAACTTCTATAACGCTCTCAGTGAATCTTAGCAAGTTTGTCTTTGACTTGATTTGTCCTTAGCTCATCTTCACAATGCCCTAAGAAGTGGTATTTGAAAAGCCATAACAATTTAGTACAACTCTTCTTCGTACCCTTCAATAGGTCAATGAGTGAATAGTCGTTATGTTTCAAGTAGATGTATTTATTTATTTTTTTTTAAATTAAAAATTCAAATAACAAATTATATAAAAAAATCGTAAAAATATTTGTATTTTATATAAATGTAACTTGCTATAAAATATTCACCTTTTAAGATAGGATGAATAATATTTGAAGTTTTCTTCTCTTTTGTTTCCTTTTGGGACAATGACCTATAAGAGATATAAATGCATTTGCAATCTCAACAACAATTATGATACAATTTCTTCTTCTGTTATCAAACCAAGTGCCTCTTGTGACACATGGGTTCAGGTGTAAATGTCATGGATGCGAATGTTAGATGTTCCTACAAACACTAAGCTATAGCCTCGATCTACCATGAATACAATGCAAAAAGCTTTGGGAAGAAATATTTGTAATGCAAGAAGCTATAGGAAATATTGAGATTAATCAATACCAAGTGACAAGGCTTTGGTCTCCATAGAGATGTATTTAATAGCATTGATTTTCATACTCTTACAAATAAGCAAAAAAATTGTTCAACACAAAAATATAATAATGAACTTGAAAAATGAGAAAATATTTTTTATTAAAAAAACATAAATTTAACAAATATTGTAGGATATCTTGTAAAATGTGGATGAGTTAATAAAAAGTTGAATATCTAGGAAAACAATAGTCACTTGCTTTGGCAAAGACTAATTATAAGACATAAACATTCATTCCACCATGTAATATTTAGGTGCAAATTTATTTATTATAATCCATGGAGTGATTTGAATCTTAAGAGTTATATAATCTAAGTTTGGATGTAAAATTCATAAAGTCTTATTTTTTTTTATGAAGTGTAAAGGAGAGCATGTTTAAAGAGAAGATATCTTAAACTTAGTTTTATTATATGTAATAGTTCATATATGAATAGAATCCTCTTTTTACTATTAGTTTTGGAGGTGAGTTATTCTTTCATTATATAAAGATATATTTTGTGAATATACTTTTGGTTATAAATCATTTTTTTTTCAAGTGAAAAAATTTATCATAATTCAATTTAAGTAAAAGTGTCAATTAAATCTATATTAATTTTGAAATTATCAAACATAAATTAAAAATTTGTAATCAATCATGATTGATTTTATAACAATATTTATATATAAATATAATATTGTAATATTTTTATTATTAATAAAAGGAATGCTTGGTATGTAAATTTCCCATTGGTTGAGGAAGCCGAGGAAAGTTCTGAGGGGTGTCTCTCCTATATGGAATGGGTTTATGAAAGTACACTGTTGGTTGGCAGATGGCCTGTGTTGGAAAGTTGGTGATGGGGCAGAAGTGGCGATTGGATTGGACCCGATCTATGGATTGAAAGAGCAGGTGGTATTCTCTCAGGAGCTATTAAATATTACTAGAGGAAAAGGATATATCACACTGAACTCTATTGTGAAGAATAGCCCACAAGGTTATTGGATGAATGCAATGGATTTGCAGTTGCCTTGACAGATTGCTTGGGAATGGAATATGTTTATTGGTCAATTGAATTCTGCAGGTATTTGTTGTATTGACAAGGCAGATGAAATCCAGTGGGCTGGTAATGAGTCTACAGGTCTGATCACTGCGCAGTCGGCTTATGATTATATCATAAAACGCAGATGTCTGTTCCCGGCTCACTAGTGGTATAATACTATTTGGAAATGGCATCTGCCGTTAAAAATCCAATGTTTCTTATGGTTTGTGCTAGTGAACCGTTTAAAGTCTTGGGATAACTTGAAGTTGCTATGATGGATTGTCCCGAATCGGTGTATTCTCTGCAGGATGGATGCGGAATCTGTCACTCATCTATTTCTGGAATGTGGATTTTCCAAATGTGTTTGGGCAAAGTTTATTTCATATTTGGGGCTCACAGATCATTGGGTAGGAAGTAATATTGAAAAATGTATGTTCGATTGGGTGAAGAAAAGCAAATCACATATCACATTACCAGTTTTCATATGTTGGGTGCTATGGAGAGTTCGGAACAAAGCTATTTTTTATAATATTTCTCCCTCTGTGGATTCAGTATTTCATGAGACTCTTAGTTTCTACCTGAAATTTCAAGGTGAAGATTTAATTCCTACTGTTAGGAATATTGGAAGATTTCAGATGGTGGTGGATGATCCGGTTTTATTTTTTGATGGGGAAGCAACTGAGGGGAAATGTGGTATTGGGGGAGTTATCTTTCTCAACTCTGATCATTTTTTCTCTCTTCGTATGCATGGTGGCTTTGGGACCAACATGAAAGCTGAGATTGTCGCTCTCTGGTGTGTCGTCAAAGTTGCTTTACACTTTGGTCTGCATAAAGTTAAAATTTTCGGTGACTCTAGGGTCACTATCAAGTGGGCCCGTGGTGAGTTTGATTTGCAAGTTCTGAATCTTACCTATTGGTGCAATCGTATTCAGTTGGACTTAAGACTGTTCATGTCTTATTCACTGGATCATATTTACCGTGAATTTAATTCACATGCTGATAAGTTATCAAAACTAGCTTTGGAAGGTGAAGAGGGTCTTCTCTTTTGGGAAGATGTTTGTGGTGATATTGTGATGGACTCTGGGTCCCTTCCATTTCTTGTCTGAGTTTTCTTAGGTTTCTATATGACTGCATACTAGTTATGGTTTCAGTCTATTTGTATAATTCTGCAAGTTTGAAGTGGAAGGCAGTATCATCCTGGACTTCTAAAAATATTGCATAATCTTTTTGATGAACATCTCTATTACTTGATTCAGTTAATCGAATAGTAGTAGGATGCTTTTTTTCGCGGGAAAAAAAAATGTTTTTTTTTATTATTAGACTTATCTTTTTAATCGGTTTAAATTTATATTAATTTTGAATTTGTCAAATTAAATTGTAAAATTTGTAATCAATTTTGATTGATTTTATATATAATTAATAATATTATTTATTTATAAATATAATATTGTAATATTTTTATTTATTTCTAAATTTAAATTTTGATTGATTTTATATATAAATAATAATAATATTGTAATATAAATATAATATTGCAATATTTTTATTTATTTCTAAATTTAATATTTTTTAAGGTTTCTTAATAGTTTATATATATATATATATATATATATATATATATATATGTATTGAGACGCTTTGTTACAATAGAAATTTTTCTAATTTTTTAACATGTTAAAATTATGGTGATTTAGAATCCTTTTTTCAAAGTTTTATGAGCATAAAAATAAAATTTTATAGCAAGTAAAGTTTTACTTTTTTTCACCCCGGAGTCAAGTGCCCTTCCATTAACATCTCCTGAATGGATCCGGGGCACCTGTAAGCCCCAGCCACCACACCATGCCTTTAAACCACACTCACACACCTAAACTAACTATCATCCTTGTCTTCATCAAATCTACACCTAAACTAACTATCATCCTTGTCTTCATCAAATCTTTCTTTTTTTAATTAATGTTTATTTATGTAACAACATTTAAGATTTTTTTTTTTTAAATTCTCATCATTCTCCCGAATAGATGCAGACCCTTTTGACCATTATTATCATGTTCTTTCTGTTCAATAAAAAATAGAAATATAAAGTATCCATCAATGACGAGATTCATGTTTTTCCTTTCTTTCACTTCGAGATATCGATATAATTTTTCAAGTTGTTTAAACGATATAACGTGGTTATGGAGTCTACTTATGATGGCGGCATATAACTCTTTACGTGATGGATGGTCACTTCGAATATAAAATTATGGTACATTACAGGATTTCGAATCCTGTACTGCACTTCGGTAGTTTTTCAACTTTGGACCGTTTTGTCGTTGGCAAAACTGAGAGGGATCCCATCATCGATTCGGCGGAGGTCCAAAAGCAACGACTGATTCCTGTGCTCAGGAGAAACTGGAACTAAAAATGTATTTGTTTTTGCCTGCTTGAAAATGGTAGTTAATATGGATTTCTTAGATGTTTCAAATCCAACGCTTCAAAAAGCTCTGCGGGACCAGAAATCAATTGGTGTAAGCTAAGTTTGGGACGACATTTTTGGTCTGAATCTGGTTGGAATTGTTAAAATTTCATATGTTGTACTTATGTCTAATGGTTGAAATTGCAGAATCTTGATGTTTATAGGTTTAGAGGTTTCATTTTGAAAGAAATTATTAAAATAGCAGATATATTTTTCTAAATTGCATAATTCAAATTTTAGATGTTGAAAGCTTTTAGAAAGCTTCATTAAAAAATATAATTACATCCATAGGTGTTTAGATATTATCTGAGATTTTGAACTTTCTCGAGGGGATCAACAGATTAATCCAAGTGTACCTTACAGATTTATTTTATGGTCGTCCTATTTAGTTATGTTTAAATGCATCTTGATTAAGATTTAATTAGTTTAATGTTTATGTTAGTTTAATGTTTATATTAATTAACTTAATGTTTAGTTTTTGTTTAAAGGTTATCCATCTTCACAAAAGTAAGTGGTTGGTTACACCTATCATTTTCAATTGATATGGATAAAATTAAGCTAGAATGTAAGTAACTTTGATGATGAGGACTAATAAGAAAAATATCACCAAATTGATCTTACTTTATAGGGGATGCTTTTATAAAATTGATTTTAACTTTAAAGGATTTTTAAAAAAGTAAATTTTTTATTGTTGAAATTATATAATAGAGTTGTTTTTAGATGAAAATTGAGTTGTAAATCTTTTATAGTATCATTATTTTTTAAATAGTTAAAATGTTAGAATCAAACTATTTTGGAAAGTAACTTATTTTTGGAATAGATAAGATTGTTTTACAATAGGTATTAAATATAATATATTTAATTATTAGAAAGTTAATTTTTGCTAGTTAGTTTGGTTAATGTAGTTAATGTGTGGTTTTTTTAGCAAGATAATTTAGATTCAATTTCTAATAAAAGTAAATTAGTAAATTAGTAATTGAGAGAAGACATCCAAAATCCAGTCAACCATATATCATGGTTTTTGAAACTATATTGATTTTGAGACTAGAAACCACTCCCCCAAATAAAAACATTAAAAAATACTCAGATGATAACATCACCCTATTAAATCTTAAATAGTCATATTTTTCTCTTAAATCCCCTTCAAAACTCTATTAACACTTAAATAATCATATTTTTCTCTTAAATCTGAAATTGCCCTACCTATATTAACACTAAATCTGATCCTTTCAAAACTCAATAATTCTGAAATTGCCCTACCTATATTAACACTAAATCTGATCCTTTCAAAACTCAATAATTCTGAAATTGCCAGAACTATCACTAATCTGAATGCTGTTGAAACCAGCTGTAGCCCCTGAACTACTTGGGGAATAAAAGCCTCACACTGAACTTGTTAGCTTGAGAGAAACCAAATTGAAAAATAAATTAAATCTAGCATCAAAGATATATATAAATTAAAGTAAAATCTAGATTCAAGGAGATATGTATATATGAAAAGATTAGTGTTACTGGTGTAAGAATGTTGGCCAAACGATCTATGGCTGGCATGACAATAACATCCAGATATGGTGGGTAGAGAATTCTTGGAACGTCTAAATTGTAGCCGAGAATCGAGTGTATTGGTCTCCTAATTCTACAGCAAAATATTAGCGGGCTCAAGAAATTCTATTTATCTTAAAGAATAGGGAGATGGCCATGACTCCATGAGTGAAGCTTCGCGTTTCTCAATGCCATGCCCGGCCCTAAGACTCAATACAACGCTTCTCTCGTGGAAGGTTTTTCTTGGGGGAGTTCATATATGCGTTGGCTTGCAATTTAACAGATTCGTGTACTTGTCTGAAAACATTTTGATTCTTGTGGCATTTTCAGAAACTCCAGTATGGTTGTGAAATCTTATCTTAACCACCCAGTTCTCCTGAAGACAGATTCTTCCCCCACACTCGGAGTTTACAAGAAAGGCTTCAAGTGCAGAACTTCAGTTAAGAAACTATGCCCTGCAAGAATACTGGCAGTTGCAACTACTGCAGCGCCTTCCTTGCAGAATCCCCGAGGCAACACAAGCAGACGACAAGTTGTGATGGAACTCACGGCCGAGCTGGAGAGCAATCATCAGTATATCAAGAATGGTGATAATGGCCGTCATGTGGCTTTAGCAGACATGTGGGAAGAAATACAAGGATCCCACCATTGGAATGGTCTGTGGGATCCAGTCCATCCATTTCTGCTACACGAGATTATCAGATATGGGGTATTCGTGCGAGCTTGTTATGAAGCTTTTGATATGAAGCCCGGGTCTAAGTATCATGGGCGCTGCAAATGTGGTCGGAAGAATCTGTTGGGTCAATTAGGGATGGAGAATTGTGGTTATCAAGTTACAAAATACATTTACGCCACACCAGATATAAACGTCCCCGACTTCTTGAAAAATAAGTTGGAAGCTGGAGATGGATCTAACTGGATTGGTTACGTTGCAATTTCAGACAATGAGAAGGAGATCAAGCGGCTTGGACGCAGAGACATTGTAGTGGCATTGAGAGGCACTGCTACATATGGGGAATGGCTTGCTAATTTAACCGACATACTGACCCCTGCCCGGTTAAATCCAATGAATCCACGCAAGGAGGTGAAGGTAGAAATGGGGTTTCTTGGGCTCTATACTTCTCAAGCTTCGGCTTGCAGGTTCAACAATGGAAGCGCAAGAGAACAGCTATTGTCTGAGATTGCAAGACTGATACAAAAATACAAGGGAGAGGAGCTCAGCATAACCATAACTGGACATAGCATGGGCAGCGCACTGGCTATCTTATGTGCTTACGATATAGCCGAGATTGAACTAAACCGTCCCCATTATGAATCTTGTTCAAGAATACCAATCACGGTATATTCATTTGGAGGCCCCCGCGTGGGAAATGCGGCCTTCAAAGATCGGTGCGAGGAGCTTGGTCTCAAGATTCTGCGAATAGTGAATGTTCACGACGTTGTGACGAAGATACCTGGTGTAATCTTCAATGAGAATTTTCGGCTCTGGGAAAACTTGAAGGGCTCTGAGAATTTTCCATGGAATTATTCTCATGTGGGTGTTGAGCTCGCTCTGGACCATAAGTTATACAGTCAGTTCTTCAAACCGAAAGCTCAACATCCCTCGTGCATTCACGATCTGGCAACTTATTTGCAGCTTTTGACTTGCCGAAGCATTCATGAACGTCATTCATGCAATCTCCACCGCTCGGATACCTGGCCTGATTCGTTTATAAGGCACCTGCGCGGTTTTTATGAGAAGTATGGAGTATTCGATTGCATCCATCTTATTTTGGGTTTAATTCCTTATTTCGGCTTCCTTGCTGGCTCTAATTTGCACATATGGATCTACCACTTTGATTCTGGTTTATATAATGTTTCGTTGTGAAAAAACAAGCAAGTTCATTGTACATGGGCTTCTAATTAAGACTAACCTATAATTTAACTAATTCCACACTCCTAAAATTAACGGCTATTTTTTTGCAATTTACCTAAATCTTAATCCTTTCATGTTGTTTATTTATATCTTAATCCTTTCATGTTGCTTACTTATAGTCCATATCATTAACATAGTCATTAAAGGCTTAATATCAATAGGCTTAGTCAACCACTTAATTTTGTAAAGATAATTAACTGTTAAACAAAGACTAAACATTAAACTAATTAATATAAACATAAAAAAAAAAATACTATTTAATACATATACTCATTTTCTTAATCACCACTTAACATTTTCTTAACCACCACTTAACCTACCTGAAAATAAATATTTTCTTATCACTTATGAATCAAAAATATTAATATCTTTTTAAGAAAACAAAAAGCTTTAAAAGCCATCTGTTTTTACTCCACTTTTCCTTCCGCCCGCTTTGGAATCAGTCTGCTGTAAACGTAAAGCCTGCTTGGGAAGCAACCGCGCCGCATAACTCCCTATGGGTCTTCGCAGACCGCGACCGCAACCTGCGACCAATATTATATCATAAATTTATAAGAATTTAGAACATGTCGAAGTTTTAAATCTCTGGCATTATGTTTTTATAAAGATTTGTGTATATACTAACATTGATTTTTTTATTAGTCTAACGTTTATGGTATATTATACTTATAATAATAGAATATAAATTTGTTACAAATTAGAGATAATTTCAAAATGTGGTAACGCATGTAGCTAATATCATCACCTCAGGTAATAAAGCAGAAATATGGCCCACTACTTGCTGGATCTGGGTTAATAGCATCCGAGATGAATGGTGCCCAATTGCTTGATAGATGGAGGATTAATGGCAACCAATGATTTTGATATATTTGGGATTAATATAATGCTTGATAGATCTAAGATAGAATTGATAGATTCAAAATTATTAATACCTTCATGCTTGATAAATTAGATCAAATGGATTAAAAATTAATAATACCTTTATGTTTGATAAATTAGATCACAGTTTTTGACAGATATAAAAACTTTGACTCTGTGTATGGTCCAATTCTAACAGTAGAAAGGAAGTTTATTACAAAATTAGAAATAATTTCAAAATGTGATAATGAATGTAGCTAATTTCATGAGCATAGATACAAAATAAGTATGAAGTATGGCCTCAATACGTGATGGATATGGGTTAATGGGACCCAATGCTTCATAGATGCAAGATAAAAGGTGGTTGATCAGCATAGATCCAAATCTTAGGTTCTATCAAGCGTCAAGAGGGATCAAATTTCCCGAGGTGCAAACCTCTCATTGAATAGCTCCTTGAGTGCAATACTTAAGGCACTTAATCCTAAGCTCTAAAGTCTCTAGTTTAAGTCTCATATTTACTTTTTACTTTGTATTATTCTTTTTTGTTTACTTTGTATTATTTTGTTACTCAACAAACACTCTAAAATCTCATATTTACATTTTACTTTGTATTAAAAGTAAAAAGTAAAGTCTCTTGTTTAAGTCTCATATTTACTTTTTACTTTGTATTATTATTTTTTGTTTATTGCCGACATAATATTTATTTCCTTTTACTTTGTATTATTCTTTTTTGTTTACTTTGTATTATTTTGTTATGGACAAACACTCTAAAATCTCATATTTACATTTTACTTTGTATTAAAAGTAAAAAGTAAAGTCTCTAGTTTAAGTCTCATATTTACTTTTTACTTTGTATTATTCTTTTTTGTTTATGACCGACATAATATTTATCACCTAATCTAAGCTCTAAAGTCTCTAGTTTAAGTGGCATATTTACTTTTTACTTTATATTATTCTTTTTTGTTTATGGCCGACATAATATTTATTACTTTTTACTTTGTATTATTCTTTTTTGTTTATGGTCAACATAATATTTATTACTTTTTACTTTGTATTATTCTTTTTTGTTTACTTTGTATTATTTTGTTACTCGACACATGTTACAAGATCTCCCTCATACTGGACTCGGCCCAATAAATTTAAGATAAGTTTTTTAAATATAAATTACCTTTGGAGTTTTTCGATCATCATAAAATGCAAATGCAATCTCAACAAAGGATATGTGCAATTCTAAAAAAATTAAAACAAAAATAATAATCCACTCTAATATTCATGTTACATTCTCAATATGCAATCTTAACAAAGTTGAATTTGATTTGTTTTATACGCTTGAAACCGTCGAATTCTAATTAACTGTGTTTTTTTTCCGATTACTGAAATCATGATCATAGTGGCATGATAAGAAACTGGATTATTTAGCATGTCTAGCAAAATCTAACATCCATTTTTCAAAGAATTTTCTTATACTTTTCGTGCAATATTTGCCTCTGTGAGATCGGCATCCATGCATGAGACCTTGAAAGTAGAATGTGGCTGGCACTAAATAAATAGTTATATATATTGACAATCTTTGTCGTCAACTGGATCGCTGAAGATTGGCAGCCATATATGTGACTCGTAGCTTTAATAATGACGAAGGAAGATATTAATTATAATGGTGGCTGCTCTTAAGAATTTTTCTCTCTCAAATCTACTTGTGTTTCTTCATTGGTTCCACTTGTGTTGCTCCACTTGTGTTTTTGAATGAGGTAAGAGTACCAAGCTATAGGAGCTTGCTTCAAACCATAAAGTGTTTTTTTCAACTTGTATACTTTGTGTCTTTGTTCTCGAGCTTCGTAGCCTTGTGGTTGCTCTACATATACTTCCTCCTCCAAATAACCATTTAAAAATGCAGACTTAACATCCATTTGGTAAACAGGTCATGTCTTATGTGCTGCAATGGCCAAAACTGTTCTGATAGTGTCCATTCGTGCTACAGGTGCAAAAGTTTCATTGAAGTCTATGCCAGGTTGTTGTGTGAATCTTCTTGCTACCAATCTTGCATTGTGCTTCTGCACATTTCCATCAGCATCTTGCTTGACCTTATAAATCCATTTCATGCGTATCACATCCTTGTCCTTAAGAACATCAACTAATTCCCATGTTTGATTTTTCTCAATGTATTTTATTTCTTCATCCATGGCTTGTGCCCAAACTTTATCTTCTACAACTTCTTCAAATGTTAGAGGATCATTAAATTGAGAAAATAATGCAAAAACTGAGAATGAATTAAGTGTACCATTCTCATATATCTCACGCAGACTTTTTGTCTTTGTTGGAGTCGCTGGTGTCGAACTAGGCGAACTGCTTCATGGAGTTTGTTGCACACTTGGTGTGCTTTTTGGGGTGGCTTCAACTGCGACTTGTGTTGGAGTTCTTCGTGCTGAAACATGCTGCGCAATCCTGGGGGTAGACGGAGCTGCGAAATTCTGATGCGGAGTCTCAACCACATCTTCTGCAATGTCATCATGTTCAACATGTGACACGATTTTAACATTATTCTCTACAGTTTCATCCCATGCTTCATTTTCTACAAACTGAACATCTCGACTGATAATAAATTTTCTTGCAACAAGATCATACAACTTGTATGCCTTTGTGTCTTCAGAATACCCAATAAAATTGTATTTTAGTCCTTTATTGTCTAATTTCCTGCTTAGCTCATCTGGAACATGTACGTATGCTACACAACCAAAAAATTTTAAATGTGAAACACTATGCTTCATACATGTCCATGCTTCCTGTGGAACTTTGTTCTTCACACTCTTCGTCGGACATTGATTCATGATGTAAACAACAGTTGCCACTGCTTCAATCCAATATTCATTTGACAGATACATGGCTACCAATATACTGCGCGGCATCTCGATAATGGTTCTGTTCTTCCTCTCTGCGATACCATTTTGCTGCGGTGTATACCGCGCAGTGAATTGCTTCTGTATGCCATGATTTTTGCAAAAATTTAAAAAAACATTTGAAACATACTCACCACCTCTATTTTTTCTTAATATCTTGATGTTGTAACCACTCTGCTTCTCCACAAGTGCCTTGAACTGGTGAAAAAAAACAAATGCATCAGATTTATGTTATAGAAAATATATCCAGGTTTTTCTTGTGAAATCATCAATAAATGTGAGAAGATAAGTGCATCCTCCCATGGACGGTGTTTGCATCGGTCCATAAATATCAGAGTGCACAATTTCAAGTGGTGTGCGAGCTCTGTATGACTTTCCGACTGGAAAAGTCTCTCTATGTTGCTTTCCAAAAATACAACCTTCATAAATTCTCTTTGGATTTCAATCAATGGCAATCCTTTCACCATGTCCTTCATGTGCAGTAGCTTCATCCCACCAAAATTCAGATGTCCAAATCTGAAGTGCCACAACTAGGATTCATCCTTTATTTCTATTTGAAACGCTGCTTGCATTTCTTTGCTGTGTTTTTCTTCCTTGTCGTAGTGAATTTCTGTTGCTTTACTTTCTGCTTTGAATGCAGCTCCAGAATTTTCATTCTAACGTCCATGAATAACTTGAGTTGTTTTTCCTTTTATGATTGACCTTATCCTCAAATAAAACAAGCGATTGCTTATCATCTACACTTCATCTATTAATTGATTGCTTGGATATATGTCCTTGATCAGACAATGCTTTCCTGTCATATGAACTTAGTAACCTTTTTCCATCAATTGTCCAATGCTCATCAAATTATGCTTCAAACCTTGAACATAATAAACATGAGGCATAAATTTATGCTCCCCCTGTTTGATTAGAATATCAACAGTACCCTTACCCAAAATAGTAACTTGAATATTATTTCCAAGTGTAACATCAATTTGAACTGATTTATCTAGACTAGAGAATAGATTTAAATTACTTGTCATATGATTGCACATGCTAAGAATAGTGAATTGTTCAGAGTGTTGTTGTTGCTTGACTGTGTTTGGCATTGATTTCCTTGGTCATACTGTTTCTTCCTGCATTCATATGCGAAGTGTCCAAACTTCTTACAGTAATGACATTGAATTTTTTATTTATCATACCTTTGTCCACTTTGTTGACTGGGGATCTAATTCTACCCTCTACCAGCGACATGTGCAAGGCTGCTGCTGTGACCTCCTCTAAAAGAACTTCTTCTTCTGCCTCTAGAGTTTGATCTTCCCCTGCCTCTTCCACGACTTATGGATGACTGTGTTGCGAATGCACCTTCTAGTGATGTATCTGAAATGTTGATTCTATGTTCATGATTGAGTAATGAGGCTTGCAACTCATCAATAGTAAATTGGTATAGATCTTTGTTTTCCTCCAGGGTTACAACTAAAAATTCAAATTTCTTTGGAAGAACTCTAAGAACTTTTTCAACAACCCTTTGGTCACCTAGATTTTCTCCATGAGACTTTATTTGATTAACCAGACCAATAACACGAGTATAGAATGAGTCTACTAACTCTATATCTTTCATCGACAGAGATTCAAAATCTCTTCGAAGAATTTGAAATTTGGCAGTCTTTACTTTGTTCAAGCCTTGATAGGAAGTTTCCAGTGTGTCCCACGCTTCTTTAGCTGAGTGCGTTGCTGCTACTCTTGGGAGTATGGAGTCATGTGTCGCTTGATGTATGTGGAACAATGCATTTCCATCTTTCTTTATCTGTTCCCTCAAAACATCCTTCTCAGGTTGTGTGATATTGTTATATGTTGTTAGATATGCTGGTTCTAGATAGCCATTTTGGACTATTTCTCATACATCTTAACCTCTAAACAAGGCTTTCATAGTTAGAGACCAATATTCATAATTTTTACCAGAAAATATTGGAATTTGCAAATTACCCAAAGTGGAAGCCATTCTTAATCACTTTTCGCTTTTTGTAAATAGAATTTTCTTTCTCCGTAAACCAGGCTCTGATACCAGATGAAGAGAAAAGCACACCGCGCAGTCAAAAATATTGACATTAATCAATACCAAGTGACAAGGCTTTGGTCTCCATAGAGATGTATTTAATAGCATTGATTTGCATACTCTTACAAATAAGCAAAAAAAATTGTGCAACACAAAAATATAATAATGAACTTGAAAAATGAGAAAATATTTTTTATTAAAAAAACATAAATTTAACAAATATTGTAGGATATCTTGTAAAATGTGGATGAGTTAATAAAAAGTTGAATATCTAGGAAAACAATAGTCACTTGCTTTGGCAAAGACTAATTATAAGACATAAACATTCATTCCACCATGTAATATTTAGGTGCAAATTTATTTATTATAATCCATGGAGTGATTTGAATCTTAGGAGTTATATAGTCTAAGTTTGGATGTAAAATTCATAAAGTCTTATTTTTTTTTATGAAGTGTAAAGGAGAGCATGTTTAAAGAGAAGATATCCTAAACTTAGTTTTATTATATGTAATAGTTCATATATAAATAGAATCCTCTTTTTACTATTTGTTTTGGAGGTGAGTTATTCTTTCATTATATAAAGATATATTTTGTGAATATACTTTTGGTTATAAATCACTATTTTTTTTCAAGTGGAAAAATTTATCATAATTCAATTTAAGTAAAAGTGTCAATTACATTTATATTAATTTTGAAATTATCAAACATAAATTAAAAATTTGTAATCAATTATGATTTTTTTATAACAATATTTATATATAAATACAATATTGTAATATTTTTATTATTAATAAAATGAATGCTTGGTATGTAAATTTCCCATTGGTTGAGGAAGCCGAGGAAAGTTCTGAGGGGTGTCTCTGCTATATGGAATGGGTTTATGAAAGTACACTATTGGTTGGCAGATGGCCTGTGCTGGAAAGTTAGTGATGGGGCAGAAGTGGCGATTGGATTGGACCCGATCTATGGATGGAAAGAGCAGGTGGTATTCTCTCAGGAGCTATTAAATATTACTAGAGGAAAAGGATATATCACACTGAACTCTATTGTGAAGAATAGCCCACAGGGTTATTGGATGAATGCAGTGGATTTGCAGTTGCCTCGACAGATTGCTTGGTAATGGAATATGTTTATTGGTCAATTGAGTTCTGCAGGTATTTGTTGTATTGACAAGGCGGATGAAATCCGGTGGGCTGGTAATGATTTTATAGGTCTGATCACTGCGCGGTCGGCTTATGATTATATCATAAAACGCAGATGTCTGTTCCCGGCTCACTGGTGGTATAATACTATTTGGAAATGGCATCTGCCGTTAAAAATCCAATGTTTCTTATGGTTTGTGCTAGTGAACTGTTTAAAGACTTGGGATAAATTGAAGTTGCTAGGATGGATTGGACCAAATCGGTGTATTCTCTGCAGGATGGATGCAGAATCCGTCACTCATCTATTTCTGGAATGTGGATTTTCCAAATGTGTTTGGGAAAATTTTATTTCATATTTGGGGCTCATAGATCATTGGGTAGGAAGTAATATTGAAAAATGTCTGTTCGATTGGGTGAAGAAAAGCAAATCACATTTCACATTGCCAGTTTTCATATGTTGGGTGCTATGGAGAGTTCGGAACAAATCTATTTTTGATAATATTTCTCCCTCTGTGGATTTAGTATTTCATGAGACTCTTAGTTTCTACCTGAAATTTCAAGGTGAAGATTTAATTACTGCTATTAGGAATATTGGAAGGTTTCAAATGGTGGTGGATGATCCGGTTTTATTTTTTGATGGGGCAGCAGCTGAGGGGAAATGTGGTATTGGGGGAGTTATCTTTCTCAACTCTAATCATTTTTTCTCTCTCCGTATGAATGGTGGCTTTGGGACCAACATGAAAGCTGAGATTCTCGCTCTCTGGTGTGTCGTCAAAGTTGCTTTACACTTTGGTCTGCATAAAGTTAAAATTTTCGGTGACTCTAGGGTCACTATCAAGTGGGCCCGTGGTGAGTTTGATTTGCAGGTTCTGAATCTTACCTATTGGTGCAATCGCATTCAGCTGGACTTAAGATCGTTCATGTATTATTCATTGGATCATATTTACTGTGAATTTAATTCACATGCTGATAAGTTATCAAAACTGGCTTTGGAAGGTGAAGAGGGTCTTCTCTTTTGGGAAGATGTTTGTGGTGATATTGTGATGGACTCTGGGTCCCTTCCATTTCTTGTCTGAGTTTTCTTAGGTTTCTGTATGACTGCATACTAGTTATGGTTTAAGTCTATTTGTATAATTCTGTAAGTTTGAAGTGGAAGGCAGTATCATCCTGGACTTCTAAAAAGATTGCATAATCTTTTTGATGAACATTTGTACTACTTGATTCAATTAATCGAATAGCAGTAGTATGCTTTTTTCACGAGAAAAAAAATTGTTTTTTTTTTATTATTAAACTTATCTTTTTAATTGGTTTAAATTTATATTAATTTTGAATTTGTCAAATTAAATTGTAAAATTTGTAATCAATTTTGATTGATTTTATATATAAATAATAATAATATTTATATATAAATATAATATTGTAATATTTTTATTTATTTCTAAATTTAAATTTTGATTGATTTTATATATAAATAATAATAATATTGTAATATTTTTATTTATTTCTAAATTTAATATTTTTTAAGGTTTCTTAATAGTTTATATATATATATATATATATATATATTTGTTATGTATTGAGACACTTTGTTACAATAGAAACTTTTCTAATTTTTTAATATGTCAAAATTATGGTGATTTAGAATCCTTTTTTCAAAGCTTTTTAAGCATAAAAATAAAATTTTATAGCAAGTAAATTAATTTTCTTAAACAACCTCAGTCTTCTTAAACAGCCTTGGTCTAAATGGAAGTTAACTATATTTTTTTTTAATTTCTTGTTTTTGTAACATGCTTTGATATTTCACCCCGAAGTCAAGTGCCCTTCCATAAACATCTCCTGAATGGATCCGAGGCACCTATAAGCCCCAGCCACCACCAGATGCCTTTAGACCACACTCACACCCCTAAATTAACTATCATCCTTGTCTTCATCAAATCTTTCTTAAATCTTTTTTTTTAATTAATGTTTATTTATGTAACAACATTTAAGATTTTTTTTTGTAAAATTCTCATCATTCTCCCAAATAGATGCAGACCCTTTTGACCATTATTATCATGTTCTTTCTGTTCAATAAAAAATAGAAATATAAAGTATCCATCAATGACGAGATTCATGTTTTTCCTTTCTTTCACTTCGAGATATCGATATAATTTTTCAAGTTGTTTAAACGATATAACGTGGTTATGGAGTCTACTTATGATGGCGGCATATAACTCTTTACGT
Organism: Larix kaempferi; assembly: GCA_027924585.1. Classification (NCBI taxonomy): domain Eukaryota; kingdom Viridiplantae; phylum Streptophyta; class Pinopsida; order Pinales; family Pinaceae; genus Larix; species Larix kaempferi. Next base: position 54,114,587 of record BSBM01000904.1, read on the forward strand.
GATGGATGGTCACTTCGAATATAAAATTATGGTACATTACAGGATTTCGAATCTAGATGCTGCCTTTTTTTAATAGAAAAATTGTCTTGAAATCCACGTTAACAAACGAGTTTACCACGACAATGGAGATGATGTGCAGAGCAGGGAGATTGTCGGATTCTCAGTGCAACTTGTACTGCACTTCGGCAGTTTTTCAACTTTGGACCGTTTTGTCGTTGGCAAAACTGAGAGGGATCCCATCATCGATTCGGCGGAGGCCCAAAAGCAACGACTGATTCCTGTGCTCAGGAGAAACTGGAACTAAAAATGTATTTGTTTTTGCCTGCTTGAAAATGGTAGTTAATATGGATTTCTTAGATGTTTCAAATCCAACGCTTCAAAAAGCTACTGCGGGACCAGAAATCAATTGGTGTAAGCTAAGTTTGGGACAACATTTTTGGTCTGAATCTGGTTGGAATTGTTAAAATTTCATATTATGTTGTACTTATGTATAGGTTTAGAAGTTTTATTTTGAAAGAAATTATTAAAATTGCTGATATATTTTTCTAAATTGCATAATTCAAATTTTAGATGTTGAAAGCTTTTAGAAAGCTTTATTAAAAAATATAATTACACCCATAGGTGCTTAGATATTATCTGAGATTTTGAACTTCCTTGAGGGGATCAACAGATTAATTTAAGTGTACACTACGGATTCATTTTATGGTCGTCTTATTTAGTTATGCTTAAATGCATCTTGATTCAGATTTAATTAGTTTAATATTTGTTTTAGTTTAATGTTTATATTAATTAACTTAATGTTTAGTTTTTGTTTAAAGGCTATCCATCTTCACAAAAGTAAATGGTTGGTTACACCTATCATTTTCAATTGATATGGATAAAATGAAACTATAATGTAAGTAATTTTGATGATGAAGACTAATATGAAAAATATCACCAAATTGATCTTACTTTTTAGGGGATGCTTTTATAAAATTGATTTTAACTTTAAAGGATTCTTAAAAAATAAATTTTTTATTGTTGAAATTATATAATAGAGTTGTTTTTAGATGAAAATTGAGTTATAAATCTTTTATAGTATCATTATTTTTTAAATAGTAAAAGGTTTAGAATCAAACTATTTTGGAAAGTAACTTATTTTTGGAATAGATAAGATTGTTTTACAATATGTATTAAATATAATATATTTAATTATTAGAAAGTTATTTTTGCTAGTTAGTTTGTTTAATGTGTGGTTTTTTCAGTAAGATAATTTAGATTCAATTTCTAATAAAAGTAAATTGGTAAATTAGTAATTGAGAGAAGACACTCAAAATCCAGTTAACTATATATCATGGTTTTTGAGACTATTGGTTTTGAAACTAAAAACCACTCTCCAAATAAAAAAATTCCGGAAAAAATAAAAACATTAAAAAATACTCAGAAAATAACATCACCATATTAAATCTTAAAGAGTCATATTTTTCTCTTAAATCCCCTTCAAAACTTGATAAATCTGAAATTGCCCTACCTATATTAACACTAAATCTGATCCTTTCAAAACTCAATAAATCTGAAATTGCCAGAACTATCACTAATCACTAATCTGAATGCTGTTGAAACCAGCTGTAGGCCCTGAACTACTTGGGGAATAAAAGCCTCACACTGAACTTGTTAGCTTGAGAGAAACCAAATTGAAAAATAAATTAAATCTAGCATCAAAGATACATATAAATGAAAGTAAAATCTAGATTCAAGGAGATATGTATATATATGAAAAGATTAGTGTTACTGGTGTAAGAATGTTGGCCAAACGATATATGGCTGGCATGACAATAACATCCAGATATGGTGGGGAGAGAAATCCTGGAACGTCTAAATTGTAGCCGAGAATCGAGTGTATTGGTCTCCTAATTCTACAGCAAAATATTAGCGGGGTCAAGAAATTCTATTTATCTTAAAGAATAGGGAGATGGCCATGACTCCATGAGTGAAGCTTCGCGTTTCGCAATGCCATGCCCGGCCCTAAGACTCAATACAACGCTTCTCTCGTGGAAGGTTTTTCTTGGGGGAGTTCATATATGCGTTGGCTTGCAATTAAACAGATTCGTGTACTTGTCTGAAAACATTTTGATTCTCGTGGCATTTTCAGAAACTCCAGTATGGTTGTGAAATCTTATCTTAACCACCCAGTTCTCCTGAAGACAGATTCTTCCCCCACACTCGGAGTTTACAAGAAAGGCTTCAAGTGCAGAACTTCAGTTAAGAAACTACGCCCTGCAAGAATACTGGCAGTTGCAACTACTGCAGCGCCTTCCTTGCAGAATCCTCGAGGCAACACAAGCAGACGAGATGTTGTGATGGAACTCACGGCCGAGCTGGAGAGCAATCATCAGTATATCAAGAATGGTGATAATGGCCGTCATGTGGCTTTAGCAGACATGTGGGAAGAAATACAAGGATCCCACCATTGGAATGGTCTGTTGGATCCAGTTCATCCATTTCTGCTACACGAGATTATCAGATATGGGGTATTCGTGCGAGCTTGTTATGAAGCTTTTGATATGAAGCCCGGGTCTAAGTATCATGGGCGCTGCAAATATGGTCGGAAGAATCTGTTGGGTCAATTAGGGATGGAGAATTGTGGTTATCAAGTTACAAAATACATTTACGCCACACCAGATATAAACGTCCCTGACTTCTTGAAAAATAAGTTGGAAGCTGGAGATGGATCTAACTGGATTGGTTACGTTGCAATTTCAGACAATGAGAAGGAGATCAAGCGGCTTGGACGCAGAGACATTGTAGTGGCATTGAGAGGCACTGCTACATATGGGGAATGGCTTGCTAATCTAACCGACATACTGACCCCTGCCCGGTTAAATCCATTGAATCCACGCAAGGAGGTGAAGGTAGAAATGGGGTTTCTTGGGCTCTATACTTCTCAAGCTTCGGCTTGCAGGTTCAACAATGGAAGCGCAAGAGAGCAGCTATTGTCTGAGATTACAAGACTGATACAAAAATACAAGGGAGAGGAGCTCAGCATAACCATAACTGGACATAGCATGGGTAGCGCACTGGCTATGTTATGTGCTTACGATATAGCCGAGATTGAACTAAACCGTCCCCATTATGAATCTTGTTCAAGAATACCAATCACGGTATATTCATTTGGAGGCCCCCGCGTGGGAAATGCGGCCTTCAAAGATTGGTGCGAGGAGCTTGGTCTCAAGATTCTGCGAATAGTGAATGTTCACGACGTTGTGACGAAGATACCTGATGCAATCTTCAATGAGAATTTTCGGCTCTGGGAAAACTTGAAGGGCTCTGATAATTTTCCATGGAATTATTCTCATGTGGGTGTTGAGCTCGCTCTGGACCATAAGTTATACAGTCAGTTCTTCAAACCGAAAGCTCAACATCCTTCGTGCATTCACGATCTGGCAACGTATTTGCAGCTTTTGATAAGCCGAAGCATTCATGAACGCCATTCATGCAATATCCACCCCTCGGATTATACCTGCCCTGATTCGTTTATAAGGCACCTGCGCGGTTTGTTTGAGAAGCATGTAGTATTCGATTGTATCCATCTTATTTTGGGTTTATTTCTTTATTCCGGCTTCCTTGCTGGCTCTAATCTGCATATATGGATCTACCACTTTGATTCTGGTTTATAAAATGTTTCGCTGTGACCAACCAATCAAGTTCATTGTGCAGGTGCTTCCAAAGACTAACCTATAATTTCACTAATTCCACACTCTTAATATCAAGGTTTTTTTTCAATTTACCCAAATCTTAATCGGGTTTATTTATCGTCTATGTCAAAATCTAGCGTCCATATTCAAAAGAATTTTTAAATACTTTATTGCAAAATATATGGGCATCTTTGTATGAATCGTATCACTAAAGATTATAATGAATCAACTAAGAGATATCAAATTTCTTGAGTTTAAATTTTTAAAAAAAAATACACCTCAAAAAATTGGATCCTAATAAATACGGGTTTAAAATGGTCGATCTATACTGGTTATTTTAAAAATCTCTTCTATTTTTTTAAGATAGTTTTTGTAACTGAATAGTTTTAGTTTGTAGTTTTATGATTATTCTTCATAATTGGGATGAAGACTGAACATAACGTTGTCTATATCTCTGTTCAGTGTTTAGTTCTTAATATAAAGATAATATCTTTGCAGTTCTTTAATATTATATTTTCTCAAATATATAAAGAAAGTTGAATATATAAGAAGCCATTCACTTTCAAAGGAACGTCTGATTAGATTTCCATTCTATTTCATATGAAGGAGCATTCTATTTCTTATCAAGGAGCAGGACCTTCATCAAACTTACTTCAGAATTATAATTCAGTTTTTTTTCCTTATATGTTTATGACAGGTTATGGATGAATTTTCGATGTTCTTAGACTTAAATGACCATATAATATTTGTTTTTGAATAATTTTGAAATATATGAACCTATCTTGGATATTAATTTGGTTTTTAAAATGTATGAACCTATCTTGGATATCAACGCTGATCAAACTAGAAGCTCTTTCATATGAAGTAATTATATGATGTCACTCTATGTTGAGAGTAGTTTAAACACTCTATATTGAGAGTAGTTTTTCATATGAAGTAATTATATGCTGTCATTCTATATTGAGAGTAGTTTAAACGATTGATGATTTGGATCACTTTTTGGGTCTATTTTTCTATGTACATTTTTCTCAAAATTCTGCTTGAGTCTTTGGAATGGTAGATATAATTTACTGAGATAAGTATTGAGATTGCACAATCCCGATTAAAAACATGGGATTTACAAGAATTCATTTTGATAAGGTGTGATAATTTGATTTGGTTTATACGCTTGAAACCGCCGAATTCTAATTAACTGTGTTAATTTTTTCCGATTGCTGAAATCATGATCAAAGTGGCATGATAAGAAACTGGATTATTTAGCATGTCAGGCAAAATCTAAAATCCATTTTCCAAAGAATTTTCTCATACTTTTACTGCAATATAGTTTGCCTCTGTGTGATCCGCATCCATGCATGAGCCCTTGAAAGTAGAATGTGGCTGGCACTAAATAATTAGTTATAGATATATTGACAATCTTTGTCATGAATTGGATCGCTGAAGATCTGGCAGCCATATCTGTTACTCGGAGCTTTAATGCTCAGCCCGTAATCATCATTCAAGATTAATGGAAGATGAAAGGCTCTTCTATTTGGTTTTTTTTATTGGAGGCTGGATAGCAACACTTACCTTTGTTTATTTATTTGACAGATAGAGGCGACGTGAGATCCATGATTGCAGCTGGATGGTCCTACTCTTACTGTATATTCATTGGTGTTGATGTATTAGTGGAGAACTAAATTTTAAAAACTAATTTAAAAAAAATAAAAAATAAAAATATTAATTATTTAAATATTATAAAACAAAAATACCATTCAATTTCATACTTACTTATTAAAATAACTATAAATAAGTAGTTGCCATCTCTCACACTTCCATATCTGAGTTTGTTGAGATTTTATATATTTTTTTATATATATATTAAATTTTATTATATAAATGTCTATTTATATTTATGATATATTTGTGAATATTTGATTAAAAATATTATATATAAGCAAGCTACTTCCATATTTTATTCGTACTAGATATTTTCATTACTTATTTTTTTCATATTCGAATCGTATTTGTATCACTATTCGTACTCGAATTATGTTACTATTATTTATATAAAGATGAATAAGATGTTCAGAGGCAAAGACAACTGTTTAATAGCTAAGATGTTTATTTAATTTTTGTGAAAAAAAGAGTTTGTGTTTGAGATAAAAAAAAATTAACAATAGATGGGAATAACATCATAATAATAGTTTAATGGTTTTTAGAGTTTAGATCTTTATAGTTGTATAATTTTAGAATATATAGAATTAATAAATTTAATTTTTAATAGACATTTAACTTTAGTGATATTTAAAAGGAAATTATTGTTTTAATAGACATTCTTGATATCGAATGAAGATAAAAATATTTTTTAATTTTTAATAAACATTTAACTTTAGTGGTATTTAAAAGGTAAATTATTTTTTAATAGACCATTTTTACATAGAACAAAGGTACACAAGGTGTGATTATTTGTACATGGAATATCAATGATTTTTATAAGGTAGGGTCATTTGGAGGTGTGGCTTATTGGTATGTATATTGTGTTCGATTGCATATTAGGTTTTTTAGGATTATTTTGTTTATTTTTTAAAAATTTTAAAATGGATGTAAGCATCACATTATTGGTTTATTGGTTCATTATTTGAAGTCTTATTGTTGGAGACATGTATGTTTATCTTAAGGTTTTGCATAACTTGGTTTAGAGGGAGGTATGAAGCATTTATTTAATATATTTAATGTATCGACAACTATTGTTTCTATTTTCATTATCATACATTGATTTCTATAGCCACACTCTTTATTAGCATCACTTTTACCCAAAGCTTCCATTATTGTATCTATTGCATCATCGAATTTCGTCTTGTAATAATATTAATGTGTATGAATAAGCCAATAGACATAAATGACACACATATTATAGGAAAAAATATTAATATGAAAAGTATTTGTTGCTAGTAACAAGTGGAGCATATACATATCTCCAAAAAATTATTTAAATAAAACACTCAAATATTTATAATATAATTAATTATTAAAAAAACTAATTTAATTAAATACCTCATCAGCAATATTAATAATTAAAAATAAAATTAATTAAAGTATTAAATATCTTGAAAGTATTGAATAAAGTAATCTTATTTATTTAATTATTTATATAATAATTAAATATAATATTTAATTAAAAACATAATATTATAATAATAATAATAATAAAATATTTAATTCAAAATACTTTAATACAGTATAAAATTATTATATTTATTTTATATAGATATTAAAAATATTATTATTTATTAAAATATTATTATTTAATTATGATATTATAATTATATATTATAACTATATAATAATGGTATAGAAATAATGCAGGGTATAATTAAAATATTATAACAATGTACTCAAATGTTATAACAATGTAATGTATTGATAGAATATAAATGTTTAATTAATAATAATAATATTTTATTAAAATAATAATAATTAAAAATAATTTAATTCAAATTATTATTATTTAATTAATACTTTAGTATAATATAAAAATTATTATAATGATTTTACATAAAAATATAAAAAAAATATTATAATTTAATTAAAAATAGATTATTTAATGTTGATATTATAATTATATAGTAGTGACTTAGAAATGATGATCTATTATATAGTATAATTAAAATATTATAGAAATATAATGATAGAATATGAATTAAAATATTATAAGAGTGTAATGATAGAATATGAATGTCTAATTAATAATAATAATTTTTTATTAAATTATATAATAAAATAATAATAAAAATTAAAATAATGTAATTTAAATTAATATTTTTCAATTAATACTTTACTGTAACATAAAAAGATTATAATTATTTTACACACAAATATTAAAAATATTATAATTTAATTAAAAATATTATAATTTAATGATGATATTATTATTATATATTATAACTATATAATAAATTAATAATGGTATAGAAATTAGAATGGTATAATTAAAATATTATAACAATATTATTGATAGAATATAAATATTTAATTAATAATATTATTATTTTATTAAAATAACATAATAAAATAATAATAATTAAAAATAATTTAATTCAAATTATTATTATTCAATTAATACTTTAGTATAGTATGAATATTGTTATAATTATTTTACATAAAAATATTTTTTAAAAAAATTATTATAATTTAATGAAAAATATATTATTTAATGTTGATATTATAATTATATATTATAATCATATAGTAGTAGTGTAGAAATGATTAGAAATGATGATCTATTATATAGTATATAGTATAATGTAATGATAAAATATAAATGTTTAATTAATAATAATATTTTTTATTAAAATTATATAATAAAATAATAATAATAATTCAAATAATTTAATTAAATTATTATTATTTAATTAATATTTAGTGTAATATAAAATTGCTATAATTATTTTACATAAAGGTATTAAAAAACATTATAACTTAATTAAAAATAGTATTATTTCATGATTATATTATTATTATATATTATAATTATATAGTAATAATATAGAAATGATGATCCATTATATAAATGTAGTATAATTAAAATATTATAAAAATGTAATGATAAAATATAAATATCTACTTAATCATTTTATTATTTATTAAAATTATATAATAAAATAATATTAATTAAAAATAATTTAATTCAAATTATTATTATTCAATTAATATTTAATAAATATTTAATTAATGATTTCATTAGTAAAATATTAATATTCCATTAATAAAATATTATTTGATCAATAAAGTGATATTATTTCATTCATGATTGCATTAATAAAATATTAATATTTATTAGTAATATTAATATTTAATTATATTTGAATGTTAGATAACTATGGAAGAATGTCGCATGTGAATACAGCATCCATTGAACGTTGCATTGCAACAAAAGCATTTCGACATTACTATGTAGGAGGAGGATGGCGTAAGCCACTAAAAATGGAAGGGTATTGTTCTTTTTTAAAGTCGAATGTCAAATTATTAAAATTATTAATGTGTCACAACTTTGGAATTATTAGTATATATAATTTTTTAATCCTTAATGAATGTCTAAATGGGACAAAACCCTTTGTCACATTAGGCATATAAGCCTTGATGAACGTCACAATGCGAGGGCTGTATAACCCTTGATTAACGTCACAATGCGAGGGCCGTATAACCCTTGATGAACGTCGCAATGCGAGGGTCGTATAACCCTTGATGAATGTCGTAATGCAACATAACTCTTGATGTACATCATAACGTGACATCGCCCTTCATGAATGTTGAATGTCACATTATTAATGTGTCACATCTTGGTAATTGTTGGTGTATAAAAAATACCATGGAAAAATGTCACAATCCCACATAAGCCTTGATGAATGTCGCAATGTTACAAAACCATATTATGTCAAAATGTGATATACTCTTTGTTGAACATGGCAATGTGAAATTAAGGAACATAACCATAATGCAACATGACCATGGAGGAATGTCACAATCCAACAGAAGCCTAAGATGAACATCGTAATCCAACATAACCCTTGATGAATGTCGCCATGTGACAAAACAATATTATTAATGTGTCACATCTTTGGTATTTTTGGTGTATATCATTTTTTAATCCTTAATGAATGTCATAGTGGAACATAACCCTTTGTCACATTAAGTATATAAGCCTTGATGAATGTCACAATGAGACATAACCCTTGTCGAGCATCGTAATGCAACATAACACTTGATATACGTCATAATGTGACATCACCCTTAATGAATGTCGAATGTCACATTATTAATGTGTCACATATTGGGAATTTTTGGTGTATAAAAAATACCCTAGAGGAATGTCACAATCCAACATAAGCCTTGATGAACGTTGCAATGCGACAAAACCATAATATGTCGAAATGCGACATACACTTTAATGAACGTTGCAATGTCATATTAAGGAACATGACCATAATGCAACATTACTATGGAGGAATTTCGCAATCTAATAGAATCCTGTATGAACATTGTAATCCAACATAACCCTTGTTGAATGTCGCACTGTGAAAAAACCAATATTATTAATGTGTCACATCTTTGGCATTATTGGAACGTATATCATTTTTTAATCCTTAATGTATGTCAAAATTACATAGCGCTTTGTCATATTAGGCATATAAGCCTTGATGAATGTCGCAATGCGACATAACCCTTGATGAACGTTGTAATGCAACATAACACTTGATATACATCATAATGTGACATCGCCCTTGATGAATGTTGAATGTCAAAGTATTAATGTGTCACATATTGGGCATTGTTGGTGTATAAAAAATACCATGGAGGAAATTGTGTCACAATCCAACATAAGCCTTGATGAACGTCGCAATGCGACCAAACCATATTATGTCGAAATGTGGCATACTCTTTGATGAACATCGCAATATGATATTAAGGAACATAACCATAATGCAACATGACTATGGAGGAATGTCATAATCCAACATAACCCTTGATGAATGTCACAATGCGACGTAACCCTTAATGAATGATGACATTTAACATTAACGAATTTATGTCACATTGCATTGTCGACATAAATGCGACATAACCTTTGATGAATGTCACAATGCGACAATAACCCTTGATGAATGCCATAATCTGACATAATCCTTGACGAAAGTCGTAATCCAACATAACCCTTAAAGAACTTCATAATACGAAAAAACCATGGTTAACTTTAGTCAACTATATTTGACAATGGTTGACATTGGTTAGCTAAAGTTAAGTCAAAACCATGGTTGACTTTAGTGAACCATGTTTGATATTGATTAGCTAAAGTTAAGTCATGGTTGACTAATTACTTACCATGGTTGACTTTAATGAACCATGTTTGACTTCAGTTAACCATGGTTGACATTAGTTTCACCATAATTAAACCATCATTGACTTTAGTGAACCATGCTTGCATGTTTCACTTTAGTTAGACATGGTTGACTTTAGCAAGCCATAGTTGACTATCATTGTATTGGTTAACGATGGGTGTCGAATGATGGTCACCATAATGAATATTATTTAACCATGTAGTATACTTTCATAAACCAAGTTTGACTTTCATTAACCATGTTTGACTTTAGTTACCCATTGTTGAATTTTTGTGAAACATGCTTGACTATGGTTGACTTTGGTTAAGTGAGGTCCATAAATCATTATTATTGACCAAGTTTAACTATATTCAACCATGCTTACCCATGGTTCATTGTTTTACTTTGGTTAATCATGTTTGACTTTAATTTGACCATAGTTAACCAAGGTTGACTTTAGTTAACCATATTTGACTTTAGTTAACCATGGTTGAATTTAGTTAACCATGGTTGACTATATTTACCATGGTTGACTATGTTTGACCATAGATAACCATGGTTGACTATTGTTTGATCATTGTTGACTTTAGTGAACCATGTGGCCATAATTAACCCTGGTTAATTATTATTTAACCGTGCTTGACTTCACTGACAATAATTAACAATGGTTAATCATGTTATGTCACATTGCAACTTTTCTCAATGATTATGAGACATTGTGATGTTTGTTAATTGTCATGATATATTGTGACATTAAGAGGTTTATATAATATGGTTATTTTCCTGAAACATTATGTTGCATGGTGGATTTCAATATAGTTATGTCACAATGTGAATTTTATAAGGAATATGTCACATTAACATTGTCGCACACTTCAAGGATTATGCCATATTATGATGAATTATCGTTATGTTACAATGTGTTGTTCATCAAGAATTATGTGGCATTGCAATGCTCATCAAGGATTATGTAACATTGTGACATTATATTGGGACAATCTTCAATGATTATGTAGAATTGCAACATTTCTCACTTATGTTGAGTAGTGTCATGTGTAGTGTTATTGGGTCATGTGCCATTTTAAGTGGTTGGATTTTGTTCGATATGGTTGATAATAATCACTTTAGTAGCTATTCTTCATCAAGGATTATGTGACATTGTGACATTAGATTGTGACATTCCTCGATGATTATGTAGAATTGCAACATTTATCACTTATGTTGTGTAGTGTTATGTGTAGTGTTAATGGGTCATGTACCATTTTGAGTAGTTGGATTTTGTTGGATATGGTTGATAATAATCACCCTAGTAGCTATGCTCGAAATTTATCTTGACTTATCTTATAAACTTATTTTTTTAAATATAAATATTTGTATTATTTTATAAAATAATATTTGTTAACACAAATTATCTAAGATGCACGAACATCACTTTGATATTGGATTTCATAGTGGTTATGAAAGATTATCTATCAAAGAATATCAATAGTATATAAAAATAATTTTTTCAAAGATTTTTATTTTTTTACTAATTGTAATTTTGAATAGAAATAATTTTTTCAAAGATTTTTATTTTTTTACTAATTGTAATTTTAAAATAATAAAATTATTGTTTTCATACATAAAACACTATTTCATAGAATATTTAAGCTACATATAATAAATGTAATTTTATATTTAATTTAGAATATATAAATACATATAAATATAACTAATGAATACAAATAAATTAATTGTAAGTTTAATTAAAAGTAAAACAAATTTATATACAATTAATATAATCTTTATTAATGGTAAGTTTAATTAAATGTGATATATTAAAATGAACTTTACATTGATAATATGTAATATATTTTAAAAAAATGAAAAAAATAATTAATATAATTTTTTTAATAATATTATGATAAAATTTAATATAAAAATAATTTAAATATAATTATTTCGAAAATTTTATAATAAATATAACATTTTCAAATAAAATTGTTTTATCTCTAATTTTATAATTACTATATAAAGTTATTTAAATCATTTCATTATTTTTTATTTGTTTAAATCCCTTTAAAAAGGAAGGAAAAGGAGAAACTTAATGTACATATTTAAGGCAAATTGTTGGCAACCACCACATTGTTGAAATGGTTCTTGAAATGGTAATTACATGTGAAAATTTAATATTGGTTTTTATAATTACTATATGAAGTTATTTAAACCTTTTTATATAGTTATTTAAATTTTTTATAAAATTATTTAAACTTTTTATAAAGTTATTTAAATCATTTCATTATTTTTAGTCTCTGCAGAAGACTATATGTTCCTGTTGTTTCTATTAATTACAATCAATATTAATCAATATTTTTTTTCTTCTAAAGTTAGATTAATGTTAACATAAAATTTGTATTTATAATTAGTTAGAAAAAAGAAATTACTATTTTATAATTGGACAATAACCTTGAATTGACTATTTTTTCACATTGTGCGACATTAAAATAAATAAATAAATAGATAAAAAATAAAACCTTACCTTAAAACTTTACCTAAAACTGCACACTTTAACTTACTTGTCGTGCAAGCAATCACCTGCAATTTCTGAGGGCTGCTACTTCAGATCAAATGATTCCATGCATGGATTTATGTGTGCATGCAGTTGAATGCATGTCCTCCACCTATGCTCAGCACCACTAAACAAAGTCACCTTCGAGAAGGAGGAGATTGTTGCTAAACAAAGTCACCTTCCAGAAGGAGGATATTGTTGATTAAATACAATAATAAACTCTTGGCTATAACAGGTGCATTTCCTGCAAAATGATGGGGATGCGGAGATTGTTAGTCAGGCGTGCATATTATGTAAAAAATGGGGGATTAACGTGGATCTTAACAAGTATCAAATTGAACAGTGCTCAAATGTGGAGTGAACGTCTAGCAGAGGAATGGGGAATCATTCAAGCTGCGAAATGATTGGGGAATCGACCATGATCTTCTAAAAAGACACAAAAAGGAAGGACACTACAGAGAGCTCTCTAGATCAAGTAAGCCACGAATATACAGATCAAGGAAACAGTGCCCCGATCTCTTAGCATCAAGGCTTCAGCTCTTGAAACAACTCTGGCCAAAGCATCAATCTAGTAACAAAGCCTTAAACAAAAAATCAGAGTCAAGATCACCAAAGAAACATAATAACTTGCAACAAATAAAAAACAGACCTTTAGGGGAAATAGATCGTGGAGGACCAGAAGAAGCAACCCAAAACTGGTATGCACTTGTTGCAACCTTAGAAGGGGGTGAAGAGTGTCTGAGTTCTCACCTTCTTATAGAATTTTGGATTGCGATTTTCTGAAGATAAGCTTTATTGAATAGTTTGATCATTTTCTTGATTTTTTGGCCCAAGCTTGGTGGATTTTTCAACAATTTAATGAGTAAGAAAATTGTCTGGATGAAATTTCAAACAATTTAATGAATAGGAAGACTACAATGTTTGTTTGTGCATTTTCCTTTGTGTTTATTGTGTGCTCTTTTTCTTTTCTAGTCCCTGCAGCACTCCTTTATGTGAGCACTCCAACACTTATTAAAAGCATTAGAACAAACCAAAGGCCACTCAATACACACATGGTCTCACTTATTATATCGTATCACACTTTATTTTCATTTGAAGTAAGGTCTTCTTACCGCTCCCGTGAAAGTAAAAGCACGATAACCTAAGTAGTAGGTAAGACTAGCAAACCACGTAAATATTAACCATCAGCTGCACATAAATTGAATGATCAACAGCATAGTGATTAGTTAGGTCATTGAGCCAGAGATCAGTTGAAAGGCCCATGTTGTCACCCCTTACTGGTAAGGTCTTGTCACAACCTTACAAAATGACTCATCGAAATGCTCCTCCGGAAGGGCCTGTGACTAGGGGAGTGGGAAACTCAGGAACTATCAGTGTATACACGATTTATAGTATCCTGATAGGTTGAAGATATCTGGTTAACCAGTAAAAGAAGCAATGCATAATTCTTGCAGAGCTAAATTAGCTGTGGTTTCATAACCAATGCATAATTCTTGCAGATCTAAATTGGCTGTGGCTTTTTTTATGTTGCTGTAGAGACTCGAGAACATTATGGCGACGGTTACAGTGCCTCCAACCATATCTCATCTGAGCCAAGATTTCCAACAACTATGCGATGCATTCAAGGGATTCTCACTCGTTGTCTGCACAATTCACCAACCTAGCATTGATATATTTGAGGCATTTGATGAGGTATAGTTGAATATGAAAAGAGTTCTCATCTGCAGGTGAAGATTTTGAAGTTTGCCTTTCCACCTTCAAAAAGATCACATCCTCTGTCTTGCAGCTCTTATTGATGAAAATGGGAGGACAAATCATATATGCAGGACCTCTTGGGCATCATTCTTACAAGCTGATCGATTACTTTGAGGTAAGGCAGCCTATACCTGGTCAAATTCTTCCTCGTTCTTACTTGTCTGCGACTCTTTTTGATCTGAAAGGAACACAAATATTTGTTTCTCAGGCTATCCCAGGAGTGCCCAGGATCAAAGATGATTACAATCCATCAACCTGGATGCTAGAAGTTAGTTCTCCTGCTACTGAAACTCATCTTGGTGTAGACTTTGCAGAAGTGTATTCAAATTTCCCTCGTTTCCAGTAAGCACACCTGTAAGAACGACTCAACTGATTAAATATAGATGTTGCTTTGTACCCTTATATTGCTTCAATGATTTGTTTAATGATCTCATTTTGTATCAGGCGGAACCAGCCACTTATCAAAGAGTTGAGCACACCAGTACCTGGCTCCAGGGACCTCGACTTCCGTTCCAAATACTCTCTGAGTTTCAGTATCCAATGCATAGCTTAATTTTGGAAGCAGCACTGGTCTTACTCGAAGAATCCAACATACAATGTTGTTCGTTTTCTTTTCACAACTGTGACGACCCTTCTGTTTGGAAGTATATTCTGGGGACTAGGCAGCAAACCGTAAGTCTTTTGAACAGCAACCCATGTCCTAAACTAAAGTTTTCCAGCCATGATATCTGTGAGTGTTCTGAGCTTGAACTGATTATATCCTTTGGTGCTGCTTTGTTTGATAGGAACAAACAACAGGATTTGCTCAATGTTTTTGGTGCTATGTATGCCTCAACAATGTTCCTTGGGATCGGCATTTCTTCAACTGTGCAACCTATTGTTGGAGTTCAACGAACTGTGTTCTATCGTGAAAAGGCAGCTGGGATGTACGCAGCTATTCCTTATGCAGTTGCGCAGGTATATATGTATTATCTCCTTTGTTCATGAGACGATAATTCTATGGCTGAATTGATCTGACACTACATGTATTCCATTATTTTGCAGGCTGCCATTGAGATTCCATATATACTAATTCAAACCATTAGTTACTCTCTCATTGTGTATTCAATGATGGACTCCCAATGGACAGCAATCAATTTTTTCTGGTTTATATTCTACATGTTCATGTGCTTTGTGTATTTTACCATATATGGGATGATGGTTGTTGCTCTGACACCTGGTCACGAGATTGCTACCATTGTTTCCTCGTTTTTCTATGGATTATGGAATCTCTTCTCTGGATTTCTGATCACTCGGCCTGTAAGATTATTTCATTGTTTACAATTTGAGAAGTTTTATTCAATTTTCAAGCTTGGGATTTTGTATTGCATTGAATGGACATTGCTGAATTGGTATTCAATATCATGTTGCAGCAAATTCCTGTGTGGTGGAGGTGGTCTTACTGGGCCAATCCTGTTGCATGGACACTGTATGGCCTCATTACTTCTCAACTTGGATATTTGACTAGTTTTGTAGAGGTTGCTGGCGAAAAGGATGCCATGACTGTGAAACAATTTTTGGAAGGCTATTTTGGATATAGGTATGATTTCCTGGGTGTGGTAGCTGCGGTGCATGTAGGGACAATAATCCTCTTTTTCTCAGTGTTTGCCTTTGGCATCAAATATCTCAATTTCCAGAGGCAATAAGATGGTTGTAATCATTTATCTTCAGAGGAATTTGGGGGAAAATGATGAAAGTTGAACGTATGTTAAGCTGCTAAGCTTGACAGTTAACATGTTTAATATTTATCCTTAATGAGCCATAGTTAAGTGTCACCCAGAATCAGGTGACGATAAATGAATTCTTTCTTCCATATGTCCAGGTGGCACAAAGTAGTGGCATTAAGATATTTTTCATAGAATGATGACAGGAGAACACTCCATATGGATACACCAAACGATGGCAGGACAATGGAGACCGGTTTGAATGGCCGGATAGTCTTTTAACTACTTTCCTTACCCTTTCATTTGTTCCATGGTCACCTGCGCGCGCAGGGTGAGAAACAAGCTCTACATTATCAGAAGAGCCCAGGTTAGATAGCACAAACTCTATCATGCCCTCAAGTGATGTGGTGTACGTCTTAGTCTCACCTTGCTGGGGATTTTAATCGCAGGCAAGAAGGATTATATTATTCATGTTCTGCCTTATATTTGATCTCTCCGACATGCCAAAGGAAGAGATGCAGATCGCATCTGAAAGTGCTACGGTGGAAAACATGATCAGCTAGGTTATATTTTTTTGTTGCAATTACGTCCAATATTTGCATCAGTTCCATGGTAGTAGAAGCAGTCTACTATCGTTTTACTTGGAAAATACATGTAATTCCATGCCCAGGTGCGGAAATGTCTCTGTGTATGTTTAAAATGTTGAGAAAATAATAGCTCAATTTGTGGAGTAATTAAAAAAATGCATGTGTAAGCCTAGTATACCACAATGCAAAATGTTAAGCTTTGCACTGTGATTTTATTATTTTTATCTTTATTAAATCCCTATTTCTACTTCATAAATTGGGTTAAAATAGATCTATGGTCATCTAGACCTCTTTGCTTTTCTTGTGCAAAGCAAAGGAAATTATTACATATTAACATTCTAACCAATATCTTATGGGAAAATAATTTATTTACCGATAAATTTAAAACCCTTGAGATTCTGAATCCCTGCAGTATCATAAACTTGCCTTGTGGATTTTTTTATTTACCCTAGATATCATCTTTTTGATGCTTTTCAACGAAGTTTGAGGTCAAATTATATGGTTAATTTCAACAAACTGTAGTTCCACTTTTCAAACCAACACAAGAATACCAATTTCTATAGCAAGTTCAACACTAATGTAAACTCACAAATTTCACAATAAAATTAACCTCAAGTCATTTTGTGGTTACCCTGAGGCATAATATCTAGAGGCAAGCCATACTTACGATTATGAATTTTTAGATTAATTTAAACAACATTCTTATAAATGGTTTGAACTAGAAGCAATTCTAAATAACTTACCTGGAGTCAAACCTATAGAAAGAGAGTAGAACCGTTATATACATATAGCTTATTAGTTACCCCACTGACAGAGGGAAGCAAGTAATAAGCAAGCACTTATATCATAGGTGTGTACCTCTCAGCAATTTGTTTTAAGAATGGTTGACAAAATAATTTCAATGAATACTAGTCTAGCATACATTAGAAACGTTTTTTGTGATTTATTTTGATGTTTAATTCAAATCCAATTAAGAAACAAAGTTCTTCATGCACACAAATATAGCTTTAAACAACAATATGCTTACATACTTCTCTTTGTAAGGTTTGATCATTTGTACAAGTTTGTGAGATATTCCTCAAGACTGCAAACTAGTCAAGACCGAAGCTTCTTCAAATTGATGAAGAATTTAGAGGGAAGAATCCTGCAAATTGATGAATACTGCCGAGGCTCAAAGGAGGAAGCATGGATAAGAACGTCTGATATGCCAATTTGTATAGAGTCAATTTTTTTTTATGTTAGCTTGTGTAGAGTCCGAATTCTAACAACTCTTGAATTGAATTCAATTTTAACAAAACTTGAATAGATTCAAAATTAACTAGAGGATGTCGCTACAAGGTGGTGGAGGTGGCAGTGCTAATGGATGGTAAGTGGTGCTAAGGTTGTAACTGTGGTAGTAATAATGTACTTTTGTAAGTATATGACTATAGCTTCAAGATGAAAACTTTGGCTTTTTTTCCAAAAAAAAAAATAGTTTTATATTTTTCATTTTTCATATATATAAGCATGCATATAGCAATAAAACTATGATTGTGATTTATAATATATTAAAATACTATGCATTATAATATTAAGATATTAAATGATCTTAAGTCAAAAGAATTCCCTTTCCAGCATTCTAAAAAAATTACTAAAATATTATATGCAATTTGGCATATACAGTAATGGGTTCTAACATCAAGATTAAATGATCATACGTTCTTAGAATGCAAGAACTTTGCCACCGGATGGATAGTAAGAACACAAAGTACTTGCCCAATAATATTTGAAATAAATAACATTAATGGTATTATTTAATAGAAAAATAGAAATTATGAGAAGAAACATTGGTGAAAATAAGATAAAAAATGAAAGTTAAAATAAAGCCTAATAATATTTGAAACAAATAATATTAATTTGATTATTTAATAGAAAAAATGGAAACTATTTCAAGAAACATTGGTTAAAATGATTTTTTTTGAAACTCAAAGTAACTAACAAGGAAATTTGGAAGTCATACATACTCCATTAATCCCTATGGTTATAATAGTTTGCCAATGGTCTCAATTTTCCTAAAAATTGGGTGTCATTTTAGTGTTTTCTATATTCCATGAAAACTTTACAACTCTAATACATATATTTCATTTGAGTACCTACATTTATCAATCCAATATGAAATTATGCTATGCAACTCAAGTTCACGTACCATATGGTCAAATAGTTGAATCGACCTAGAATAAATCAAATTAAATGCAAACTAAACTTGAGTTATTGTTTCCATCAGTTTGAGATTACATTTCCGCTTTGAATTTAAAAAAAAAAAAAAAAAAAAAAATTGACATTATCACCATTGTTTACATATCAAGAAAGACATCTAACTTATTAAGTTTACATATGAAACAAATTGCGCATAAGTTGATTAAACCAGAACTACTGAAACTATTATGGATGCTAACATAGATCCATGCATGTAGTTGAATAAGGCATTAGAAGTAGAAGGGTCACTAAGACTCTTAAATCCATCAGTACATTTGATATTGTCGTATTGCATCTGGCATCGTAACTCACTATTGATTGAGAAACCAACCACGCTATAACATAACTGGAGGTGCAAGAGCTTTCCATGCTCATTGACAGGTTAGATAACTCCCAAATGAACTTCTTACTCACCAAGCATATGAATATATACATATCTTTGAGACCTTTGGTTTCCAACTTCCAAAGGGTACGTTAGTGACTCTTTGTCTACCTAGGCTATTCATATTCTTTTATTTACATATGTACATATGGAGCTATAATCCGAGGATTAAGCTTCCAGCATTCCCCCCCTTAATCCGAAGGAGAGTTTGTAAGACCGAGCATGGTTCTAAATCTTTCAAACTTTTCTCGTCCAAGTGCTTTGGTGAAGATATCTGCAGTTTGATCATTTGTGGAACAATGACGTAAATGAATTGTCTTGGCATCTACATGATGTCGAATCAGATGATACTTTGTGTTGATATGTTTGGTTCGATCATGGAATCTAGGGTTCTTGGCCAACTTGATTGCAGAAGCATTGTCAATCAAAAGTGGAGTTGAGTCTTCCTGTTTCTCCTGCAAATATTCAAGTATCTTCCTGAGCCACAGAATTTATTTGGTTACTTCTGCTGCTGCTACATATTCTGCCTCTATTGTCAAATCTGCTGGAACAAATTGTTTGCGTGATCTCCAGGAGATAGTTGCTGATCCAAGACTCATTGTGTATCCAGAAGTGGATACTCTTGTTTCCTTGTCTCCATTGAAGTGTGAATCAGAGTACCCAATAAGTCTAAAGTAATCCACCTTAGAATATTCGAGTCCAAAGTATTGAGTCCCTTTCAAGTATCTTAGAACTCTCTTTGCTGCAGACCAATGTCCTTCACAAGGTTTGTGCATAAACCGTGAAAGAATGCTAACAACAGAAGAAATATCCGATATGGTGGTAGTAAGGTAGATAAGGCTTCCTACAAGTTGTCGGTACTTAGTTGCATGCTCGAATTATTTTCCTTCACTTGATGTGAGCTTTAGCTTTTGTTCCATTGGAGTTGAGAGCGGATTGCAGTCTGTCATCCCAAATTTGTTTAACAGTTCTCCAATATACTTTTTCTGAGAAATGAAAATGTACTTAGGATGTTGAGTCACTTCAATTCCTAAGTAATAGTGAAGATGTCCCAGATCATTCATTTCAAATCCTTTCCTTAAGTCTTTCTTTATGGATGCTATATAACTTTCATTGTTCCCTATCATCAAAAGATCATCCACATATACTACAAGAAACACAACGAATCTTCCAACTTTCTTTACAAATAGCGTTGCGTTGTCAAGATTGTAGTCTTTGAAATTCAGCTTTAGAAGATGCTCGGTTAGATTTTCATACCATGCTCGAGGTGCTTGTTTCAGGCCATACAAGGACTTGACAAGTTTGCATACCTTGGCTCCGTTCTACAAAGCTTGGATGGGTTGTGTAGTTCGATGACAACATCAATTTTCACAAGGTATTTTGGCAGGAAGCTTTTGAATTGTAGTGGATATTGGAATTGAATCAACATATGTTTGTGTCCTTCTATTCCAATGATGACGGGAGACTAGAAGCAGAGTTGCAGTGTAATTTCTTCCTCCATTTACATGGCCGGAATTTATCTCGATCATGTGGTGAGGGAAACAACGGACGTCCAATGCCTTGCACAGTTTTATGAGGAGGTAAGATTTCCCTGCTTTGCTTTCGTATGAAATTTTTATTTATACAGCTTGATCCGAGGCGTTGAAGCCCATGTAATCTGTATATATCTATGTAACAGGTTTTAGGGTTTCAGAGAATCGGACTCCCAATTTCAGAGATTTTGAGGTTGTATGGCTTACAACTGTTCCACCCTTGTTTTCTCTACACATTATTCAAAAGAATCCCAACTCAAATCTTCCTGAAATCCCACACAGCGCAGGCCCTGATGTCAAGTATATATATATATTCTTCTTAATTTTTTTCTTTCAGTATTGCAGTGATCTTATAAAGCTTCTATTGAGGTTGTGTTTGTTTTCTGATATGATTGTGCTCGTTTTATGAGCAGGAAGGATCCTTATTTTCTGCCACGTGGGAAACACATTTCTTTAGGCGTGCCTGACTATGACGCCTTCATCAAATCCCTTAAAGTAAGTGTATTGCGTTAACAACACAGTAGTGGTTATATATGCTACATTCATTTTAAATCCATCCATGGTAGTTATATATAATGGTATAAATCCATTTTAGTTCCATCTTTATTGAGTTTACAAAGGATACAGTAGAGGAAATTCACTTCACTTCATCCCGAGTTATTAGGCCAAAGGATACATAGAGTTAAAGTAGCCAAAATTCACTTCACTTTCCTGAGTTATTAGGCAAGCTGGAGGTAAATTTGAACCTTGCATCTCTTTAATGCAATGCATGTTGTCTATTGTTTTCTATGCAGCATGACAGTCTGGTTACTTGGTTTTTGTCTATGCTTTTTTAGTAATATAGGTTTCTATTTTTTTCCTGCAATTAAATGTTTTTGAATCTCTCTCTCTCATAAGCTGAGGATGTTATCTGTTGGTTAATTATAGATGAAGCTCATTTATATCAAAATGTATTTTCTTCACTTTTATTCTTTTTTGTTTTCCTGCAACAAAATATTTATTTTAAATAAAATTTCAGCTGGACTTATTCTATATGTCTGGTATTGGGTTGTTCATGAAATCTCCATCCACGTTCCAGCAATTTGTTTTATGAAAAGGTCTGGTTTGCTTTATAGGTCTTACTTTTATTTAGTTTAAATTCAACGGTTTTTAATTTTGTGGGAACATCTGCCCTGTAAGCAAATTGATTTTCGTTTTACCGTGCTGTCTGTTGCTAACATATTGAAGTTGATATATCTATTTACGATTTTTTTGCTATTTGGGAGGGACTATGGTATTAACTGACCGTTGGTATTTTGATGTACTTTTTTAGGAAGACGAGGAAGATAATGGTATAGAGTACCGTGTCCAACTTGTGCCCACTCCTTTGCATGTGCCTCTGTGTGCGCATGCCCCTGTCTTCGATGGACCTATAGAAGATGAAGAGGAAGCCAGTGATTTTGAGGATGAAGATGAAGATGATGTTAAGGATGAAGATGATGATGAACACGAGCAAAGACAGATCCCATTATCAAAGAGGAAGAGAGACCAGGATGATGACACAGATGACAGTGATGACGAAGATGATAATGATGATGAGAGACCAAACAAGTTTTTTGCTATAAAATTTCCCTCTTATATAGAAGCAAATTCATTCTTTCCTTGTAAAAAAAGTAAAGTTTCAGGATATTAGAGTGGGCATAGAGGGAATTGAGCTTTTGTTGTTGTTACCTAGTTTTTGTCTAACTGTAACTTGTCATGTGTCCTCTCAAAAGTCTTGGAAAGACCTATGCTCAGCCTCAGAACGAGAGTAACACGTTTCTTTGAAATTATATGCAAAGCTGAATCAATATGGTGGGTGAATTAACATGTTATATTTCTACATTTAAGCATTTGTCTGATGATGATCTTGTCTATTTTGCTCGATGGGATCTAGTTGGTACTGATTACAGGGTAACTGAAAAGAATCAATCATTTCTGATTAACTTTCTAATATTGAACACACGGAGGTGATGCTGACTTGAACTTGTAATGATTATAATGGTTTTTTGATCTCCCATGTCCGAGATTCATCATCTGTTGACTTCTGTCTTTTGCTTATTCATTTTTTATCTACCGTCTGTAGATTGTTGCCCTCTGGTTAGAGTCACCAATGCTCAGGCTGCCTGTGTTTTTAATTCTATCTTTTCTATCAATCTTCGTTCTTACATGATTCATCTCTTTGTTCTTACATGGCAGTAGCTATCCATCTTACCATTTCAGCCAACTATCTTATTTATTATATTTTTATTTATATATTATCCTTATTGCACTTATTACTAGAAGGATATTTACCTCCACCTGGACGATCGTCTTCATAATCACAGTCCTCCGAATTGCATTCTTCCAAATTATTATTTCTAGCATTTAATGAAGACCAAGAACATCTTGCCTTTTTCTATTGATTTCTCTGAAACTAACAAATGTTGACTCACAAGGCTAGAGTAATGATTTTGCAAAGGACTTGAATTTTAGAAAAAATGAATGCCTAGGGTTGAAAGTTTTTTGGATTATTTTATTTTTAGTTGGGTACCTTCTATGGTTAATATATGCTCCTTAATCCGGATTAATTTATTCTAGACTGGTACCAGTGTTATCCAACCCTACCTTAAATCATATTGTAAGGCACATATTTTCTCAGGTGTTTTATGGTGACTTGAGCAGTGACATTTTGAACCTCTAGAGTAGTATGACTGTGTTTCTATGGTGAGGAATTCGGTCTTATTAGGCAGGCCAGAGGTAAATTTGAACCTTGCATCTCTTTAATGCAATGCAAGAGCGAAGAGATTTTCCCTTTTTATTAAATAGATTTTACCAGTAGGTAGGTTACACGTAGAGGTTCAATTATACACAATGTGTTTTAGGTTACTAGATGCATTAGCTTTGATTAGGAGGTACAAGCGATGATTAAGTATGAGTGATTAGCTTCGATGATGTTGGTTACACAATTAGCAGCTTCGAGTGATGCATAGGGAATTTCCTTGCATGAGTATTCATGGGTATTATTTTAGCTACTCAATTGAGCTTATCGAAAGGGAATAATCGAGGATCCCTTCATATTCCTCGTCAGTCCATCCATTCAATTCAACTACAACTTATGAAATAGTTGACATTTAAAAATATTCATGTATTAGTTGTCAATTAGGTCTCGATGAGCAGAGTGATATAGTGACTCTAGCAGAAAATCTTTATCTAACCAAGTTTTATGAGAAAGGTATCTTAGTTTTAATTTACATATATTAAGTTACTATTAAAATAAAAAAATTATTTTATTTTTACTAAGCAAAACTCTATCAACATACATTTTCCTTTGCCCAAACAATTTAGTGTTATTTTTTCTTGAATATTAGAATATAACCTGGTTAAACAACAGTTAGAGTAGCTATTGATTTTTGGATTCAGAAAGCTATTCCTGGTTTTAAAAGCCAGTTGTTATTGCAAAGCCGCCCAAAGTGCTTCTTCAATCGATTAATTCATGGAGAATTATATCAAATGCATGGATTTCATTATTTGTATTTAACTAACGAATTCAGATTTGAAGATAACTCTCTATTCAAAGATATCATCATTTTTTTGTATAGTGCGATGGAGAATATAAATTGTATTGATTGTTTCACAAGAAGCAAGACAATTCCTGTCAACTCTTGCAGGTAGATCAGGCCATCCAACTCCACCACTACCATTGGAATCTAGGATAAAAATTTCAAAGGGAACTTCACTTACTCTGTCCTATCTGCACGAGTGTAGTCCTCCTAAGCAGGTAGATCAGGCCATCCAGCCCACGATTCCACCTCTACCATTGGCATCTAGGATAAAAATTGCAAAGGGAACTGCATGCGGTCTCTCCTATATGCATGAGTGCAATCCTCATAAATATGTAAATGGGGACATTAAAAACAAGTAAAATCTAAGATTAAAAAAATCATCTAACCTAAGTTAGCTAGAACTTATCCTAGAGGCCAATAAGGGAATGGCCTAGAGGCCGATAAGGTGCATCTTTCATCACCACATGGAGGAGTGAGATTTAATTCGCAGATTCATGTTACTACTAAATTGTAGTTGTCGTTAGCAAGCTTAGCCATCCTCAGGAGGTGCTAATTTCAGATAAAGTGTGTAGAGGTTTTCATTTGGTGATCATCCAACTATAAATAATATTAGGAAGATAAAGGGCTTTGAAGTGTATAGAACCTGCAAATTATGTTCTTAATTTATTATCAGAATTGTTTTCGTTAAAACTAGTTATAGTTTAAATATTTTCATCAGAATTTTCAAAAATATATTCTATTATTCCTCAATGTATATATCTAGAGCCTAAGTATATGCAAATATGTTAGATGTTATTTGTTTTTATTTAAAAACCAAAATGAGCCACTGTTTTCTATAAAATTAAAAAAGAAGCCATGAATGTGTAGAAACTTGTTTTTAACATTTTTTTTTGTATTTTGAATTTTTGAAATAAATAAAAAGTAAATTAATAATTTATTTTATTTTTAGGTTAAATAAAATATTTTGTTTAGATATAATTAAGGTAGGGACTAAGCTGCAAGCAGGAATTAATTTTGATAAAAAACAACATCGTACACATCATGTTACTGTGTATGCGAAATGGGATGTGGACCTGGCAGGACAAAAATATTGAGAAATTATTATAAATGTGAAGAAGTGGTAAGGAAGTGATGTGAACATACAACAATTTTCATGGAATATTTAGAAGTTCCAATCTAAAAGGAGTGAATAAAATGTCGGGTTGCCAACGATGTTGAATCATTATTTGGGCGATTGAATCTCTCAATAATGGAATTGCTTCTGTTTGAAAGAGTTCCTCTGATACGAATATTCGAGATATACTAAGAAAGAGATGCACGATACTCTTTATGTATTCTCGCCAATGAGGAAATGGTTTTCAGATTTAACCTAAAATTATTAACATAAGAGCAATGAGGAATGCGTTTTCATATTTAGCGCTAGAACCAATTCTGTGAGTTCTTTTAAAAGTTCTTAATCTTTCTGGGGAAAACGGTATGCAGGTCTATTTAACATGGTACCATAGCATGTTTCTTTTAACCATTTCAAATCCATGTATGGATAGTAGGCACATAGTAGGGCATTTACCTGGGATAGGGAGTTGTTGGAATGTTTCAACTTTCAAGGGCATGATGCCCAAGATCCATGCTTCAGAAAAGACTGTGGACCTGATAGGTTGTTTTAGGTTAATGATCTATTTGGTGTGTTCCACGAACTACATCGATGACTAGTCTTGGTTCAAGATAGTCACATGTTAGAGGGTGCTTCTAATTTTGTACCGTGGAAGTGCAGGCTGCAAAATCTATCAAAGGAGTTTGATATTTGGAGTTTTACGAAGACTAAGGTTGTAGATCCCACTAGTCCCGTGCAATTCGCAGACTATAACAAGATGTATAGGGCAAAGCGAGTCATCCTTGATTGAGTGAAATATCACTTGATCCTTCGCATCATTGGAAAGATAATTGTTAAGTAGATCTTTGATGCTCTAGTCACTCTATATCAAAGTGAGAACATCAATTGGAAAATGCTTCTAAAGAATAAGCTCAACGTCACATGGATAAGCAAGACAAACACCATATCCAGTTATTTGATGAAGATTACCAAACTCAATAATGAGCTTGCAGCAGCGAGAGAAGAGGTCAAGAGTGAAGAGTCAGAGCCCATATCTTTGAACGGGTTTTCATCTTCTTGGAAACCTTTTCCTAGGGTGCTTGTGCCTTAGATAAGCTTCACAGCTTTGAGAAGTTATGGGATGATTTTGACTAGGAAACAAGATTGGAGACAGTTGCAGGTATAGAGGAGGAAGATTAAAATCTATCCCTCGTCAACTAGATGAAGAAGGGCAGTAAGAAAGGACCCTTGAAGGGTTAGAGAGGAACGAAAGAGGATTCGGGTTCCTTGAAGCAGGGCAAGAAAGACTTGAAGGCATGTCAAGTGTCAAAGGGAAGTAACAAAGGACCCTTGAAGGGTTAGAGAGGAACGAAAGAGGATTCGAGTTCCTTGAAGTAGGGAAAGAAAGACTTGAAGGCATGTCAAGTGTCAGAAGTTTGGCCATTGTGCTTTTCAATGTCCTGGGAAGAAGGAGAAAGGCAAACCATAGCAACAAAAGAAATTAGCAGAAAGTGTAGAAGCCTCTACTAGAGTGGATGAACTTGCATCCAATTCTGATACGACCTTCTCATGGTCTAATATCTTTCATCTAACATCTAAAAATGTATACACTTTCTTGATCACCACTAAAAAATAAACCCTTGCCAATCTCCTTAACTTATATCAGAAACATAATGTGTTTACAAAATTCTAGTAAGAAGAAAATAAGGAAGTAGACATCTTATAAGTACAACAAATAAATTTTTAAAATCTAAAAATATAAGGGGCAATTCAATATTTTGAAATAACTGTAATATTAATTGTTCATTGTAACTAGCTTGCAACATATCTCAAATTTGGAAATAGAGATTAATAGGTCCATGGCCTCATTTCATGTATTTTTTTAATTCCACACTTATCTTATCAAGTAAATTTTAATATTAACATTTAGTGAATTTTTAAAATTTAAAAATTTAAAAATATTTAAGTATTTAGTCAACTTTGTTGTACAGTATCCATACTATTTGGAATATTTGCCCAATTTTGAATTCTAAACTAATTTCTTTAAAGGAACTCCCAATATGGCCTAATCTTGCTACTATGTTTTTAATAACCAACATAGGTGTGAAAAAAAAAAGCATATGTAAACAGTTTGAATGCAACTCAACTCCTATAATTTGAGTTTTCATACTACCCCTGTGCATTTTTCTGATTCATACTGCCCTGTGACTTTTTCTGAGTCATAGTACCCTGTGCATTTTTCTGAGTGTTAGGTATAACACGTAGTGAGTCATGATAGGTTTAGTTCCCCGGGAGTTAGTTTGCATTGAAACACAAAAGTCATAAGGTCATGATTGTGGAAAATTGGGATACTCTCTCACTCCTGGGAAGGTCAAACCCACAGTAATCCCAGTAAAATATTGATGAAACCTTTACTAGATTTTACAGACAAACAATTGCAATGTCTTACCTGCACTGAGACTTGATTTTGTCCTTCCACCCACATTCTATAAGCCTTTCCCTAAACAATTCTTTTAATTTCTCCTTTTCTCCGCTCTCAATTAGCTACAACATCCAACACCATATATTCCAAGCCAAAGAAACCAATCAATATATCTCACATCCCAATATCAAGTACTATATGTGTGTGTGTTTTAAACACTCTCACATCCCAATATCAAGTACTATATGTGTGTGTGTTTTTACCATACCCTGTAGAATTGCCCCTATAGCAAGTAGCAACGCTACTTACAAGATTTGTCATTGATATATCAGGATACCTGAGCATGTTGATTTTACCATACTCTGCAGAACTGTCCCTATAGCGAGTAGCAACACCCCCTACAAGATTTTTCATTGATATGTGTTTGGAGGAGTTGATGCAAAAGGCAATGGAATTTGGTAGATTGCATTTGGCAATGGATTCAAGAGAAATAGTTTTAAGAGTGTTTCATATTATTGTTAATTTGTTGAGGAATATGCATAGGGCGTTTGTAGTCAAAAGAGCAAGCTTATAAATTGAAATATGGAATATGTTGGGCCTTGGAGCACCCTAGTCTATATTTAAAATATTAATATGTTCCAAGTTTGATACTTAAATTCTATGCTTCTTTTGACCAGTGATTTCCGTCAGAAAGAATGTATGAATGAAGCTTGCCAAAAGTTTCAAAATTCAAAGAGGCACCGACCAGATTCTTGATTATTGCTTTTTTGCCATGCGGTGTTATTGGAAAATGAAAATTGTTTTAAAAAGGATCTTTAAAAAATAAAATAAAAAATATTATTGGTATGGGTTAAATTGTTTTTTAAATATTTTTCATTATTGATATGGGTTAAATTCTTTTTTTAAATAGAATTTCCATTGGATACCAACTCTCCCTATTCAAAATACGAACTCTCTTTTTGAACAATTGAAATTCTCCCTATTCAAAAGGACAAACAATATTTTTTTTGGATGTACAGAGGATGTTTCAATGCCGATGTTTTGAACAGTCGAATTCATGCTTATATCATATTTCTTTGTTTTTCTTGTTGTTTGCATCAAGATCCTATTAAATTTGAGTTTGGGAGATGTGATGCTTTCTTTAGGCTTTTATTCAGAGAAATTTGACAACATTTGAGGATATTTAAGTGAAGAACGAACGCCGCAACATCTTGTTTTAACATTAATGGCTCTAAAATTAATCATGAATGTTTAAGTGTGTTTCTATACTTTTAGTTCATCAATGTTAATTAGACAAGTTCATTTGGAGACTCCATGCATGGAATTTGTGTTGACATACATCCAAAAGGGACCAGTATTTCTGAGGGTGTTGGACTTGCGAAAGATATCACTTAATATCTTTACTGCTAGGAAAGAAGATTTGTTTTTTCATGTGTGAGCCAACTTTCACCATTATTTTGGATGTGGTAGATAAGGTATTGTTTGTATGATGTTTATTTTTATTTCAATGGAAAAATGTTTTGGAAGATTTTATATAATTATAAATCCATTTTAATTTAAAAGTATTGATTAAAATTTTGGATTCATATTTGTTTTTAATTTTAAAAACTATTATTAACGGGAGTCATTTTGGTTTACTAATAAATGCATAAAAAAGTTAAAAAATACTACCAAATAGAAATTTATTAGCAAAAATATTTTTTAAAAAAATAGATGTTGTCAAATTGCTAACACTTATATATAATTATATGTCGATATGTAAAAAGTAATTATAATATCATAATGGAAAATTATATGTAAACATGTAAATAATAATAATATCATTATAATGAAAATGTATGCCATAAAATATTATGGCAACGAACCATGTTTTTGAATGATTAATAAACAAATTTTGATTTTTTATATTTATTATAATGTAAAAAATGGGTTTCTATATATTAATTAATTAATTTATATTTAAGATTTTATTTATCTAAAAATTTGTTTTTTATTCTTATATATATTTATTTAAGGCAGGAACTAAACTGCACGCAGCTCATGTTTATTTGTTTAAATGAAAATAGGTTGTTTATTATTTCTAGAACATCCCTTTAAAAAGGAAGGAAAAGGAGAAGCTCAATGTACATTAAAATAACATAAAAATGGCAATAATATAAAAATTAACTAATATTTTATGTTATCAATACTTAAATTAACTCAAATAACTCAATACATTTAGTTTAATGTTGTTTATAATATCATTTTAAAATGAAAATGCAGATCTTACTAAAACGGAACCACTTGAAATTTGATTTACATATCTTACTAAAACGGAACCACTTGAAATTTGATATACATGAAAATGGATATTTGAATATAAATTTTTTATTATATAAATAATGTTTATTTATATTATTGTTGTGGATATAATTTTTTTTGCTATATAAATCAATAGGTTGTCACTGACCAGGGCTGGAATTTGACGTGCAAAATGCTCATCAAGGGTCATTTTACCCGTTAAATATGGCTTATATTTCATACTGATCGTCAGAAAATTCTAAAAAAACAGTAAAACATCTATATTTAGTGTCGAAACCATCATTTTTTACAAATAAAATTTTTACCAAATTCCTATCCTGTCACGGACAATCACCACGGCATGGCACCTCCCATACCACGCGCCATGAGCACTCAACATTCGCTACAATTGTTCCTTCATTTGCTCAGTCGTGCCAACCGCCGCGAGCGCAGTGATAAACCATTAGTTACAATCTTAGTTAAGCAACTTCGAGTTAAGACTAACAAAAATACTGCGACCATCAAACGCATCCGGATCATAAATGGTAACCTAGACTTCATAAATGAGTTCAATATAATACTTGTCTGGTCGTTTTTGTCTAAAAACAATGAGACAAGCAATGCATACCTGTCGTGTACATATGAATGGAGACTAGTTGTTAATTGCTTGCTTTGCCATTAAAAAATGAATGAATTATTAATTCATTAAAAACAAAACAACTAAGCCACTGAAATTGATTATTTGGCTAGAAGAAATAGAAATAGTAGAAGCATCATCAGCATAACTAGTACATGAACTGAAGGATGGAGGCAGAAATAAAACAAAGATAATGCAGAATGAGCGACGACTCTTCAATATTTATTCATAAATGGAGATCAACTGATTTTCTACAAACAATAATGTAATGTGTATTTAAACACTTGTAGAAAACCCTAAAAGCTCTAACCTAGCTTTTGCATGCATGCAAAGCATGCTGTTGCATTTATTAACTGAACTTCTAAATAGTAACTCATGTAAAAGCTAAATCTATCTAACGTAATTACTATTTCTAACACTCCCTCTTAATTACTACTGCTGACTACTACAGCTTTTACAATGCCTAAATTATTTCTATGAATTTCAAAAATATCTTTTCCCAATGGCTTTGTGAATATGTCAGCCAATTGGTCAATCGATTTACAATGCTCAACACGAACTTCACCATTGTTCACAAGTTCTCTTATGAAGTGATATCTGGTATCAATGTGCTTGCTTTTCTGGTGAAAAGCATGGTTCTTGGATAGAGCGATTGTTGAATTGTTGTCACAATAAACTGTGGTTGGTCCTTCTTGTTTCTATTGAAGACCTTCTAAAACTCTGTGTAACCAGACTGCT
This sequence comes from Larix kaempferi, assembly GCA_027924585.1. Taxonomy (NCBI): domain Eukaryota; kingdom Viridiplantae; phylum Streptophyta; class Pinopsida; order Pinales; family Pinaceae; genus Larix; species Larix kaempferi. Next base: position 54,146,587 of record BSBM01000904.1, read on the forward strand.
TGACACGCTGCTGATGTCGCTACTACATACTCTACTTCTGCTGATGAAAGTGTCACAATGGGATGCTTCTTGGATGCCCATGAAATCACCCCTGATCCAAGATGAAAAACATGACCGGAAGTGCTCTTCCTGTCATCCAAACTTCCTGCAAAATCACTGTCAGTGAAACCTGTCAAAACATCATACTCAGTGCTTGAGTATAAAATTCCATAGCTTGAAGTCCCTGCAACATATCGTAAGATCATTTTTACAACTTGCCAATGTGAGTCTTTGGGAGACTCCATGAACCTCGAAATCAAGCTGACAGCAAACATAATATCAGGTCTCGTAGCTATGAGATACATGAGACTTCCTACAAGTCTCTTAAACAATGTTGGATCTACATTGGGACTGCCATCTTCTTTGCTCAACTTAGTACCTGTTGCCACTGGTGTAGGTGTTGTTTTGCAATTAAGCATTCTGAATCGCTTAAAAACTTCATTAGCATATTTATTTTGAGAGATAAATATACCTTTTCCGATTGTTCTACTTCTAGGCCAAGAAAGAACCTCATCAATCCAAGGTCTGTCATCTCGAACTCTTTCTTCATAGCTGCCTTGAACTCATCTACTGAGAGGTCACCTGTAAAAATCATATCATCAACATACAAACAAACTATTAAAATTTGTCCTTGTTGATTTACCTTTGTGTAAAGTGTTGGTTCGCTGCTGCTTCTACTAAAACCATTTTTTATCAGATAAGAATCAATTCTGCTGTACCAAGCTCTTGGAGCTTGCTTGAGCCCATATAGAGCTTTCTTCAACTTGTAAACTTTCTCTTCATGTTCTTTTATTTCATACCCATGTGGCTGTTCTACATAAATTTCTTCTTCAAGAATTCCATTCAAGAATGCCGACTTGACATCCATCTAATACACTTTCCACTTTTTTTGTGCTGCAATTGCTAGGACTGCTCTTACTGTGTCCAATCTTTCCACTGGTGCAAAAGTTTCTCCAAAATCAATTCCTGGTTGTTGCGAGAAACCTTTTGCTACTAACCTTGCCTTATACCTATCAATCTCACATTTTTCATTGAGTTTGGTCTTATAGACCCACTTCACACCAATGGTTTTCTTATTCTTTGGCAGGTCAACTAGATCCCATGTATCATTTCTCTTAATGGAATCTATCTCTTCGTCCATAGCATTTACCCAATGCTCTTGTTTTACAGCCTCTTCATAAAACACAGGTTCACTAGCAATAAAAACATAATTGGTATTTGCATCCAATTCATCATAAATCTGTCAATCTTCTAGTCTTTTTATTACTGTGATCAGATTCATTACCTGATTGCGGACTTGATGCTTCACCACGAACTGAGTTTCTAGGTGTTCTTTCTAGAGTATTTTCTACTGGTGAAGATGCTACTGGATCTTGTTGTCCAATCAGCTCCTCATCTTCTCCATCTTCTGGTCGGGGTATTGCAGCTCCCACACCCTTGTCTATGGTTCCATTCCATGACTCTTCCTCCTTGAAAAAAACATCTCTGCTCAGTATAACTTTCATGGTAATAGGGTTATACAGCTTGTAGGATTTAGTTTGTTCACAGTATCCAAGAAATATACATTTCTCACTCATGTCGTCTAGCTTTTTTCTTAGCTGTTTAGGAACATGAGCATAAGCAACACAACCAAATACTCTGAAATGAGAAACATTACAAATCATACCTGACCATGCTTTCTCTGGTACTCTGTTCTTCACAATTTTGGTGGGAGATATGTTCATCACATGAACAGCACAAGCCACTGCGTCTCCCCAAAATGCATGGGACAAATTTCTTCCTTTCAGCATGCTTCTTGCCATATTCATGATGGTTCTATTTTTGCATTCTGCAATACCATTCTGCTGAGGTGTATATCTTGTAGTGAATTGCCTCTTGATTCCATGATGTTTGGAGTAATCATGAAAATCCTTTGAGTCATACTCTCCTCCTCCATCAGATCTCAATACTTTGAGGTTATAACCACTCTGTTTTTCAACCATAGCCCTAAATTCCTTGAACTTGCCAAAAGTTTCAGACTTCTGACGAAGGAAATACACCCAAGTTTTTCTACTGAAATCATCAATAAATGTAAGAAAATAATAGCTTCCACCAATCGATTGAGTTTGCATTGGTCCAACCAGATCAGTATGAATAAGTTCTAAAGGTGCATGTGCCCTTCGAGACATACCTTTAGGAAAGCTATCCCTGTGCTGCTTTGCAATGATGCAACACTCACAACTGCTTTCTGGCTCCTTCATAGGGGGTAATCCTTTTACCATCTCTTTTTGCTGCAAAAACTTGAGACCACCAAAGTGAAGATGTCCATATCTAAAATGCCATAACCAATAATCATCCATGCAAGTGGCATTTTGTGCAAAAGAGGTTACCTTGCTGCTGCAATTCATGACTAGTGGATACATCCTGTTCCTAGTCACTTGTATTTTGATGATCAACTGTCGATTTTGGGGTTTGTCATAAATTTCACAGTCTGATCCATCAAAGACAAGTGTGTATTTCTTTTCAGTGAGTTGCCCAATGCTAAGCAGATTATGCTTCAATCCTGGAGCATAATAGACATCTCAGATTGTCTTTTGTTGGCCTTGTTTGGTCGGAATGTTGACCACTCCTTTGCCAAGAACTGGAACAACCTCATCCATGCCAACTTTGACCTCTGTCCTCACTGATTCATCTAGGTCTACAATTAGACCTCTGTCACCTGTCATATGGTTACTGCAGCCACTATCTAAAAGCCAAAGTTCCTTTGGGATTTCGTGTGCAGCATGACATGTAAGAAATAACATATCATCTTTATCCTCAGAGGTATTAGTCACGTTAGCATTATGATTTGCTTGATCATCCTTTTTCTTTTTGCATTCATGAGCATAATGCCCAAATTTATTGCAATAATAACACTGAATAATAGATTTATCTAACATTTTTTGTCGCAGTTTCCGCCTTCATGGTTATGATGGTGATCTTGATCTCCATTGCCATTACTTCGGCCACTTCTACCTCTGCCTCTTCCTCTGCCTCGTGAGAATGAGACATGTGCTTTGAAAGCATTCTCCAGAGAGGATTCTTCATTCCTATTGATTCTGGATTCGTATGAAAGTAGAGATCCAGTCAACTCGTCTATAGAGAGAGTACTCAGATCTTTTGCTTCTTCAATCGCTGAAACTTTTGACTCAAATTTGTGGGGTAGGGATCTCAGAACCCTTTCAACCACCCTTTGATCTCCGATCTCTTCACCATAGGTATTCAGTTGATTAACAATCCCCATGACTTTGGTCATGAAAGAATCTACTAAGTCTGATTCTTTCATCTTCAGATCTTCAAAGTCTCTTCTTAGGTTTTGGAGTGTAGCTATTTGTACCTTACCAGCACCTTGATAACTGGTTGCCAAGATATCCCATGCTGCTTTGGCATGCAAAGACGATGATATCTTTGGAAATACACTATTATCCAAAGCGTTCATTATGAGATGCAGTGCCTTTGCATCCTTCTTCCTGTGTGCTCGCAGGACATCCTTTTCTGCGTTTGAAAGGGCTTGAAAAGCTGCATCATCTGCAGGTTCGGAATAGCCATACACGACATATTCCCATGCATCTTTTGACCTGAGATAAACCGCCATCCTCGTGGCCCAGACATCATAGTCATTTTTCCCTGTAAGAGGAGAAATCTGAGATTGATTGCTGCTAGAAGCCATAGACGCTGCAGTGTCATTCACTGGCTTTTTCAAAATAATCTCCTTCCTCTTTTTTCAAAATAATGTCTCCCTCTTAAACAAGATTTCAAAAAATATCTTCTTCTTTTGTAAAAAGAAAAAATTCTTACTCAAAGAATCTCGTAAAAGAAAACAACTTCGTGAAAGTAAAAAAATTTCACTCTCATGAAATAACAAAGAAAATATCTTTCTCAAAAAAATATCTTCTCTTGCCCTAAGTGTCGTGGGTCCCTGACTACCGTGCTTTGGCCTATATGGAGGGCGCGGCAATCCCTAATATTTTTTACCTCATATGGAGGGTGCGGTAATCCCCGTGGTAATCCCTAATATTTTTTAATATTTTTTACCTCGTAAGTCCCTAAACTACCGTGCTTTGGACTATAGGGAGCGCGCGGTAGTGCCCAAAAAAAAAAAAAATTATAATTTCTCCAAAAAAAAAAATGTGTGAAAATTCTTCAAAGCTACGGCTTTGGCTTCTTCGGAAATTTATGCTACCAATTTGATCTTCTCCTAAGCTCTGATACCAAACTGAAGGATGGAGGCAGAAATAAAACAAAGATAATGTAGAATGAGCTACGGCTCTTCAATCTTTATTCATAAACGGAGATCAACTGATGTTCTGCAAACAATAATGTAATGTGTATTTAAACACTTATGGAAAACCCTAAAGACTCTAACCTAGCTTTTGCATGCATGCAAAGCATGCTGTTGCATTTATTAACTAAACTTCTAAATAGTAACTCAACTAAAAGCTAAAGCTAACAGAAGTAATTACTATTTCTAACATGAATGCTGCAGAAACAATATTGTCAATAGAAATAATAAAATTCAAGATTCAGAAAGATATTGGGATTCATATACTTCAATTTGACATATTTCTCTCAATGTCTTATGTTCTAATATGAATAAAGGAAAGGAAAAACACGACTATGCCAATAATCTTCAAACAAACAATCGTGTTCTTAAAGGTTGAATAATGAGAAACCAAAGCAATTGAAAAATACACGACTGTACAAATGATCTTCATTAAACAGTTTTTTTCTTAAAGAATGAATAATGACAAATCAAAGCTATTGAAAATAACTGACTGTCATAATAATATTTTTAAAACGATCTTTATCTTGAAGATTGAAGAATGAGAATCAAAGAAATTGAAATGAACAATGCAATTGCTTTCCTCCCTCACTAAATATAACAACACGTGTGTTTTCTAGTATGATAGGAGTGAACGTAACAGTTAACAATAACAATATAGACATGGGATCCAGAGACGCTGATATCTCCATAGAAAATGGTAGAAGAACTCACCGGATTTAATACCTAAAAGCTTTGAATACAACCATTTTTTAACTGTGATTGAAAGCTTTATCCCTGTGTATATATCTGGAGAATGATCATATTGAAAAAACTTATTTTTTTTTGGAAGAATTAGAGTAAATGCGTGTTGCAATTGGCCTGGAGGGAAATTTTGAAGAGAAGATGGTTTTGTTGTTCCAATGGACTACATGGTGTATTCTTTTATGCTAATCTCAATCACCCATATGAAAACACTCCAGCAACTCCATGCTCACATTCTCATCACTATATTCCAACAGGACATTTTCTTAGAAACTAAACTGCTAAGAAAATATGATAAGCTTGGAATTATGGAAAATGCAGGCCTGTTCTTTACACCGAAGGCATCCCTATTTCAACTCCGGGGCAGATTAATCCAAGAATTAACAATCAACAGACCTACTTCATCCTCAGCCATCGTCTAACGCATATCTACGACAATGACTGAACAAGGTAAATGTCGATTGCTTTATAATGATAGATTAAAAAAGAAATTAAGATGTTAGCCATGCATCATTAGCAGGTGACTCTGTAGATGGCCACCAAAATTAACAGCTCCACAACACATATTGGTTTGCCACAAGATTGTTTGTCATTTCAATTTTGAAAACTTATGGTGTTTCATTTTGCCACTAGATTGTTCGAATTTTGAAAACTTATGGCGTTCTGTAGGTGAAAATTTATGAGTTTAGAGATCTGTGTGTTGCTGAAAGTAAAGAGCAACACCCCCTACCTTCCCACAAGGAACACATAAAGGACTACAAAATAGACTGAGGGAGCTATAGTATGCACATAAAGTCCTACTTTTTCTTTTGTTCCATCAACTATATCAATTAGGATTTTGCATATGAACATATTACTGATTTTTAGTATGAACATCCTAATATTATTAGTATTTCTAATTGTATCCAGTAACATAAATCTCATTATTGTTTGTAGCAGCTTGGCAAGCATCTCCATATGCAATTAGAACAAATTAGAACAATATTAGTTCTTGTAAAATGGATATCTAGTATTCCTACTTATAATCCATCATCATCCTAAAAAAAAGTTGAAAACCTATAAGATAGGAAGCCCAAAAGAGTGAAACTTATAAGCAAATCGTCCTCAAAGAGTTTAAAACCTATTAGATAGATAAGCAAATCGTCCTAAAAAAGTTTAAAACCTATAAGATAGGAAGCATGTTGAAGCAAACGGGAGTGCACAGATCGGTAATATAGGAATGCATGGATTAATTAATTTACTCTAGACATTTCCTTAGGCACTCTAGCTAAGACCTAATGACATTTGGGCCGTTGTCCATTATTCACCCTATTGATTATGGCACTACAGTAGAAAACATATATGAAACACCAGGTGGCTATTTTCACTACCAAAACAAATATGCTACCTTGACATTGAAGTTTTCATCCAAGAGAATATAATTAGAGGATTTCATATCTTTGTGCAGTATGGATTATAGGTAGATCCCTTAATGTCTACGTTCAAGTTAAAAAGCTCAATGATATTTGTAAATATTGTTCATACATAGGCTTTTCCGGTACGAAATGAGCCACTTCGAAGAGGTTCATTGCTCCGGCCTAGAATACAATTAATCCAGCATGAGCCACGTGAGCCCCAAGCAATTTACCAGACAAATTGATAATTCGGGCATTACCAGCCCACCAAGCAAAACCAGTGTTTTCTTGATCACGACCAGCTAAAGCTATAGTTCCATAAAAGAGCGTTTCCACGGGGGAATACAAGGTTTTCATGAGGCTGATCTTGAGTCGCCATCCAAGCACGAATACCTTCGTTCAGGAGAATATTTTTTGTGTAGAAAGTCTCAAATTCAGGATCTTCTACTGCACGGATCTCCTGGTAAACAAAATCATAGGCACGTAAGTTTAGAGCTAGACCAACTACTCCAATGGAACTCATCCATAAACCGGTCATTGGCACAAATGGCACAAATAACATGAAGAAATGTAACCAACGTTTATTGGAAAAAGCATCCCCAAAAATCTCCGACTAGAAGCGGTCAGCAGTAACCATGGAATAAGTCTCTTCAGCTTGAGTCGAGTTAAAAGCACAGAACATATTTGCACCATCACCATCTTCAAATAAAGTATTTTCCACGATAACACCATGAATAGCACATAGAAGAGCAACACCCAATACTCCGGCAACTCCCATGATATGAAATGGATTCAAGGTCCAATTATGAAAACCTTGAAAGAAGAGGATACATTCAGAAATTATAGGTAGATCCCTTACTGTCTACATTCAAGTTAAAAAGCTCAATGATATTTGTAAATATTTTCCTTTTGCAGACTATGCAGTCATGTCTTAATGAAATGAAATTATGAAGGTATAAATAAAGAATTAAAATTAAGAAGGCTTAAACTCCACATTAACATTCTTTTAAAGATATATAGCGACACTAGTATGAAGCCAAGATATTTAAACATTCATGATTTCTTCCCTTGGAATGATATAAAATGCAATGGAAAATGGTAGGGTTTTGTACAAGAACGGGCCTTAAGCTTAAGCTTTGAGTGTTCTTACTCTTTTTTGGGAAAATTTTAGCTTTTGAAAAAAAATCATCTTCTACCAAATTCAAGAAACTAGGCTTTGACGGATATAACAAAAAAATGATACTGAAACAAAATTTACTAGGGCATTTATAGTTCTCTATTTTAATCCAAGCTAATTTAAAAAAATAACGGTGATAGCAAGAAAATCCCAACACCAATGGGGACTTACCTTAATCAAGGTGGACCAGATGAAGATACCCTTTACACTTTCTTTGGTTCACAATGGTTGCACAAAGCTTACTTAGATCCATCTTAAAGGGGATTTACCAAGCGTTCAGAGGGATCAAATCTCTCTAAGTGAAAACCCCTTTTTAGAGTGTAAATGTTGAGGAAGAGTTTTAATTTATTTTGTGTAGTTTTATATATATGCCAAATCTCTTTAAGTGCAAACCCCTTTTTAGAGTGCAAATGTTGAGGAAGAGTTTTAATTTATTTTGTGTAGTTTTATATATATGTCATTGTAAATGTTTTAAATAGCTGACATGTTATTTTATAACATTTTATTATTTTTAAAGTGTCAACTCTAGGATGAACATGGAAGGAATTACACATCTCCCCCTACTCAGTTGTAGAATGCGATGATTGCGGTATCACTAGAACAATGAACTGTGTGAATCATATTATGTGTCCATTCTAACATCAACTGCTACCATTGCTGCAAGTGCTTCCGTTAGATCCAGTTCTGCTACATCATCAATAGTGTGCCCAGGAAGCCAATTGTGTATTGGGAAAATCATGTGCATCAATTTCTTGTTGACAGAGGACAAACTCCACTCCGCAATGAATATTTCATGAATTTCTCCTGAACTTCAAATAGATAAACTTGCTAGTATCAATTTCAGTTTCGATTTCAAAAGAAAGATGAACTGGGCATTAATGACGAGAACCCTAGCGACAATAGATCTGTAAATGATCAAATAACGAAGTAACCCAAGCTGAATAATTATTTCAATTTTCATACTATTAAGCAGACATGAATACTCCTTGTACTAATTATAATGCTTAAGCCCGCAACTTCAGTAAACCCTCATTGCAGCTTCCATTACACTGGGTTTTGTTGTGGCCAACAAAGTGCTATACAAATTGGCCCTACTTCCAATGAAGGAAAACCCAAAACACATTTTTTTCCATCGATCAACGTTGTCGCTATTCAACATAATTAAAGAAGTAAAATCGATGCATAGCCACTTTCACATGCTACTTATGCAATTAAAGATAGGAGTAGTCTATTTATTCTAAGTTTTGATTTTACTACGAGTTTTGAAAAATTTCTACTTGTTTAAATTGTATTTTTAAATCCATAAACATAAATAGATTCAACACCCTCAAATACCTTCATGGCATCCAAATTATACAATTTTCAAGTTAACTAATATATATGTGATTCTAATATTTTTTTAAAAAAATTCAATACTAACAAAGTTAAAAGAAAATATAATCAAAAAAAGTTATGGGTAAATATCATTAAAAAATAAAACTGAATTCGGAGACAAACTAGATAAGAAAACTGTGCACAGCTCTGGAGCACTATTACTAATCGTTATGCGCATAAGTTTGTCGTCGTCATGGCATCCAAATTATACAATTTTCAAGTTAACTAATATATATGTGATTCTAATATATATGTTTTTTAAATTCAATACTAACAAAGTTAAAAGAAAATATAATCGAAAAAAGTTATGGGTAAATATCATTAAAAAATAAAACTGAATTCGGAGACAAACTAGATAAGAAAACTGTGCACAGCTCTGGAGCACTATTACTAATCGTTATGCGCATAAGTTTGTCGTCGTTCGAAAACAAGAGATGGACGTAATAAAAGAATTGCTTCTTAAGATTGGCGTGTGATAACTGGCACTCAAATCGCCCCCTGCCGGTGACGAAAAAAAAATTGGCGAGGTTCCACCCCTTCTCGTTATTTTTTTGGAATTTCCACGATCTAGGTCATCTTAAAATGGGCCAAAACCCCTAAGGGCATAGTTCAATGACATAGCTCCGCAGTAAATGGGGTGGAACTACGATTCCGCAATTTTTTATAACTGGATCTAGGGAACAAATCGTCGGAAAAGCGGGGTGATTTGGAATGGGCCAAAACCCCTAGGGGCACAATTCCATGACATAGTTCCATAGTAAATGGGATGGAACTACGATTCCACCGATTTTTATAACTGGATATAGGGAACAAATCGTCAAAAAAGCGGGACGATTTGAGTGTCAGTTATCCCACGCCCTTAAAATTTGTGATCTTGATACGGTTACCCTAACACACACAAATAAGTTGGCTGGTCCAATTACCCAATATTTATTTGGATCGGTAGGTTCAAGCTCGCCCAAGGAGACTCGCTGGAAGCTTTGGGAAGCGATCTCCTCATATAGGGTGCAAGTGATGGGTAGTCAATCAATGCCATAACGGTTTATTATTCCTTTCTACCTTTCGTTTGAGCTATGTTTAAACATTTAAACTTGTGATATATTATAATGATCATAGTTGTATTAAGTAGAAATTCTAATGGTTTTTCCAAATTGAAATTTATCAAATGTTTGTAAATAAATAAATAATTTATTCTTCATTAATAATTTTCAATAGTTTCATCAAATTCTAAACTCTAGAGTTTCATATACTAGATTAATATGTACTTATAACATTACGCTTTTAAAGATAAATTATATTCCAGTGGTTGGTTCAAATGGTCCCTACGCCAAAGACCAGGGTTCTACTCCTGCTCCCTCCACGGTTCAATCGCAGGTCTCGTATGTTGGCATCTCTGAACGCGTCCCTACCTTCCCACTTGCTGGTGAACCGGTTCCAAATTAAGGCCGACCCCGGCCCGAGGTTTGTACCCGCCCCGCTCGATCAACGATGCTCATTGGGGGATCTCGGCTAGTTCCTCAGATATCAACAAAAAAAAAGATAAAAAAAGATAAATTATACTAAACATTTAATACAAGAGCCACAAGGTGGCAATGTCCCCGATGTTGCCACCTGCTATTGAGAGGGAACATATGATGTAAGATGAAGCAAAAGAAGTTATTAACGAATGAAGGATCTATTTGCGCAAATTTGTGTGCAAAAAAACAAGCCTTGACCTTACTGCTTACCTCTCACTTGCTATGTGGAGATCAAATAAGGCGAACTAGGTAAAGCATGCGAGAACAAATTGTGTTGGTCGGAAACTAATTTAGGTTCTAAACATTATTATGAGTTGTAACTCTACTTTGTAGTCTACTTTGTATAACATAATATTAGTCAATAGTTAGTTATCCTCATTATATTAATTTGATTTTCATTTTTCAATCAACCAATAGTTTGTATATCAAGACTAATAGCTCAATAGTTTATTGAATATCATGTGAGAGAGTCTTTGCTAAAGTTTATGTATTTGTTAGCTAAAATATTTTAGACATAAATATTTTTACAAAACAAATAAAAAATATTTAAAAGCCATCTCCACCTCATTGTTGATTGAACGGCCAATTAAAGGTTGAAGAGGAAAAATGTAACTTTTTTTTTCCCTTGGTTGACATTAATAATTGTTTTAGCTAATCATTTAGATTAGGTCATATTAAAGTGGCATTTCCATTTCATTGTTAGCTCATATTAAAGTGGCATTACCATTTCATTGTTCATTGCATAGCATTACAACTTGTTAAAGAGAAAATGTATAAGATTTTTTCTATGTTGTTTGTCACAAACCCAATTTTGTGAGTTAGTAAATTTGATGAAATTTTAAAAATTTCGATAATTATTAAAGAACTCCATAATGAAATGAAAGAGTCCGCCATCGCTTCATAATAAAAATGCTGATTTGTTAGACAGAAAATTCAATATGCTTAACCATTTATTCCCCTTCAACCAATACCATATAAAAAATACCACATATAAAAACTTGACTTCATTATGTGAAGGTAACCATTTATTCCCCTTCAACCAATACCATATAAAAAGTTGACTTCATTATGTAAGGTCTTAGCATCAATCTTTCTATGTAACTTTTTTCCCATAACTATGGGAAACACAATAAATTCCTATAATGTCGTCTATACATGGGACATCTTTATGAAATTTTACCCGTACACAATTATACCTAAACCAAGAAGTACATGACTATAATACAACAACCATTTATCCATCAACTAAAGCATGACAAAACTAGTATAATTTCAAGGAGATTAAACACATAAAGACACATCAGAGAGACCTTTCTTCACGTGGTTCATCCAATCTAGGTCTACGTCCACAAAAGAGTTGCAATATATATATAATCTTGGTAGAAGAGAGAGACCTTTCTTCACGTAGTTCACCCAATCTAGAACTACATCCACAAAAAAGGTTGCAATATATATAATATCGGTAGAATCTTACATCTACAACACAATTGTTGCTTATTTCACTTTCTACTTTCAAGAGGCCTCTCGACTAAATGCATTAGAAGACTTTCAATGCTACATCGAACTGTTACCGAGATCTACTCTCAAGTAGAAATTTAAGATAGTACAACTTAGGAAATACATAAGTTTACTCTTTACTCTCTTAACACTATGTTCCTTTTAAATCAAGACTTATGCTCTTACTTAACTTGTGAACATAGAAGGTTGATGAAACACTTTTTAAAAGGTAAAATGTAAAATTTTATCTATATAGTCAAGTAACCCAAAAAGCAATATTGCATACAAGTTAACCTTATACAAGATATGTATGTTTTCTATCTACCATCTTTATCACTATGACCTTCTAGGTCAAGGCTTAAATTCTTAATAACTTGGAATATAAGAGGACAATGCAACACCTTATAAAGGTAATATATAACCATTTCTATATATATATATATTCTAACCAACAAGAAATATACTATGATCACTTTATCCTAGGAGACTCACTTTGACCAAGGATCTACACATTCATTCAGCGATTTACAACAAAAGAATTTACTCTATGTAATTGCCAGCGATCTACACAGAGTTTATCTGGCTCTATTTTACATAGATTATTTAAAGGAAGATATGTACTAATATCTAAAATTTACAGTATCCTAGCTGCGCTAGCGCTTACCCTGTTTTCAAATAGAGATCAAAAAGCAAAAGACAGAGATAATAACTTGAATAAGATGATGGTTCTAAAATAACACTACCACAGAGATCTAGCATTCGAAGGGTGGGTTTTTTTTTAAACATGCAAACAAAAACGCAAAGCCTAGCGATCCAGCTATCCTCGGGAACAAGATACGTAGAGAGCAGGTTGTGGATCTTTTACTGGACTAAGGCAAGATCTCGGCTACCATACACATCTACGCAAAAGCTTTTAAATTGGCCGAATTTCAGAATGCACACGCATTCATCTCTGTTAAAGATCTAAGAAAATCGATCTAGTATTTCCGAGCACACTCTACACGACATAAAGTACAAAAACATAGATTTTATATATTCGGGATCAGCGTTTAGTTTTCCCTAATTACGCAGGAAAGGTAAATGTTTGTAACAATATCTCAGCATTTAACTAAGAACAACTGAGGTCAAGTTGCCCCCTTTAAAGACACAGAAGTCAAGAACAAAACCTCCAGTGACTAAAATAAGGATCCTTTAGTTAAAGCACTTTAGAGATCCGAACCGTAAACTCCAGCGTCCAAGGTGAGGGTCCTATAATACATGATTCATAGATCAGAAGTAAAACTCCAACTCTTATGCTAAACAGAGTATCCATCTACCGCTGAGTATCTACCTTTCATAGAGGACAACAATTAAAAGTATAGACTCTCCAGCAGTCGTGCTATCCCCGAGTATTCATCTATCACAGGATTATATATATATAATGCGGAAAACCCAACATTTACGCTAAACAAAGTATCTAATTATAATACAGAGAAGTAGAGCCATATTTATGAACAAAGATGAAATAATCATTTTCTCCTAACCAGCGATCTACTTGACAACTAACAGGAATCTAGTGATCAACCGCAATCCAATTCAAATTGAAAAATACAAGGGTCGAGCTTTAAGGGAGCCGTCCTTCCCTCACCGTAATCCAGGTATCCATAATACAAACAAAGGTTAGCAATATATACAATTAAGTAATATAAGTATAAAAAGGAAGGTGAACGGGGATTCTTCCCCAAAAGCTTCTGCGCATACTTCAACGACATGCAGCATACATATATAACATTTATAAACCAAATACTTCACAGGTAACAACCAGAGATCACCATTCCTGCGCAATTATCAGCGATATGCAACAACTAAATGACAGAGACTCGATAAAATCTGGCTCCGACAAAATTGTGGCAGCAGAAAAACAAATACCTATACGCAGAGACCACATAGCATAAAATATATACCCAAAAAGGAAATGCGCAGTACCATGCGCAGAGTCAAGAAGGTGTTCTAAAATTATAAATAAATGAAGCTTTAAATCTTGGGATCGAGCTTACTCAGTCGTCCCCTCCCAAACGCTCAGATACCTGCCCCCTCTTTCCTTCGAGTTGTCCTCTTGAAAAACAGCTACCAACAGGAAAAACGTGTGCAACCAAAGATGGTTCTATCCTCCCACTTGTCAATCGAGGAACAACAGATGTCACGCAAGTGCAGATATGAAATCCTTCGAGCTGTGCCCACTATAATGTTTAAACACCTTTCCCATCTCAAAGAGCTTCTAATCTCTCCTGCGTAGCTCCAATATTAGTATCTCAAAGATTCATACTCATTAAAACCAGTAGATATGATTTCAGGAATTAACAAATTGAACCATAAATCCATAGATTTAATAAGAGCAGCGTACCAAACAAGTGCTTTTATAGACTGTTATTAGACATAAATTTGTAAACCGCACCTGCATGCCTTTTGGTCAGTTTATTGAATCTTAACAGCTACAACCCTTCCATCTGGAAGTGTTCCCTGTTCACCAAACTCATCATAATTTATTTGTAAACAACGGACATAGTTGGATAGACTCATCAAATTCACTTTTGATACTATACCCGATAAACTTCAGCAAATCCTCCTTTGCCAAGCATGTTGTTTCTGTAAAAGTTTACAATCGAATCTCTTAGAACCTCGTAATCAAAGATGAATTGATCAAAATTTTCCCGCGCAGCTAGATTCTCATTTGCACAGAGCATCATTATATAAGCAATTTTATCACAATAGATGAATCTGACCAAGTTAAGAAAGTAAGAATAATTTAGCGGGGAAGCAACCATAATGAAAGGATATATAATCATATGCTTGATCATATAAGTTCTTTTGTTGTTTAATATTTAGACAAAAGAGTATCAAGTATGTGATCACCGCAACCAGGGCTGCTCCGTCAATGCTTCCTAACAATATAGGAAAGAATTTTTATGATGATTTCTCTTATGACGGCACTAAATTTGGCGATGTTGCATTTAAAATGAAACAAGGAAATCAACATACATATTGTTATGTGAGAATCAAACAACAAATAGTTGCAGCAACTCTAGAAACTAATAGCCGAAGTCTAGTTATATGTGAAAAATGAGTAAGTTGAGTAGCTCAAAAAATAGTCTGCCTTGAGACATCGACCTTCATGCTTGGGAGGAAAGGTGAGTAATTGATTTTAATCTTCAGTCACGAGACCATATAAGGAGCCATCAATGGATCCAAAGGTGTTGTAACCATTCTTTTTGGAAGCATTAGTTATGAGTTTTGTGGATGAGTCCTGATATTTTTGAATGAATGTGTGCAGATTGTTGTCATTTGGGGCGGCACAATAAAAATAATTCCCACCGCCACAACCTGACCATAAAAACTATTATTCTCATAGCGGAGAAGACAACTGTCCAAATGAATGTGAGCACCATTAACACCGGTACAGAGTGTGCCAGGAGAAGTAGCACAGTATGCATGCAAATTGCCACGCTCGTTGCATGCAGTGTATCTACTGAAACAATGCAGTGTATGCTCTCTGCACAATGCACATGTACTGTAAAAAGCTGACGATATCGGGCCGCCTCCTCCTGGGGCAATATTTTCAAGAGTTACATCACTATTTCAGAACCAATTATATTTAAGATAAATAGGTTTTTATAAAAAATTATTTAATAAATAAAATTGTAACCATGTAAAACCTTAGAAATAAAAAAATTAAAAAAGAGTAGGGTTGAGATTAATAAGGTTATGTCGATCCATAGATGATCCCCTTCGGGGACATAACAAAACTTATAATCACTGACATCCAGCAAAAACTCTGTAACTGTGCAGCCTGTGTGAACGTGACGTCAGCCTGCAGCCACCTCTCGGGAAGGGAAAATCAAGAATGATGTCACGTCCTGCCACCATCCCCTAACCAATAGGTGTTTTGAAAAACACCAAATTTAAAAATTCGACAAAATATTATAGAATTCAAAATCCTCGTAGGGGTAAGGAAATTCCATGGAGAAGAAGAAGAGAAGAAAGGGGAAAAATTGCCTTGTTGAGTCTTTTGGAGTTTGGAAATTTTGCTAGGTACACTTTGTTTGTCTTCATGGTACATGGTACATGGTTTCCCACCTAGTTGGTTAGGTGGTCAACATATCCCACAGGTGGCTTTACTTGAGCTAACCCTCAAGGCTAAATCAACAAGAAATTTACCTGAAATTTACCTAAGATATAGTAAATTACTTTACCCATCAAGATATAGTGATTATTGGACCCGTTATGATGGTTTGGGCGTTTGTGGCTAGGTGTCGTGGTTTTTTTCTGGTGGTTATTCAAGGTGTCAGAGGGATTCTTGATGGTGGGGTTTTAGGTTGGGAGAAGTTGAGGATGAGGCTCTTGAATTGGTTACCATGTTTTTGGTCTATGATCTTGTTGTTCTGTAGACTTGAGGCCAGTTGTTTCAGTTGGTTTCCTTTGGATGTCACTTCAGGTTGAATTTACTATGCTCTCGAGGAACCTTGGTGTAGGGGAGGCCGCTATCCTTGATTTTATATCCTCTATTGTGTCCTATGTGACTGCCATTTTCATGTTGTTTCATCCTATTTATTGAACTGGTGATTTAGGTGTCATTGTTCTAACTACTATTGTCCGGGTGGAAGTGACATTTTTGTCAGATGGACTCTATGGATCCCAGGGGTGGGTCTAGTGATCATGGACCACTAGAGGCTTCTAAGGATAACAGAGTCGGGGATACCGTTTTTCGAGATGACCCTTTACTCTCTTTGGAGGGTGTTGAGCCTCATTATTTGTCTAAAGTGGATTCAGAGACCTGTGATAGATTTGAACCTGATAAGCTTCTAGAAGGCCGGGAGGCCTTTCTCATAGCAGGGGGGTGAAGACCTGAAATCACTAAGCATAGAAGGTTTACAAGTTGAGGGTTGATGAGTCAAAGATGATAGTGGGTCGGGATGTTCAGTTAGGGAGGGTTTTTAGTCTATCTGCATGGGATTTGGTCGGCAAGGTTTGCTTCACTACTGTCATCCACTCGACGATTATGGCTTGGGTTTCAAAGTTTTGGAAACCATTGCTACACTACTGCCCGCGGGTACAGATTTTAGTGAACAATTGGATTGTCTTTCATTTTATTGATGAAGAGCATGTAACTTAGATTCTAGAGCGTCCTTGGGTTATTGGTAGGGGGTCTCTGTGTCTTAAACGGTGGCACTCTAACTTCAACCCGCACATGGAGTCTCTTCAGAGGTCGCATTTTTGGGTTCTGCTCAAAGCTTTCCCACTTGAGCTCTGGTCCCGGGATATCTTTATCTCTTTAGCAAACATGATAGGGTGCTTCACTTACTTTGATGACAAGTTGCTCTATCATGAAGATAAATGGACTGCGTGGGTTCTTACAGAAATGGACACGGAGTTGGGGTTGCTTGATGTGATTACAGTTAACTAGGGAGATAAGTCCTTTAAACAACCCTTGGACTACTAGCGAGTGCCGTTTAGATGCCATTTGTGTGGGGTGGCTGGACATTTGAAATCCAAGTGTCCTTTGAAGGGTTCTGGTGGAGGCGTCAAGAAGAATGAGAATCCCATATCTTCAAGTAAAACAACTATTGTGGTGGTACTGAACCACTTGGTCAATGATGTGGAAGCACAGAGCTATCAACTGCTTGCAGATATTCCAGAATCCTTCTTGGGTAAGCTTATGACACTCTTCCCCTCCTTTTTCACTTCACTGTTGGTTTCAAATCTGTCTAGAATACAAGCTGTGGATTATGAGGTTTCTAGGGTGGGTTTGATGACTCCATTATCTTTAGTTTCAAAGGCAGTTGGGGTTCCTTCTACTGAACATGACCCTGATCTTGGTTATAACGAGTTACGATACCATGGTCTAATTAACCTAGGTCACAAATTCACAACTCCTAGAATATGAATATACCATTTTGAGCCACTTCGGTCAGCCATGTTATCTTGGCCAGGTGAATCCCCCATTTCCAGAGATTACTCAGTTGGGTTTATTTCAAGAACCTCTTATGATCTTTAAGGGTATTTCTTCCCCCTTGATTCCTACTTCTAGCGGGAACCCTAATGTCACCATCCGTAAGAAGAATGGGGGGAAGCGTAGTTGGGGAAGGCCAGGATTTTCATGCTGAGATTACGGATGGCTCCCATTTGGGTCTGGATTATGATACTTGTTCCTCCCTGTCTAATACTTTTGGGCCACTTAGAGCAGTGCAGGCCCCATCGAGGGTTTCTTGATGATCCTACTCTCTTTGAATCTAAGAGGGGTTGGGGGTTACCCTAAATTGTGAGCCCTTAGAAGATTAGTTGAGTCTGTCTCACCAGATATCATATTTTTTCAAGAAATGATGACGTTGGGTTCCAAAGCTCAGGAACTTTTTTGGCATTTATTTCCTTCCTGGGAGTGTAGTACTCTTGATTCTGATGGACTTTCTGGAGGCCTGTTGGCTGCTTGGAATCCCCAGTATTATCAGATGCGATCTTACAATATTTGTGGGGGTATTTTACTTGTGGGTAAGAGCAAGGAACTGGACTTGACTATTCATTTGTTCAACTGTTGTGGACCCATGGAACGACAACGTTACTGGTCAGTGCTGGAATCTAGTGGCTTATTAGATCTTAGTTCTCTCCTTTTAGCAGGGGATTTAAAGTTGACGTTTAATGCAAGGGAATTATGGGGGGATAAGGCGAGATTGGATGCACTACAGTTGTGGTTCCAAAATATATTTGTGAGCCCGGGCTCATTGATATGGCTCCGAGACCTATGGTCCTAACCTAGAGAAATGGGAGGAAGGGGTCTGATTACATTGCAAAAAGGCTTGACCGAGTACCAGTGAGTGACTCCTTCTATAGTTTTGTTGGCAAATTTACTTCTGGTATTGAACCTGCCACTATTTCTGATCATACCCCGATAGTTCTGCGGGTTGGAAAAGGCATTAAATTGTACATGTATCCCTTCAAATTTTCTCCAGTTTGGTCCGATGATTTGAAATTTATGGCATTGGTTCGTGGTCAATGGCAATATTATTACAACATTGCACATGGTTCGATGATGGTGGACCTACCTGGGTTTTTGTGTTCTTTAAAGGAGATTATTGCTCCCTGGATTAGGTATAAAAGATTCAACAGGAAGCTCGATTGGTGCATATTGAGAGTCTTATTAAGGATTATCACTCTGATTCGGTTACTAGCTTGATGGCAGATCCTGAAGTGGTGGCTATTAAAGAATTGGAAGGTGAGAAGGCCAAGTTACTTCGTATGGAAGAGGATATTTGGCGATTAAAGAGCCGAGCATTATGGATTTCTCAGGGTGATAGTAACACTAAGTTCTTCCATTCCTATGCTAATATGAGGAGTAAAAACAATGCTATTTGGGAGATTGAGGATCAAGGGGGCATGAAGATTACATCTCAGACTGATATTGAACAAGATGCTACTAACTATTTTAATACACTCTTTTCTAAATCCCAAGTTCATAATATGGCTGCTCAGATGGAGATTTTACAATGTATGCCTCGTATTTTCTCGGACGAAGAGAGTGATTTAGTTGGCAGGTCGATTACATTGGCATAAGTCAAAGATATTCTCAAAAATATGGCTAAGGAAAAGAGTCATGGACCGGACGGATGGACAGTGGAATTTTATATTCAATTTTTTGATCTGCTTGGTATGGAGATTGTCTAGTTGGTGGAGGAATCTCGGATATACGGTAAGGTATCAGGTGGTGTCAATGCTACTTTTCTCACTCTTATTCCAAAGAATTCAGACCCTTCTTCTTTTCAGGACTATCGTCCCATATTACTATGTAACTTATTATATAATATTATTTCCAAAGTGATTGCTAACAGGGTGAAAGCAGGATTGTCTAGAGGTATCTCCAAGGACCAATTTGGATTCTTGCATCAAGAGAGTGCAAGCGAGCAATTTGGATTTTCGATGTGATAGGGACTGCACAAGAGACTTTGCATTCAACCAAATCCTTTAGATGCTCTTCCTTAGTACTTAAGCTAGACTTGGCCAAAGCTTATGATTTGGTTGACTGGTCCTTTCTTAGGTTCTTATTTCCAAATGCAAGACTAAATTTTGAAGTAACACAATGGATTCTTGGTTGTGTTACCTCTGCTAATTATGCAGTCCTTGTTAATGGATGTCCAACAACTTTTTTTAAGGGTGCTCATGGACTTCGATAGGGGTGTCCTCTGTCACCTCTGTTGTTTCTATTAGTGATTGAAGGTTTGAGCAGGCTCCTGAATAAGGCGAAAGTTGAAGGTAAAATCTCAGGGATTAAAATCTCCAAGAACCATTCCATCACACATTTGTTGTTTGTGGATGATGTTATGCTTTTTGGTATTGGTGAGATTGAGGAATGGCAGAATTACAAAGATCTATTAGACCTTTTATGTTTAGCTTCTGGTATGGTGGTTAGTGCACCCAAGTCTTGCCTTTATCATTTGAATATGGAGGAAGAGGTTAGTGTACAAGTTCGAACCTTATTCCCATTCGATTTTTAGGAGATTAACGATGGCATGAAGTATCTGGGATACTTCCTTAAGCCTAATTATTATTGTGTTGTTGACTGGCACTTGCTTATTAAGAAATTTGACAAAAAGATTAATGCTTGGTATAATTGCAAATTGTCACTAGGGGTTTGGATTTTACTTTTGAGGTCGGTTCTTGCTAACCTTCTTGTCTATTGGTTATCATTGGCAAAAGTGCCAGTAAGCATTCTTCATTAGATTAGGCACATCTCCTTTAATTTATTGTGGTCAGTTGTGCATGACAAGCAAAGTCCTCATCTCATGGCATGGGAAAAAATTGCACTCCTGAAGAGTTCAAGTGGTTGAGGTATAATGAATGTTTTTTGGGTTAATTCTTCTCTTCACCTTAAAATCCTTTGGAGGGCACTTACCCATCCCGGTCTGTGGGGACTGATCATGAGGGATAAGTATCTTAAGGAAATGTCAATTATTGAGTGGATTAGGATGCCTCAGAAAAGACTCTGTGGGCTCTTCGAATATATGGGGTGGTTTATTGGAGGTCTTTCCTTTATTAAACAAATGTTTGGCATGGCAGGTCGATGATGGTTTTCAGGTACATCTGGGGGTGGATCCGATGATTGGATGCAAGACTGTTCTTTCTCAAGCAACTTTGTTCTCTTTGCATACAAAATGAATATATTATTTAAATCATTCAAGGAAGTTACAAGCAGACTCCTCCACACATTATTGGCAGTCATCAGTGGATATTGGTTTGATGGGGGAGGAGGCCCAGGAGTGGGATGAGTACATTGCAGAACTCAATCACAGTGGGATTAGGATTCTTCCGTACTTGGATAGACTGGTTTGGTCGTGGGAAGAGTCGAGTGGGAAGATCACTACATGCCTGACATACTCGGCCATTGCTTTGATGAACACTTCAGTGCAGTAGTGATGGTGGTATCACAGGTTATGGCGATGGTCTGCTCCCATTGAAATTCTCTGTTTCATTTGGTTGGCTCTGAGTAATAAGGTATTAACAGGGGATAACTTCATTAGATGAGGGGGATGGGTCCCAATGCCTAAGAAAAGACTCTGTGGGCTCTTCGAATATATGGGGTGGTTTACTGGAGGTCTTTCCTTTATTAAACAAATGTTTGGCATGGCAGGTCGATGATGGTTTTCAGGTACATCTGGGGGTGGATCCGATGATCGGATGCAAGACTGTTCTTTCTCAAGCAACTTGGTTCTCTTTGCATACAAAATGATTATATTATTTAAATCATTCAAGGAAGTTACAAGCAGACTCCTCCACACATTATTGGCAGTCAACGGTGGATATTGGTTTGATGGGGGAGGACGCCCAGGAGTGGGATGAGTACATTGCAGAACTCAATCACAGTGGGATTAGGATTCTTCCGTACTTGGATAGACTGGTTTGGTCGTGGGAAGACTCGAGTGGGAAGATCACTACATGCCTGACATACTCGACCATTGCTTTGATGAACACTTCAGTGCAGTAGCGATGGTGGTATCACAGGTTATGGCGATGGTCTGCTCCCATTGAAATTCTCTGTTTCATTTGGTTGGCTCTGAGTAATAAGGTATTAACAGGGGATAACTTCATTAGACGAGGGGGATGGGTCCCAATGGGTGCCCCCTTTGTTATCGAGCTGTAGAGTCTGTGGAACACTTATTTGTTCACTGCCAGTTCACTCAACAGTTATGGAGTGAATTATCGAAGCGTTGGGGTATTGATTTCCGCTGGAACTTGGGCTCTTTGGAATCGGTCCTTGCTAGGTGGTATCATTGGAGAAGGAATTATTCCTCTTTTCCACTGACTGCTATTTATCTAGGGTATCTGGAGATTAAGAATCTAATTTTATTTGAAGGTTTTAACTGCAACTGTGCTCGAGCGAGCACATACATTATGAGATTTCTTTAAGGTGCAATTGAGAAGGAGCTCACTATTAGATCTAAAGGATTGTTTCTTCCTAGTTCTGTTGATATGAGCCCGGTGGGATATTTTGATGGTGCTAAATAGAGGGGCATCTGTGGAGTAGGTTGTTTACTTTGTGTTTCAAGTGAAAGTTATTTGGAGATCTCTATTGGATGTGGTTTGGGGAGCAACATCAGAGCATAACATTTATCTCCTTGGGGACTACTTACCTTTGCTTTATCAAAAGGTATCAAGGATATACAGATTTTAGGTGACTCTACTGCTATCCTCAACTGGGTCAAAGGCAAGCGTCTTCTTCAGGTGGCCTCTCTCGAACATTGGAAAATGAGGATTACACTACTTCAACAACAACTCTATTCTATTAAATTTCAACATATCTCCAGAGTATTTAACCAGAGAACAACTACACTTTCCAAAAAGGGATTGATCCTTGGAGAAGGATTACTTCACTTTGCTTATTATGTCGATAAGGTGCTGCTAGAGGAAGAACAATTTAGGATCTATTAATTCTAGTCATTAGTCTTTTCGTTAACATTTTTGAACTACAATTTTTTTTGAAATATGATAATAGTGGTAGTATATGAACTATTTTGATATATAATACACAATGTAAATACAATGGTATACTCGAAGATTGATAGAGGTTAGTTTTTTGGTCTCAGTCCTCTTAAGCAATTAAGATAAGATTTTGTGAAGATAGTAATATCCTATCCAAAGGTTAAGATAAGATTTTGTGAACATAGTAATATCCTATCCAAAGGTTAAGATTCTTATGTAATTTCTTTGATTCACCTATAAATAACAAAAAAAACTTTTTTTTTCGATTAAAAAAAAAATTACTCCAATCAAGAAACCCACATTCCAATGAACTATATCTATCCTTGGGTATATGATATTATCCCAATGTTAAAAACATAAAGGAGAGGAGTCACCAAAATAGAAGCATACAAAATTTTAAAACGACGAATCAGAATTAGTAATTCAGCTTGACAAGACATCGAAAGAAGCGGAATCGGAACTTGAGATTGGAATTCTGCTCGAGAGTTAGAACAGACGAGTTAATTCCGACAGCCAGTGATCGACATGGAGGAGGAGACGAAGGAGGTTACAATTAATGTCAAAAAGATGGGATCGGCTCGGCCCCGTCAGTTACAGATAAACCCAACAATTAAGGTAAGCATTTTCTCCTTCCTTTTATGTTTACCCGTTTTGTTCTAATGCGTATTCTCTTCACGTGCCTTCAATTTCATTCTCCCTCATGGCCCTTTTGAATCTTGAATTCTCAGCCCCTCTTATAGAGATCTTTATGGGAGAGCTTAGAAGCCAATTCCGCCCAATAGTTCAACTTTGCCAGCCTTCTGAAATTCATACTCTGCAGTTGTGCCCATGTATTTCTCTATTCATTTTCTAAAATCGTTGAATTCTCAGCCCCTCTTACAGAGATCTTTATGGGAGAGTTTAGAAGCCAATTCCGCCCAAGATTTCAACTTCGCCAGCCTTCTGAAATTCGTTCTCTGCAGTTGTGCCCATGTATTTCTCTATTCATTTTCTAAAATCGTTTTTAAAACTTGGACTGCTATTTCACAGTAGTTCTTAATTATAAACTTTTTAGTTTAGAGGGCACACTAAAACTTAGCAGAAATATTTTAATCCATTTCGCCTAATTTCTTGAAACTAACCTCAACCAATGGACAATTCTGCGAGTTTCTTCTTAAATGTTGATGCCCCCAAGTACAGCAAACACAGGGGCCAGCAAATGTGGCATAATCTGAATGCCCAAAGTTTCTGCATAATTCACAAAAAATGAAAAATATGGAATTTTTTTTTTTTTTTTTTGGTTCAATGGACCTGGAGAGGATGGATACTTAATCATGTAAAGAAGCCACTCAATCTGTTGACCCATCAAGCCAAGTGATAACAAAGACACGCTTATGTGTTCAGCATAACAAGAATACATAGATAAAATAGGCATCAAATAATTAAATTATTTGAAGGAGTGAAGGGCCTTGCCTGGTCGGTGAAAGCGGCTGCTGTTAATGCCCCATCCAGCGATATGTTTGCCCCTTGTGGTTTCGTTGGTGCTTGTGATTATGTTTGTCATGGGATCAAGCGTAAGTCTTGGGTGACTTTGATAGAATAAATATCCCATTTATAGTTTCTTAATCGAAATATTTTGAGTATTCTGGTTACCTGGCTACATTATTGTAATACTTCCGAAGGACGAAGTTGCTGCATCGGGATAGAAGGAAGCTAGTTAAAGACCGGCTCAGTTAGATTGAGTAACGCTTCCAACACAATAAAAGACTGATAGCAAGATGATGCCATAAACAGTGAATCGAAGATGCATGATATTTCATGCTCTTGTTTTTGGAGTCAAACTGCATTAAAGATTTCTAGATCTTCCCACTGTTTGAGTAATCACATTACCCATCTTCAGGGAAACAGTAGAAATATATGTTTACATAAAAAAACATGAAAGCAATGCAAGGTTGTAAATAAGTAAATATTGATTAAGAGTTTGAATTTTGAGCTGGAAATGTTAAATTTATTTTTATAGGGTTGGTTGGACGAGGAAAATCTTGGTTAAATACAACAAAAAAATATTAATCGGTCTTAGGGGTGGAATTCCATTTAAAAGTCTAAAAACTGTGAAAAGGGGAAGGAAAGAGAAATTTAGAAATAGATTTTTAGGGGGAAATTATAGGTTAAAACTGGTCAAAGCGACGAAGAAAACTAAAAGCGATTCCCAATGGGAAAAAGAAGGGAAGGAGATGAGAAAATTTGATACTGCTGCTGGGAAAGAAGGCGAGGAGTTGCTTTTTGTTCCAGTAGATCCTAGACACATGAGAACAAGGAGGTTCTTGAGGCCCCTCACTTACACTGGCTCTGATCACTGGAAAAGAAGGCGAGGAGGAGTTGCTTTTTGTTCCAGCAGATCCTAGACACATATGTAGGAGAAAGGAGCAGGCCCAAGCAGAACAAAGCCAGTAAGGAAAGTGGGACACCAGCCCTATTGTGGTATAGAGTCAGGCTTGAAGACCAAACCTCCAGTATGAGTTTTGAAGACCCCCATCTACTACTTATCGTACTTTTGCTAAAATCAGATGGTAAAATTTTGCAATCTTCCCCCAAGTTTCCGGGACGTGGGAGCAGGGAAATGCACATTGAGGACAAGTGGAGACCACCCCCAAAATTTAGGATAATTCGGGAGGGGGACGGGGAGACGTCGGGGTCATAAAAATTATAAATCCCAGCAATAAGCATTCATCCCGTGTAAATACAGTTTAATCTGCTCCCTATAAAGCCTCACTTGTTGAGGATTAGGCAAAGTGATCACAACATAAGATATGTCCATCTCTATGGATCCACCCACCATAGCAGCCCATTCACATGACAACAATATGCCCCAAGCGTCTAGTACATTAGCAACCATAACATCCATAACCATGGATGTTTTTGGAAAAGTAGCAAAACTTAATTCTAATTCTTCAATGGTTCAACACACTTCAACATTGTGTGAATCCATGGCATAGATGTTGTAATGGGGAAATGTGACTTGAGGACCTTATTTCTTCATGATTCCAGATGGCGTCACATTATTTGAGGCTTTGAAGTCCGACATACAATTATGCAAGAGTGAACTATTAATCCTATATTGGGATCATATTCATCAATAGCACCCTGTGCCCCCCTCCTCTAGGCTCTTGGCCCTTGCTCTATCTTGAATCTCGAAGTTGATCCTCGAAGGACATTACTCAACACCCTACAATTTTGATGAAACATCCTAAACCAAGCGTTAGAATAAGGTAGAATTAGAAAAAAAATCCCATGCTTAATAAGTGATTTTGCTTGACTAAAGGGTACATTTTGATTAAGGTCATGATGGAGGAGTTCAACAATCAACACCACCAACATCAAGGTACATAGAGAGGTTGATGTGCTTGATTAAATGCCAATCCCTTAACCTCATACATGATAGAATCTATTGGAAATGTTGCAATCCTGAAATCCTGAAAACTGTTAAGTCTGTTGAATTCTGAATGGGATCTAAAATTCTACTTTTGCATATGAACTCCGATGAGGTTGGAACAACTCTCAAACATCTTGAAACAATTAATGGTAATGTTAAAAATTTAAGTAAAAGGATAGAAAATGAAAGATAAGGAAAATACCACTTTTGCTTTAAGAATATAATATTACCATTACCACTTAACACCTCTAGCAAGCAAACACACTGCATATTCCCTGATTCGTTCTTCTTTTGAGCTCTATCTAATGTCCAGGCAGCCCCCATTTTCGGGAAGGAGTACCTAGGTGCCCCCCTTTCACCGGTGCGCACTTCAAAACAGGGGGACGAGCTCCCCTCTGCGTTTCCTCAAGTTTCGCCAAATTGGGGATGAGGAGAAATGTTTCGCCAAGAGCCCCCAAGTCCCCGGGGCGTGGGGTGTTAATTTTATCCAGAGGTCACTACTCCCTCTGGATGCTCTGAGATCTCAATGATTTGAGTCTCTATAAGTCAGAAATACAATAAAGACTTAAGACAAAAATATTACTAGATCTCTTAACACTTCAACCAATTAAATAAGTAACAATCACACGTAAACTCACGATATACCTTGGAAACCCCAAACGGGGAAAACCAGCTTTCTGTGGGGCTTTCTTCTTTCTCGATCCCAGAGCAAAGTAAGAATAGATTTAGTACATATAACTCTCCAGAAACAAATGACTGAACCTGACGAGTTATGATACTTGAGATCTATAGTAGCTGCAACTGCTGCTCTTGGGAAATGCGCCCCCTGCTGTCAGTTCAGATCTGTACCTTCTGAAGATCTATCGCAGCCCGTCTCAGGATGTATTATCTCCCCCTATACTCCACTGCCCTGATCTGCTCTATCTGGAATGAATGCCTGCTCTGCTCAAAGTAGAAGGAGCTCCTGCTACTCTGCCGGAAAAACGCCCTAGCTCAGATCTCAGCCGATCTGAACTCTGATCGTCATAGATCTTCTTCAAACAATGAAGAAGACCTACTCTGCTGATCTCAACTGCTTAAGCCTCAATCTGGATCCAAAACGTCCTCCTCTCTCCAGGAAGTGTGCCCCCCTGGCAACAATTCGCCCTCTCTCTGAACTCTGTAGAAACCACACTGTTAAGCTCTCTCAGCCCACAGTCTCTGGTGGATAAGTGCCTCTGATCAAGTGAGGTTTGATCCAACTAAGATCCCCTCACTCTCCCTACTGTAGAAGCTCCTCTCTCTCTCATAAATTCGCCCTCTGCATGCACAATGTGCCCCTCTCACTCCAACTAATCTCTCTCTGATAAGTCTACTGAGTAACCTCTGCCCATGACCTCTTGCCTCCTTATAACATCTCTCCGATCAATTAAGTTTACCAAAAACCTAATATGAGTGCATGCAAAAACTCACTTTTGCATGCATTTTTAATTAAAAGGTCAGCATCCAGAAATGATTCATGCACGAGGAAAATCACCCTTAAAGGTCTGCATGCATCCACCATTGGATTCATGCCATCTGGTAGAGTGCATCTCACCCTCTACCTCCTCTTGATGCCTATCCAGCAAGTGTACCTCCATGCTAGGCATCTGAACATGGAGGACATCTTGAGATACCACTATCTCTAACACTCCCTCTTATCGAGGGAAGTCAGACCACTGATGCCTGGATCTAACAAATCTCCTGCTGCTGACATTGACCCATCTGCCCTGCCTGTCACTGTTGCACTCTGACTCGTAGTACCGTGATCCAACCCCATTAAGGTGGCTCCGAAAGAAGCCTCCTGCTCACTCACTGACTCTGTCACTGATCTATGATCCAGACTCCCTCTGAATCTTTGCTGTAGCCAATCTCCAAGTTTGCCATCAAGCGGATCCACTAATGTGTAAGTGAACTCCCTTTGTCTCTAAGTTGACTTAGTTCTCTCCTGAGCTAAGTCCATCTCAGTCATCTCATACCAACTAAGTCTCTGGCTGGTACCTGTATTAGCATCATGCCCATCCATCTGATCCGAGTCCAAGGACTCACTCCTCTGTGCATCATTAGCAGCATGAGCATCTCGCTCATCCATTGAATAAAAGGAATGACTCCTCTGTGCCTCATCACCACTGTGAGCATCTCGCTCACCAATCTGCTGTGAGGATTCACTCCTCTAAGCAACATCCCTATTGTGAGCCTCTTGCTCCCTGTCATCCTCTGACTCTAATGAAGAAGCAGTCAACCAACTAGATGTACCTGTCGTGGATTGACCTTGAACCACATACTCACCATCAATCCTGTGACCCATCAAGACTGGATCAACTCCCTCTGGATAAGTGAATATGAGATCCCTCTGGAATACAACTGAGTAACCGACAACATCCAATGCTATCACTAAGAGTATACTCCCTCTTAGTCCTGGAATGAAAAGTTCTACCGATACCTCGAAGAGTTCTCGAAACTCCCTCTTAGCGAGGAAGGTACTTCTGGAGAGGCATCCACCAGGATCAAACACATCCCTTGCTACTGCAACTTCTCCCTTTGAACTGGAAGACATCCTGGCTGCATCTACTGCAATCTGATATGAAGATCTACGCTCCTCCTCTATCAGTGTCATCTTGAGAGAAGCACCACACTGTCCCTCTGTCACTGACACTGAAACTGCATCCAAGATCTCCCTAGATCCACATACAAGATTGCCCAACAACTTGTAAAACTTGCCTTGTCTAATGCCATGCCTCACGGCTGCATCCAAGGTCACTCCCTCTGAATATAGAAACCTCTGTCCATCCCGGAACACAATACTATATCCCTCATCCTCCAAAGCTGATACTAAGGGTAAATCTGTCTACTCTGGTACATGCATCCCTCCTGCCATCTTCGGTAGACCTTCTGACTCCAGCTAGAACATCATCGAACCAACTCTCCTCACTACTGACCTCTCATAGCAGTCTAAGTCTGTCTCTGAAATACTGAGGAACACTTCTCGTATTCCCATCATATAGCTAGATGCATAACTGTACAAAGTCCTGAAGCCATGACTCTGTAAATCTGATAACAGTACTGATTCAAAATATCTGAATCAAAACCAACCTGTAGGTCTGTGCCTTGGTGAACAAGCTAACCCTCTCTTTCTCAGATCTAGGGTTCACTCTCCCAAATTTGATCTCTGTTCTCACAGATCTGGTCTCTGCCCTCACAAATCTGATAGATTTGGTATCTATCCTAACAGATTTGATGTCTGCATCTGATAGATCTGGTGTCTATCCTCACAGATCTGATGTTTGTTCTCACAGATCTGATGTCTGTTCTCACAGATCTGATGTCTGTTCTCACAGATCTGATAGATCTGGTGTCTATTCTCACAGATCTGATGTCTGCACTCACAGATCTGATATTTGCACTCATAGATCTGAACTTTGCTCTTCAGATCTGGACTTTGCTCTCATAGATCTGAACACTACTCTTTAGATATGATATATTTGCCACAGATCCGGACTCTGCTCATGCCAGATCTGATAGATTTAACTCAGATCTATCCACCAAAATCACATATCTGATAGATCTGACCTCTACAACCACGGATCTGAGCTCTGCTCTTCATATTTGGTAGATCTGGTCTCTATCTTCACTGATCTACTAGATCTATCTCAGATCTAGACTCCAACTTCTCAGATCTATTAGATATGACCTCTACTGTCACAGATCTGAACCTTGCTATTCAGATCTGGTAGATCTGGTCACTCTCTCCACAGATCTGATATCCCAACTTAGTCTCCACACAGATTTGGTATACCGATTGCAGATTTGAGTGTGAATGCCCCCTCTGACCCTTACCAGGGCTCTAATACCATGTTAATTTTATCCAGAGGTCACTACTCTCTTTGGATGCCCTGAGATCTCAATGATTTGAGTCTCTATAAGTCAGAAATACAATAAAGACATAAGACAAAAATACTACCAGATCTCTTAACACTTCAACCAATTAAATAAGTAGCAATCACACATAAACTCCCGATATACCCTGGAAATCCCAAACGTGGAAAACCAACCTTTTGTGGGGCTTGCTTCTTTCTCGATCCCAGAGCAAAGTAAGAATAGATTTAGTACATACAACTCTTTCGAAACAAATGACCGAACCTGACGGGTTATGATACCCGAGATGTACAGCAACTGCAATTGCTGCTCTTGGGAAATGCGCCCCCTGCTGTTAGTCCGGATCTGAACCTTCTGAAGATCTACCGCAACTCGTCTTAGGATGTACTATCTCCCCCTATACTCCACTTCCCTGACCTGCTCTGTCTGGAATGAATGCCTGCTCTACTCAAAGTAGAATGAGCTCCTGCTGCTCTGTATGGAAAAGTGCGCCCTCCCACAACTGCCGGAAAAACGCCCTAGCTTAGATCTCAACCGATTGGAACTTTGATCGTCAGATCTTCTTCAAACAATGAAGAAGACCTACTCTGCTGATCTCAACTGCTTAGGCCTCAATTTGGATCCAAAACGTCCTCTCTCCAGGAAGTTCGCCCCCCTTTTGCAGCAATTCGCTCTCTCTCCGAACTTTGTATAAATCACACTGTTAAGCTCTCTTAGCCCATAGTCTCTGGCGGATAAGTGCCTCTGATCAAGTGAGGTTTGATCCAACTCAGATCCCCTCACTCTCCCTACTGTAGAAGCTCCTCTCTCTCTCAGAAAGTCGCCCTCTACATGCACAATGTGTCCCTCTCACTCCAACTGATCTCTCTCTGATAAGTCTGCTGAGTAACCTCTGTCGGTGACCTCCTGCCTCCTTATAACATCTCACCGATCAATTAGGTTTACCAAAAACCTAATATGAGTGCATGCAAAAACTCACTTTTAAGTTTTGCGTGCATTTTTAATTAAAAGGTTAGCATGTAGAAATGATGCATGCATGAGGCAAATCACCCTGAAAGGCCCGAATGCATCCACCATTTAATTCATGCCATCTGGTAGAGTGCATTTCACTCTCTACCTCCTCCCGATGCCTATCCAGTAAGTGTACCTCCATGCTAGGCATCTGAACATGGAGGACATCCTGAGATATCACTATCTCTAACATAGGGGGCGCGCCCTTGACCCCGGGGAACGCATCCCCATGTAACATTGATATTTTGAGATTGCACACACTTTTGAATACTAGCAACATAGATGTTATTACATATAAAGTCTTATGGTATAAGTATAGCAAATGAACATAAAATGCTATCCTCCAGCAGCGGCAGGAGATTGGGCGAGAGGTTAAAGCTAATCAGATTGGCCTTTTTATATCATATTCTGGGAAAAGCTGTAGTCCTTTCCTATACGTAAAGCTGTATTGTTTGTTGATATAAGTTCTTTTTATATACTTTAAAAAAACACTTAAAGCACAGTCATAAAGATCCAATAGAAAAAAATGAGTCATATCAAACGTTTGAAAGATATTTAAATTAATATGCTGCAGAGATACTCTAATAGCAATTAAATGTTTCATGCATACCTTAGAAGTTGGCACTTATACACTGTTATAGTGAAAACCGGGAGCATAATCTGCCAATCCGTCATCATGATCATTTTTATCTCCTAGTTTATCAATTTCATTTCATTGGCATCATATTCTTTATAGATTATTCAATTTAAATTTCTCTTTAATGAAGAGCCATAAGTTTTAACAGTGTCATCGAACAATCTTAAACTGTAAAAGATAATTGCCAGAGCCGTACAATTTTGTGGTAGTTTGATGAGCCCGACAATTTGGTACAGATAGAGATTCATGATACTATGTTTTTGGCTAAAATAATATGGATTTTTATAGCATAGTAGTAAAATAATAAAAAAGTATAAAAAAATTAGTGTAGATATTATTTTGAAATAATAATGATAAAATTCCACCAAATAATTAAAATAAACGACAAAGATAGTAAATCTTATATATGGAATAAATAACGTTTTCTTGTTCAATCCGTTTTTGAATTTTTTCTAGGTATCAGACTTGCGAAGGTTGGTTGGAGCAGAGGTTAATTTGCCAGTTGAACATCTGAAGCTTTTCTTACACGGTGCAGTTTTACAGGATATGAAAAGTGGTTGTGAAGTGCATGCCAACCTTAATGAGGGTGGTATGTACAAAGTACTTATTTATCTATTTACATAGCTCGAAAGAGTATCCCTTATTTTTTTTCTTTTATATCTTTTAAATTTTTTAATTAAGTGGAAATAGTATTAACAAAACACTATGTGCAATAAATAGAAATAAACTTGATATCCTAGTTATTAAATTTCTGCTTTGTCATGCTCGTTGCTCATGAACTACTTTGTGCCTTTTTTCGAACTGTCACCATTTCAAAGCTTTCTGGGATTATTTACAAGACCTTCACCCTTTTCTCTTCAAGCCCTGTGACTTGGGAAGTGTCTAACTCTGGCTATACTTGTTGCTCTTGATCTAGTTTTTGTTGACTTATGGCGTAGTGCTCGGATTGAGATCTCAGGAACTAGCTTAAATTTGCCAATGAAAGTCTCCATAATGTGGAATCAGTTATTTGAGAAATTTATTTCTCAACTTCTACGCAGTGTAAAATAATTAAATTCCATTGAACTATTAATAACTAAGGGTTATCAGCAGTCACTATGCTCACGAAGTTGACTAGTTCAATTTTTTGAAGTCTCGCACATTTTTCCTTTAGCAATGGGATGGCTCTAACTTTTTATTTCATCCAAGTTTTCCATGCAATGATACTACTTGCACATGTGATGTCCAGTGTGCATGGGAATATTTCATGACATCTTCATATTATCTAAAGTTTGCAGTTGTCTTCAAAAGCTCCACTAGTACCCATTTGTGTTTTAGGCCGATTTAGAGAATGTCAACATTGGAGTTTTGGACTGGAGGAAACTCCTAAAATCTAATTATGGTGGTTGCATTGATTCTTTGAGTAGACACAACATAGTAACTCAAGTTCTCTTCCATTATAGTTCTGGATAAAGTGCCTTCTAAATATCCGCTATTTTGGCACCAAACAAAATTTTGTTCCTTGTCTATTGTCAAAACTTGTTATGTAATATGGACCCATTTAGTTTTTTGATAGTTGCACATTCCCAGAAAGCCACTGTCTTATCCATTGGCTTTTCTCAACTCCTCAACATTTTTGATAATAGATTAGAAGGGAATTAAGTTTTAAACTAACAGCATATTTTGAAAAATTCATCATTGCTTGTGTACCTGGGAACTTCTACTTATGCTGGAATTTTTGATTTTGGATAGTTTTTTTTTTTCCACAGCTCGATGTTCAAATACACGGGTAAGTTTTTACTTGTTAGAATTTTTTCTTCATCTTTCTTCAGCTAAAGTATTGGATTATTGTACTATTTGTATAGAGATCTTATGATTTGCTGGGTACTTCGTTAGGGGCATTGCCCTAAAACCTGCTACATGTTCTGCCCCTTGAATTTTAGAATAGGATCATGATAAACTAGGGTCAAGACTTTGATTGTTTGATCTCCATCTACATTGCAAATTCTTCAGCTCTTACAAACTCATGACTGCCTCATGGAAGAATAATTATGAAACAATTCAAATTAATGAGATATGTACTACTTATCAGCATAGATCCATCTTAAACCCGGCTCTATTAAGCACTGAGAGGGATCCAATTTCATGAGGTGTAAATTTTTTCTTAATGTGTAAAAAATTTAAGATAAAAATTACAGCTGAAGAAATTGGATCTCTCTTGGTACTTGATAGATCCGGGTTTAAGATGGATTGTTGTTGGTTTTAATTTTTTATTTTATTAGCCGACATGAATTTTTTTAATTACTTTTTATTTTTGATAAGTTATGAGCCGACATGAAGTTTTTTTTATTACTTTTTATTTTTGGGAACGTTACGTTACGTAATGTGACAACATCCTTAACGTAATGTGACAACATCTCCCCCATACTGGGTTGTAGAGCACCACGCTACTCTCGGTGCAATAACAAATCACCGTCATATATTAGATCCAAATCCAATGGATGAACATGACAGAAAAGGTGTTCATTATTAGAAGTATACATTACAAGTTGTCAAAATGATAACTAACAAGGATTAAGTGCTAATCCTAAAAAGTGCATGAAAAGGCTTGAGCTCAAGTTAGTCCTTGAACTCATTATTGACAACAATTCTCTATATTCCCATGTCATTCGGTATCTCAATATTCAACTTGCTTTAATGATTCATTTTTGCTTGATGTCTAGGTTTATTAGTTGGACTAGACCAATGTTACAAATATCGTGTCGGCAAATATATCGCCGAGGGTCCAAAAAGAAATTGTCGGCGAAAATGTCGGCAAACATCGACAAACTTAAAAAATAAAAAAAATATTCGGTTTTTTTTCAATTTTATAAACATTAAACCAACAAGAACATCAAATAAACACTTTGCCACATGAATATGGAAAGAAAACTGATATATAAGATGTATAAGACATCTAGTGATACATCACACAAAAAATGAATCGTGTCTTGAATCTTGAGTCCCTGACTCATGAATCACCAAAAAATACAATCAATGTATCTCATATACAATGAAATCAAGTAAATAAACTATTGATTCCCTCTATCCCATTTACTGGCAAAGGTAATCGCTTTGGTAATGGCTCTGCCTCTAGAGCTAGAAGGCCCTAGCGGTCGTGGGGGTCATCATGGACTCTATGTATATTTTAAATTGCTATGTATGTATATGTATATTTTAAATTAATAAATTAGCAAGGACGTTTAAAAAGATGAATGTGAAACATAAATAATAAATCATACATGTCAATGAATCATTGCCTATATGGGATCCTATTCATCAATAGCACCCTATGCCTCCCTCCTCTAGGCTCTAGTCCTTGCCTCTACCTCGAATCTCAAAGTTGATCCTCCAAGGACATTAGTCAAACCACTAAACACCTTACAATTTTGATGAAAATTCCTAATCCAATCGTTAAAATAAGGTAGAAAAAACTTCATATTCTTAATAAGTTATTTTGCTTGAGTGAAGAGTACATTTTTATTAAGGTCATGACAAGGGAGTTGAACAATCAACACGACCAACATCAAGGTACATAGAGGGGTTGATGTGCTTGATTAAATGCCAATCCCATACCCTCATACATAATAGAATCTAGTAGAAACTTTGTAATCCTGAAATCCTGAGAACTGTTAAGTCTGTTCAATTTTGAATGGGATCTAAAATTCTACTTTTTGCATATGAAGTACGATGAGGTTGGAACCACTCTCAAATATCTTGAAACAATTAATGGTAATGTTAAAAATTTAAGTAAAAGGATAGAAAATGAAAGATAAGGAGAATGTCACTTTTACTTTAAGAATTTAATATTACCATTTAACACTACCAATTACTACTAAGCAAAGCGACCTTTTTTTATTGGCACAGTGAAATTCTTTTCCAAACTGTGGCATATGAGCAAAAAGAGGGCAATAAATTGCGATATTTTCGAAAACATCACCAAAAAATTGCGATAATATCGGGTAAAAATCGCCAAAAAATCGGGGAATATATCGGCCGATATATCGCCGAGGGGTTAGCATAGCGATATATCGCAATATTGCCAATATATCGGCGATTTTTATAACACTGGACTAGACACATCGTATAATCAATAGCTAAGCTCAACCATTAGGCTTTGTGGCCAAAGTACAATTTAAGACACATACATTTTTCTTTCGCTATTGAACAACACAATCATCTGCAAACCCACTTCATCATTTTTAAATCCTTTAGTTTTCCATATGAATAGCTATTCGTGCTCAAACACACTGTTCCAATCATGGTGCTTGAATTAGAACTGGAGATAAAAGAATGGATGAAAGTGCCATTTTCCCCACAGTTGGTCAAGTGGCTTTTTTATTTAAGAATAGAAAAATAAGATTTTATATTAAATTAGCCTTTGAAGTCTGACCAAACAATTTGCATCGTTTATAGTAATAAGAGGAGCTATCCTGATGATGGAACTGCAAAACGTCTTTCTATTTGATTGTAATTTTCCACGTAATCTATCAAGACAATATACACTTATGGCTAGATTTAACCTTGACATTTTTTTTCTTAGATATAAAATTTAGCTTCCTGTAAATTTTACTCAAATTTCAACTTGGTTTCAATTCTCAACTAGTTACTCATCAATTAATGTCGAGAATTCATTTGCATTCAAATCTGGAACTAGTAAACTGAAACACATGAAATTTACACAACTACTTGCAGCGAAATAGAACGACAAACCATGAAATTTTAACATAGAGATTTTTGGGTAAATTACCCCTGGAAAAACTGCGGAAGGAAAACCAGTTCAAGAGAGAAATTTTTATTAATGAGCTCACGGAAAATTTCTGAGTGTAACAACAGTAAAAATCAGCATTGAATACACCTATATGATCTGCAGTAAATATAGCAAACCTCCTCGAAAATCGTGCCCAATCAGTTGTATGGCCTGTACAACCTCCTCGTTTTTTGTGCACAGCAACAGGTTGGCCTGTACGACCCTAAAAAATCGTGCCCATATTTCTGCTGTATGGTCCTTAGAAATCATGCCACAAATCTGCTGTACGGCTCCTCGATTTCGTGCCTTTTTTTCTTGCTGTATGGTCCTCAAGAATCGTGCCTCTTACTCAGCTGTACGGACCAGATTTTTGAGCATTAAATGCTGTCTCAATTTCTTGGGAATTGTGCCCTCATTCTCCTCTTGGGAAATGCGCCCCCCTTTGCTGCTCTCTTATCCTCTCTTCTTCAGCTCTTCTCACTCTCTCTTCACAATGTGTCTATTCCTCTCCTAGAACTCCTTTTTATCTCTTCATTAATGAGAAAATGACTTTAACTCTTCATCTTTCAAGATGGATAGCCAAGATTAAATCTTGGGGTCTCAAGGTCAATGGTTGTGATATTTTTGCACTTTATCACAACTTAAGTCATTTTCACTCACCATAAAACAAGTCACTTTAAATTTATAAAAATAAAGTTAATGTCTAGGAAAGTCACTTTGCTCACTTTCTACACGCTTAGACACCAAACCTATGTAGAAGACCATTCGAGCTATAAAAACTCAACACTCCCTCTTAGCGAGGAAGGTGTTTTGCACTACCCCTAGCTTATCTTTGAATTTGACAAATTTCCCTTTCATCAAAGCCTTCGTGAGGATGTTCGCAACTTGCTCATATGTAGATATGTATTGAAGCTGTATTGACCCTCTCTGAACATAGTCTCGGATAAAGAGGTACCTGATCTCAATGTTTTTCAACCAGTCATGAAACACTAGATTCTCTAAGAGTTTAATGCGACTCTAATTGTCACAATGAATCACCGTCGGAAGCAAATCCTAACCAAATAACCCAACAAGTAGCTTGCGAAGCCATATGTCCTCACAACTTGCCAAACAAGCAGCCATATACTCTGCCTTGGCAGAACTCAATGCAATTGACTTCTGCTTCCTGCTGAACCAGGACACTACTGCTGAGCCCAAGTTGAAGTAGCACCCAGAGGTGCTTTTCCTGGCAATCGCACTGCCTGCCCAATCTGAGTCACTGAAACCAACCAGTTTGACTCCATCCCCCTCGACATAGCTCAAGCCAAAATCTACAGTGCCACGCAAGTAATAGAGAACATGTTTTGCTGCGATCTAGTGCACTCTCGTAGGCTCAATCATAAACTGACTGAGAGTGTTCACAGCAAAACAAATATCCGGTCTGGTGTTGACCAGATATATCAAGGACCCAATCAGCTGATGATACAAGGTGGGATCAACCAACTCTAACTCAGAAGCATCAAGCTTCTTCAATTTGGTTGTCATGGGTGTTG
The DNA here is from genome assembly GCA_027924585.1 of Larix kaempferi. NCBI lineage: Eukaryota > Viridiplantae > Streptophyta > Pinopsida > Pinales > Pinaceae > Larix > Larix kaempferi. The sequence continues at coordinate 54,184,884 of BSBM01000904.1, forward strand.
ACATAGGCCTGCAGTTCGCCATCTCGAATCTCTCAAAGATCTCAATTGCATACTTCCCTTGTCCAAGAAAAATCTGACCTGGACTTTTCCTCATCTCCAACCCCAAAAAGTAATGCATCAGGCCAATATCCTTCATCTCGAACTCTGTAGCTAGATCCCTCTTGCATTCTCTGATGAGCTTTTTAGACCCTGTAAGAAAGAGGTCATCCAAATAAAGGATAAGAATAAGTGGATCCTCACCAACCTGGATGTAGTATAGATTTGGATCCGCCTCATTCTTCACAAAGCCCAACTGTAACAAGTAACTATAAATCCTAGCATACCAAGCTCTAGGAGCTTGCTTGAGTCCGCAAAGAGCCTTCTTCAATTTGCACACATGAGACTCTCTCCCATGCACCTCAAAGCCTTGTGGCTGCTCAATATACACTTCCTCTTTTATGATTCCATTCAGAAATGCAGTCTTCACATCCATCTGATAAAGACTCCAACCCATCTCTGCTACAATGGACATGATAGCCCTGTTTGAAGTGTACCTCGCTACTGGTGTGGAGGTCTCCTCATAGTCTACTCCCTCTACTTGTGAGAACCCCCGAGCCACAAACCGAGCTTTGTACTTCTCAATGCTGCCATTTGCAGCATGCTTGATTTTGTAGAGCCACTTGGAAGTCACCATTGAATTCCCCTCAGGTCTCGGAACAACCTCCCAGACATCATTCTTCATGATGGAAGCATACTCTTCCATCATGGCATCTCTCCATACCTGCTGGTCAACTGCCTCCTCAAAAGTGGAAGGCTCCTGCTCATGAATGTTGCTCATCAAAGCCACATAGCTGCAGAATCTCTTTGGTGGCCTGCTCTCCTTGACAGTCCCCTTGGGACTCCACATGATCCTGTGTGTCACGATAGTACTAGCACTAGCGCACCTTTAGAGGTGCCCCAGGGAGGGGGTGTCCTTTTTCTGACCAGGAGGGGTGTTTAGCCAACTTATTCTGAGGTAGGGGTTATGGCCAGACCCTCTGTTTTCTCCTTTGGAAGTACTATGGCTAAGTGGCATCGCTGACTGCCTCATGAAAGGGTTTGAAACCCTGAGGTTGGTGTCTGGGGCTTCCAGGGATGGATCACTGGGTCACATGATCCCGAACTTGTTTTATCACTCCAGCGGCAGTTTCTTCAGCACTGACACGCATGCTTATCCTTCAGAGCATCTCCAACATATTCCTGGCCCTCCAGTTCACTAGTGCCCTCTCTCTGGGCCCCTCTGTAGAGGATGATGTCATCCTTCTTGGCAGACTGTATGCTTGCTAAAGGTGGGGGGCGTTGAGGGTTTTTATCTTTGTTGGGGTTAGTTGGGGCATGACGACCCCCCCCCTACGCAGTCTGGCCTTCAGTTCAGTCCGATATGGCCTTGTTCAGCCATTTTGCTCATGTTTGGGTCAAATCTGGGGAAAACACCCCAATTTAGCCACTCTTATCATTATTTTATATTATTTTTGTTTTAATTTTAAATTGACATTTCTAATTTCAAATTGACATTTTAAAAATGCATGTCGGCCTGGATTTTAATTATTTTTGTAAAAGTGAGTGTGAAAAGTATAAATAACTTTTCCTCACTTCATTTTTACATATCAACTTTATGGGATTACACTTTTATTTCTGATTTTTGCCCTAACTAGGGCTCTTTGAGTGATGTGCACCTCTTGAGGATGATCACGCTTGTTAATTTGGGGACAAATCTTTGAAGGCTTTGCTCATGTTTCTCTCCTAAGGTGATGCTAAGAATTGTTTGTTTGACACATGCACAAGAAGGTATCCAAGTCTTTCTCTTGATGTCTTTTTGTTAAATGTTGGATGTATGCTTGTTTAAAGGTTGAATGGTAGCCATTGGAGTTGCATTTTGTCCTAGAATAAGTCAATTTCTAACCTTTAGTTACCCTAACATTGGAAACTTGAGTTTTAGGTCTCCAAAGTTTGTCTTATCTAGGTCATCATCAACCAACTCATGAAGTTGTTGTAGAAGCCCTAGCTTTCCAAACTTGGCAAGCACCATCTCAAGAGGAGGGCTATCCTCTTTGATGCTCTAGGGTTAGGTGAATGTCTTTAATAAAACCCTAAGTTGCTCATTTATTCATCTAACCCTAAATTTCTGAGTTCTACTTTGTAAATATTATGTTTGATTAGGTTAATTTCTTAATTTTCTGAGTCAGTTGTTATTTTACATGCTAAAAACCCTAAATTTTAGTGTTAAAACTAATTTTAAAAACCGTAAACTAAAGTCCTAACTCTGATTTTCCTGTAAAAAAAAAACCTAAATTGCAGAACTGCAGTCCCCTTTTGCCCTGCGACTTACTCCCTAACTCTCCTTTACCTTCGTTTTTTACCTTCCCTAATTCGGCATCCCCTTTGCCACCATCCTAGACCCTCGGCCCCTTTCATTGCCCCCTCGCTGCCCTAGGTCGCAACTCTGCTCCACCTGTTACCTGCCCCCTCTCTGCAATTCGGACCTGCAGTTCTGTTGCTGCCTTCTTCTACAGTCCGCACCCTTCCCTTTGCCACCTTCCCTTCCTTCCATTCGCATCCTCCTTCTCCTACCCGCGGCTGTCTTGTTCAATGCTCCCTTCTTCCTTTACCCTTATCCCAGCCTTAAGCCTACCTTATACACAGGTCTGCAATTATAAATTGCAGACCCTGTGTACTTCCCTTTTTCTTCTCCTCTGCACACACGTAACATAGAAACAAAAGTTAAGCTTTCAGTTAGTTTTTGGTAAGTTTTTTTTTGATCTAGTTTCTTTGACACTTGTATATTTTCAAGCATTTTCTCAGATAGTTTACTGTGCAATTTATCACAGAATTTACATACTGATCCTAAGTGAATTGATACTAGTTACTAGTGCTATTTTAGACATTAAATTTGCTAGTGATATCTGTTTGGTGAATGACATTGCTCTCGTGTTTGAATTGGTAGAAGTTTATGTAATCACTATTAGTTATACATTCACCAAAATACATGCATATGACCTTTGTCTTTTACATGTGATGAGTGATACATGGTGTCCCTATATCATTTTTATACTTATTTGAAAGACCTGTCATTTATGATGATCTAAGACTGAACTTACACGTAATTGAATGGTCTTCGTATTTGATTAGCATTGCAAAGGTTACTTCTATGCTAGAAAGTGATCTAAGGTTTACTGCTGAATGGTTATATTGGATGTTATTTTCATGAACCTTGTTGATGATAAAATTATAAATATTGGTAAATGACTCCTATATCTACTTCTGCTGCTATAATAACTGTAATCACATACAGATCTGAAAGTTGACTTTGGCCTTTAAGATACTTTAATATTCAAGTCTATCGATATCTTATGATACTTACTGCTATACTCGCTTGGGCATATCGAAGATAGATATTTGATTAGTTACATTTACTCGATACTAATGACGTTCCTTGATTGCTAAAAGTGATTTCGGGACTGATTTACATATTGGTGGTAATAATTCTTACTGAAATATCTACACATGTGCACTGAAGGCAACTTACAGATCTGGAAATTGTACTAGGTTGCATGTTATTTACTGAATGCTAAATGACACATGTGGCTTTCACTCAAATGCTTTGATCTTATCCAGTGATAGTCAAACTTATTGAATGACTTTGGCAACTATCACTTAATGCATATTTGGTTAATGGTTGAGGTTTGTTAGCAATACAGTCTTTTGATCCAGTATTGATTATTGTAATACATGTGTGCACGTTTATACATTTCATTGAATGATCTAAGTGGATTATTGATTTTGATCATATCTTTGCACTCACCGGCATTGAATAGTTGATCGTAATATTATTGACTCCATTTAGGCACTGGTCTAACTACAAATTGCATAGAGAATATATTTTCTGTGGTTGTCCTAGTGTTCTACAGGGTTTCATAAGGACACTTCTCCTTGGAGGTTTCGACTTCCAAAGAAGTTAGAACGGTGACCGAGGTGACATTGGGTCACTGATCTTACTTTTGCTTACTGGGAATTAGTCCTGCTAATTTGCTCGGTAACACTGTGCATCCTTCAGAGTTTGCTGAAGCCATATCGACTTCTTCTTCCTTGAAGTGGCCTCCGGTGGTGCAGGTATCTCCTGCTCATCCCTGTTATTGGAAGACTGTGATCCTGAAGTCTGAGCACCTATGACCTGTGTACCTGTAATCTGGGAGCCTGTAACCCTTGAAACCTGTGAACCTGTGCCCTATGGCCCTGTAACTTATGGTACCTATCTGCTCTATGTGACCTGTGAACCCTATAAGAACCTGCTGCTCCTGCCCCCTGCAAAAGATGACTTGTGTGACCTCCTTAGTGCCCTCTCTTGCTCGAATCTCACATCCCTCCTAACTACTGTTTTCCTCAATGTAGGAATATAAACCTGGAAGGCCTTCGAAGTCTCACTATATCCAACAAAGATCCCCTTCTTTGCAGTGGGCTCTAACTTTTTCCTCTTCTTAGAAGGGACATGTGAGTAAGTAAGGCACCCAAAGATGCAAAAGTGGCCCACCTCGGGCTTCCTGGCAGTGAAAGCCTCCTCGGGAGTCTTCTTCCCCAACACTTGATGTGGGCTCTTGTTCTGCACATATACTACAGTGTTGCATGCCTCTGCCCAAAAAAACAATGGTAGCCCTTAGTCATGCAACATGGCTTTTGCAGCCCCAACTATGGCCCTGTTTTTCCTTTCCGCAACTCCATTTTGCTGAGGGTTGCAAGGAATAGTCAGTCCTCTCTTGCTCCCGCTGATGCAAACAAGTTCTTGAAATCATTGGAGGAATACTCACCCCCGTTGTCCGAGCTCAACACCTTGGTCTTCTTCCCGTTTGATTCTCCACAAGAGCTTTGAACTCTTGAAATTTGTCGAAGACCCCATCCTTGATCTTCAGGAAATAGATCTAGGTCTTCTTGGAGAAATCATTTATGAAAGTGACATAGTACTCGTATCCACACAAGGACACCGCTGGTATGGTCCCACAAACATCTGAGTGTATCAACTCCAATATCTCGCCTCTCCTGCTGTCACTGCTAGGAAAATCCGTCTTGGAGTATTTTCCAAGTGCACACCCCTTCCACACATCCTGCTACTCTACTCCGAAATCTGGCAGTCTTGTAACAATCTCTCTCAGTATTGTAAGAGCACCATAATGCTAGTGTGCCATTTGTTTGTGCCATAGCTTGCATAAATCATTGCCACTACAATGTAGCAATGCCCGTGTTGGCTGAAACATAAGCCTATAAAGATTCCTAGACTTGATTCCAATCACCTTTATTGTCCTCGAATTGGACCCTTTCGGGTGAATAAGAACCTGTCCATCTCAAAAGATCACTGCAAATCCCCGATTCGCTATACTTGACACTGAAATTAGGTTCTTGGCCAACCTTGGAACATATAAGACCTCCTTCACCACCAAAGGCTATTGGAACTCCCTTTGAAATGACATTGTTCCAAGGCCAACAACTCTAACCTTGGAATCATCACACAACTCAATATCCACATTCAAGCTGCTCTCAAATAACTCTGTGAAGTGCTCACGTACCCCTGTCATGTGACTAGAGGCACCACTGTCTATGTACCAAACACTGGAGGAATCTGAACTAGAAGCAAGACAAGTCACCATCGAGAATTCATTCTCGAACCTGGCAGAAAACTCATCTATCTCAACTAATGCTACTACTTGTGACTTGTTCTTCTTCTTCTTGTTTGGACACTGCCCTGCATAGTGCTCGAACTTGTGGCAAGCAAAGCATTTAACTTTGCTCATATACTTCTACTGTTCACCTTTTGAGCTAGACCCACCTCGGGGGCCTTTCTTGGGCCTTTTCTTGCTCTTCCCTGTGAGAGCAACATTTTCCTCATCACCCCCATGTTGCCGACCTGTGTGGCTGGAGCCAACTCTTAGCTCCTCCTATATGAAATCATCCCAAAGCCTAGACCATGTAGGCATGTTCTCCTTGTAAACAACTGCAGGCACAAAGTCCCGCCATGGTTTTGAGAAACCATTCAAGGCAGTCCTAACCAACTCTGCATCCTCCACCTTCTCTCCAAGAGCACCCGACTTATCATGTACTTGTGAGATTCTGGTAAGGTATGATGTGACATTATCAATCTTGGTCATCTTAGTATTTCTCAATATTTCCCTCAAAACCATTTTCCTATTTTGATTGTCGCTTTGGTACAACTTTATCAAAGCTGCCCACATATCAAAGGCATTCTTTTCACCGGTCAAATGAGGCATAATATGGTCTTTCATTGCATCAAGAATGATTCGCTTTGCTTTAACATTCTTTTTATTATATTCAACCAAAGGATCAGGATCGATAGGAATCGTGATAGTTTTCTCAACTATTCCCCATAACTCAAATTCCTCCAACAACAAAGTAATCCTCTCATTCCATGGACTAAAATTCGATGCACACTCCAACCTATCCTCAAACTGCAAGCCAAAAGTCAAATACATACTTCACTGACCAACCAACAACTCAAGGCCACATTGCTAGGTGAATTAAATCAGCAATATCCTTGCTTCCCTCTTGTGTTAACTGTTGGTTTTCTTTGTTCAAAGCTCTGATACAATGTAAGTTTTACTCAAATTTCAACTTGGTTTCAATTCTCAATTTGTTACTCATCAATTAATGCCTAGAATTCATTTGCATTCAAATATGAAACTAGTAAATTGAAACACATAAAATTTACTCAACTATTTGCAGCGAAATAGAACAAACCATGAAATTTTAACATAGAGATTTTTGGGTAAATTACCCTTGGAAAACCCCCGGAGGGAAAACCAATTCAAGAGAGGAATTTTTATTAAAGAGCTCACAGAAAATTTCAGTGTAACAGCAGTAAAAATCAGCATTGAATGCACTTGTACGGTCTCCAATAAATGCAACAAACCTCCTCGAAAATCGTGCAAATCAACTGTGTAGTGTTACGTGGTACCAATACCAACGCACCTTCAAATGTGTCCCCAGGGAGAGAGGGTCATTTTTTTAGTCCAAGAGGGGTGTTATCCAACATTCTCTAAGTGGAGGTTATGGCCAGACCCTTTGGTCTCTCTCTTAGAGTACTATGGCTTAGTCGCATTGCTGACTACCTCATTATAGGGTTTGTATCCCTGAGGTTGGTTTCCGGGGCTCCTAGGGGTGGGTCACTGGGTCACATGACCCCCCACTTGTTTTATGACTCTGGTGACAGTTCCTTCAGCTGTGAGGATCTTGCCTTTCTTCTAGGTCACCTTAGGCACCCTCGTGGTCCCTCTCCAGCTTAGCACCCTCTCTCCTTGGGCCTCTTACAAGGATGACGTCATCATCCTCACCAGGCCGTACTGCATGATATGGGGGGGCGTTGAGGTATTTTCATTACTGTTGGGGTTAGATGGGGCATGACGTCCCCCCCTGTTTACTCCAATCTTTAGTTTGGAGTACTGTTATCACCTAAGCTGTAGTTACCCCTATGGATGTATCCAGTCATGGATGGCAATAGGGAAGGGCAACTCAAAAGGTGCAACCACGATCACCTCGATCTCCAATATATATGGTTGTCACGCCAGTCGAGGCAACCTTCGCTTTATGGTATCTAGCCCAGACAGCAAAGGGGGAGACCCGATCTACTCCCGACAGGAGAGATCAAAACCAAGACACCAAATCAGGGTATTTCTAAGTGAAGTTAGGTGTATGGTTTATCCTAGACCTAAAGATGAAGTCACAAGCCAAGTGAGGGGTTCAATAGGTGTAGCTTTGGTTCATAGTTGATGTAAGAGTGACTTATAATGTTTGTAGTGAGATCTAGGGCTAGTGTACTAGTTCAATGTCAGAAGATCCACTGCCTTGGGAACTGTGTCCAATGCATGGTAGTTTAAGGGTTGAATTGGGGCTAACTAGTACATATGACAAGCTTGATCATGGTACATGATGGCTTCAAGGGTTTAGTTCACCATGCATAATAGGTCAAACCACAAGTCAATCCAACAATTTAGGAAAGTCGATTTAACTTGTAGAGAAACCAGTGCCTTGAGAATTGGGAAGTGGAGTCAAAGTAGGGTTGACTTGTGGTGTAGGACTCCTAGTACATGGGACAAGTGGCAAATAGAGGTCTTAATGGATAAATGTGTCTAGATCTAGGTTTGACCCAAGTGGACCACAATCCCTTAAAACAAGGAATGCTATCCCCAAGGCGAGATTTGACAAAGTGACACTCTAGACCTAGGTTTCGAATTATTCCCGTTCCAAATCCGCAAGAATCTCAAGTACCCACGTCCTAGAAGTGAGTTAACTCACTTCTCCAAGGTGGTGCGACTTTGCCCAAGGAGGTCAAAAATGAGGGTTAGGTAGGTCAAGACAAGTCGGATGGCATCCAAACTTTAGATCCGGGTAGGTTGGTCAAGTAGGAGTGAGGATCTATAATTTCGTGGCAATCCAACGGCTAGATCTTACTAGATCTGAGTTTAAGTGCACCTAATGGTCCAAAATGGGGATTAAATCCCTTAAAATGTGGAATAGGGCCCACAAGGTGAATTTCAGAAAAGTAACAACCTGGGTGTATGTTATTTGATGTGTAGATTATGGATCAAGCGGGATCTCAAACACCCATCACCTAGATCTAGGTCAACTTACTCAACTAGTGAAGTGCGCCTTGCTTGGGAGAAGCTAAGTTGGCATGGGAGAGGGGTCGAACGGAAGCCAATCCTCACCAAACTATAGATCCGGGATGCCGTGGATGCTATAGAGGTGGGTTTTCAATATTATGCCCAATAACCCACTAGATCTAAGTAGATCTGAGAAAATGTAAAAATGGGGTTTTGATTAATTAGGGTTTTAAAGTGTTTTTGACAATTGGATAGATCATGGAGATAGAATTTACCTTGAGATCATACCTGAGTGATGTGAATGAGATGCCTTGATGTTGAGGAAGATTCCCGCAGAGATCAAATGAGAGATTGTTGATTTGCTTGCCGATTTGATGCCCTAGCCCACAAGTGCGCCTTCCTCTACCTGTCAAACCAAGGAATGAAGATTCAATCAGTAAGATCAAGTATGGAAGAAATACAAGAGAAATGCAAATAGTAACATGAAATAGAAGGTCCTGGGACAGTAATACTCCCTGTTACCAACGAAGAGCTCCAAAGAAGAAGTAGGGAGAGTCTTCCCGTACCAATACCTCCTCCTCCAAGCAAATCGGCCTCCACCTGTAGATGCAAAAATCGTGGTACAAAGATATGGCAAACAAGATCTTCAATAACTCAGTGCAAAGGAAGAACCAACGAACGAACACCAAAAACATTCACCACAACACTGGAGATAGATGCAATAATAATTTTCTATTCCAATAATCCAGAGCCAAAAGTCCCTTTACAATGAGAGGCTCTCTCCTTTAAATAGGAAGGAGAGGCACCAAAACCCTAACCACTTTTTGAATGAGTGGCTAAGATTAAAAGATACAAATGTCTAATCAATGGTTGAGATGAGCTCAACAATAAAATACATGGATCACTAATAAAATATAATGTAAGTGGACAAAATCGCCCTATAAGAGGGGAATCCCACCAAATCATGATGATAAAATATCATAAGAGGCTTATGGTGGGTCCAAGGGGTAATTTTATCCCTCCTTGGTCAATCCCCATAGCACAATAACCAAAAAATAATCATGAATGTACCAAATCGTGCCTCCATAGTGAAGTCGTGGTCCTTAAGAGACCTCAAAAAATCCACAGAAAGTGCCATAAGTGATGGATGGAGACCCCGATGAAGCTGAAACTGCTGGAGAAGGTGTGGAAGGTCCCGATCTATCATCACTGATCATCCCATGCCATAACTTTGCCTCAGTAGCCCAAATCGATTTCCTCAATAGCCATTTCTACCAATCCTGAAATGCCTCGGGAAGCGTGAAACTGCCCCAAACAGCCTCCTGGAGTGCTGGCGCTATCAAGGTGAGGGCACCAATGTGTCCGGAAGGGGGGTAATATGGTAAAAACAAGTGGCTGGACCACCCCTCCATCATCAGCGCCCTAGGTCAACCAGATAAAAATCACATCTGCTCCGACATGGCCTCCGACAAGCCAAAACTGTACTAGGACAGCCTACTGAGGCTAAATCATTACTGTAAGTGCCCGGAACTGAAAACAAACTGTCCCATTGGACTCAGAAGGTCCAAATCCATCCAAGATGTGTACTCATACACCATATGAATCTCTGCATGATCCAAATAAATATCCAATACACCGGATCAAGGCCAATAATAATGCGCTGTACATATACAAACACTGCTGTAACCCCAGAATCATCATCATAACCCTGTAGCTGCTGCATAGAGTCATCATGTATGTATACATAGACCATATATCATCTATCCATATCATCATAAGGTCCAACATCTCATGTCCCATGGTCCTCCATGGTCAAACTAGGTCTAACCAAGACCAAATATAACTCAGATCATCATCAATAGCTGCTGCAAAGTGTCAAGGTTAACATATGCTCTACAACTTATTCAAATAACAATTATAACACAGAGTAATCATGACTGACGATCTAAATCCAAATATATAGTGTCGTTAATTATTATTATTACTCAGACTAGACTTTCAGGATCATACTCACTTCATAGTTGTGATCAATTTGCTAGTGAAGGGTGAAGGTTGAATTAACTGGCTAGGCTAAAGGATGACTTAACTGTCTTGACTTTGTGACACTTTGGCAAGGGAAAGGGAATACACCATAGTATATACCGAATGAGCAATAACACAGGGAATGGCGGTGTCTCACAAATGGATGAGTTGTTTAAAGAGGGTTTATTCACCTTCGCAGATGCGCACAATCCATAATACAAATAAGGCCAGCAATTGTTTAGATATAGCATTTAAGTTCCATTGCTTTTTGGGCCTGAAGTTTCCATAGCCTTGATCTATGTGTGTTTACAAACACATTGCATAGATTTACATTTTTCTTTTAGGCTTTCTGCTGCAGGTGTGTTTTTAAGGCACTTGTTTACCTGAGCACTTTTAGGTGTGTCATGGACAGCTTGTTTACCTAGGTATTTATTTTCAACAATATATAACATTTATTTTTATGGCCATTTTCATTTGGCACGCCTTTCATTCATGTGTGTTCACAAACACATTGCATGAATGGGCTTTTCATACAAGATATAGCATTTCATTTTCCAGATTTTGTATTGATGGCAGCACTAAAAGTTTCAGGTTTAGCCAACACAACTTTAGTGACTAGGGGGAATTCCAAGGAACTCCAACTCACCATAAGTAAGTTTTGTCACCAACTCAGAGCCGAGACACAATAAACAGGGAAGCTCATCCAATACAGAGGCTACAGTGGGGAAAAGTCCTCCATGCCACTAGTCAAGTAGTAAGTCAGGGTGATAATCTAAAAGGTAGGCCATGGATGGATGAAGACAATGAAATGATGGAGCCATCACTAGCAAGCCAAAGTATGGTGTAATGATCACCTCTATTCTCCCTAAGGAGGGTATGTACCAATGAGTATGAATAGTGAACTTCTAAGTCTGAGTAGGGACAATATAATATATATAATAGATCAACCAGGTCCATATATCTATATGATCGCCAGATCATGACACTAAGTGCTAAGACATGCTATAAGAATAAGTATAAAAGCAATCTAACCATGACACCATGATATACTTGCTGAGTCATATACCTGAAAGCTCATCAACCGGTACCATCATCTGTCCTCTGAGACTGCTGCTGTAATTCTGGGCACTACTGTCTGCTTTGTACCAATGATATAATGGCTACATCGGTCATCTCTCTGAGTGTCCTGAAACTCAGTCATGGCATGGGGAATACAACTGCTGTCCACAATCTGATAGTGATCAATATAGATGCTCATCTCAGCATCTCAAATGTAAGGGAACTGGCTGAACAGTGTACTGGAATGAGAAAAATAATGTATGGTAGCCCGACTACTATATATGTGATAACAAGTACTTTGCTCATTTTCAGTCATTTTAGTCTCTTTTGGGTAAACTCCGGGGAAGATGCCCAAGTTACCCACATATTTGATTATTTTATATTATTTTATGTTATAATTTTAAATTGACATGTTTTAATTTTAAATTAACATTTTAAAGCATGTAGGCTGCGTTATTTTATAAAAAGTGAGTGTGAGATCATATAAATACAATCTCCTCACTTCATTTTTACACAGAACTTATGGGACAAAATTCATTATGTTACTTTTTTACCCAAGATTTATAAAAAGTGATGCGCACCTGTTGTATGGATGATTTTTCTTGCTCTTGGATGAAGTTGGATGTTCTCTTTGTCTTGCTAATGCTTTGTGGATACTAGAATGGTTGGAATAACTCATGTTCACGTAAGTCTTTTACATTTTTAAGTCTTGCTTGGTGAAATGTAGGTATTTTTGCTTCTTGAATGAATGAATGGTAGCCATAGGGCTGCATTCATGTTGAATAGGGCCTTTATCTACTTTTGGGCCTTTATCTACTTTTCTATCCCCTTAGCATAGTAGAAACTTTGCCAAGAGGAGGTTTTTACGTGGTTTTGCCTTCGAGCTCCAACTTTGCCCTAGTTTAGGCTCTTGAAACGAACCGTAGGGGTTGTTTCAAGAAGCCCTAACCTAGTTGACAAGGAAAATTACCTCCAAGAGGAAGGCTGGTCACCTTCCTCTAAGGCTAGGGTTTGGGGTAACATCCATTAAAACCCTAAGTTTGTCCATTTTCTCTACATCAAACCCTAGTTTGTACTTTGTAATTATTATTTTAGGTTTAATCTTTGTGTTTCTTTTTGTTTTGTACATAATTAAAAAACTAAAATCTGAAACCCTAACCCTAAAAAATTAAAAAAAATATTTTTCCAAATTTCGGCCCCCTCTCCTACAAATTCGGTCTGCCCTATTTGTCCTTAGAAGCCCTAGGGCGAAATTTTAGGAGCCCTAAAAGATCCCCAAAACAATTAAATTCCTAAAAAACCCTAAAAACTACCAAAAAGCAATCCTAAAACAGCCCTAAAACAATCCTTTTCCCAAACCATCCCTTTCCTACCCCTCCCAACCCTCACGGATTCTCTTGTTCCCTTCATATCGGCCCTATTGGCTACTGCTCCTAGGTCTGCAAAATATTGTAGACTGTCCTTACCTAACAACCCTTTCTTCTCCTCTTCTCCCTCTACTTTTCCACCTTCTTCTTCCCTCCTTTCTCCACGTCTTCCCTTCCATCTCTTCTTCCTTCCATTCTTCCCCTTCTCCTCTTCATCTTCCTTTCCTCTCCCTTCTCCTTTTCCTTCCCTTTCTCTTCCTTTCATCCTTTTTCTCTTTAAGCCCTCGGCCAGCCCAAAAAGGGGCTTGGGCTTCCCTTTTAGGACCTTAGTCCTTTTCCTTTGGGTGTCCCTAGTTTCGACCTAGGCTTAGCAGCCCTCGGTCCCTTGTTTGGGGGGTCTTCCAAAGGCATAAACAACCCTAATCACCTCCTTATTACTACTGCGATTGGGTCTGCTAGGGCAGCAGATTACTTACCTGTGACAACCATTTCTTCCCTTCACCTTTTTGCAAGCAAATTACCTACACAAATAGAACAAACCGAAGGTTAGTAGTTGATCATTCTTTCACTGTATTTTGGGCTATTTGAATTGACTGTGGGTAAAAGCAGGTCTGAAATCATAATTATTTACAGTCTGAAAGTTGATGTTCAATGCATGGAAGTTGATGGTGAAGTTGGATTAAAAGTGCAAGTGATTTTGTTTTGTCCTTATCTCTTTAATTCATTTACAATTGTTATAAATTGACATAGAGACAACTGTCATACTGCTGTAAATGTCTTTATATATAGTCTGAAAACTAGTGTTATTTGATTAACTTAAAGTGGTTAAGTGTTAGGACATACCTCGCAATCTTTTTGTGAGACATCTTGCATTGAGCTTATTGCTATTATACACAAGTGTTTGGACTGTCATTATCATACTGTATGGACTGTTATACTCAGTCCTTAAATTGTTACTGGTGATTATCTTTTCTTCTCATTGGATGATTTATACCATGTGGTGGATGTTAATCATTAATGAGTGACCTCACTTACATCCTAAACTGCCTATGATTATTCTTGCTGCTATATTGACTTGATATATTTGGCATCTACAAAGTAAATAATTAACTAATATGTTCTCTTCATTCGCAAAAACATATTGATTAAGGCACCGGTCACTGACTTGGTCTTCTAGAAGACATAACATCTGTTGTCTTAGATGTTCACAGGTCATTGAAGGGTTCTCCTCTTGGAGGTTCCGACTCTCCGAAGCAGTTTGGGGAAGTGATTAAGGTGACAGTGGTCACTTTCTCCGTGCATTTGTTCATCGGATACTAGCCCTGCTAGTTCATCCGATAACATACGACATATATGGTCTTCTTGATTTCTATGCACAACAATACTTACGGCCTGTACAACCCTTGAAAATCATGCCCAGATTTCTGCTATACGGTATCGTGCCACAAATCTGTTGTATGGATCTTCTATTTTTGTGCCCTTTTTCTTGTTGTAAGGTCCTCAAGAATCATGCCTCTTACTTAGATATACAGACCAGATTTCTGAGCATTAAATGTTGTCTCACTTTCTTGGGAATTGTGCCCTCATTCTCCTCTTGGGAAATGCCCCCCCTTTGTTGTTCTCTTCTCCCCTCTTCTTCATCTCTTCTCGCTTTCTCTTCACAATGTGTCTATTCCTCTCCTAGAACTCCTTTTTATATCTTCATTAATGAGAAAATGACTTTAACTCTTTATCTTCCAAGATGGATGGCCAAGATTAAATCTTCGGGTCTCAAGATCAAAGGTTATGATATTTTTGCACTTGATCACAACTTAAGTAATTTTCACTGACCATAAAGCAAAAGTCACTTTAACTTTATAAAAATAAAGTTAATGTCTAGGAAAGTCACTTTGGTCACTTTCTACATGCTTAGACACCAAGCCTATGTAGAAGAGCTCCGAGCTATAAAAACTCAACAATTCCTTGGGATACTTGGACTTTTGGTCCTACCAAACTTCCTTATGTTCAATTCAACTTTGCAAATACAAAGCTTTTATTACTAAAACAAAACAATAAATACTTTTCAAAGGACCATTTGTGGTTGATTATTCATCGGGGACTTTGGGGTATTATGCTTTTGCTAGGGTGGTATTGGTGTTCTTTGAAGGCATCCCATGTTACTCTTGAACCTTGCCTCTCCCTTGGATGATCACCTCTACTGTGATATGTTCCAGTTTCAAAAGTTCCTGTTTTAGCTAAAAGAGATCCATGGAAACTATCGAGGTTTGTATTTTGAAAACTTCATCAACATTTTTATATTTTTCTAGCATTTAGTGCAAATCCTTGTAGTTGTTGTCTTGACCAATGAAGCTCCACTCGCCCAAGACTCGCGAGTACTCGCGAGTCTGGACGAGTCAACCCCCAAGATGGTTACTCGCAAAAGACTCGCTCTAAACTCGACTGATTTGGCCTACTCACCATACTCGCTGAAAGCTTGGCATACTCGGCCAAGACTCGCGCTGACTTGCTCGGACTCGGCAAAGCAGAGGAAAAAAAGCCCCCGTGGAAATGAAAGCGAACTTATTTACCATACTCCATGTCATCATGATTAGTGTAATCTAGAACTCCTGCTTTACAGCTTTTGTCATTAAAGACTTCAGAATAATAAACAACACACATCCTGCCATGAAGTTGATGACGGTAGCCCTGTAATGCGAACACTATATCAAGATCTTCTGGAGATTCCTTCCCTGCGTCCCCCACTAGAACCTCTGCTGTAAGCTTGTAACTAGTATAACGACCATGCGATGAAGATTGCTGTCCACCTCAACTCGTAAACGATTCCCATCAAAATTATAACCATAACGGCCACGAATAGCATCGTCCTTCGAACTCGATAAAACAAAAGCCTGGCAGCCTGTGAACCTTGAGATTGATCTCAGTAATGTGCCTAATATCACCAAGTAGATTACCCACGTACAAGGTTCGGCCAGCTCGATCACTCATTGTCACTAGATGAAAAAAATATCTACCAAAAAAGAGTACGTAGTTCAAATCCAATACAGGTTTGTCAATTTCTTAATTCAAACCCTCTTAATTCATAACGGATTGACACTAAATTAAGAGCCCTAATTTAAAGAGTTATCTCATCGTATCCTATTTTTTTAAATTTTAAACGAAGCTGACATTATGCAATATTTATAAAAGAGTTGGCATGGACAACAAAAACTCATATTATGGTCTACTTCTTCTTCTTCTTATTATTATTAAAAATTTTGTTTTTTTTTAATCTATTAACATTATGCATCTCATTTAATTTATAACGTCTCATATGAGAAAGGAACATTATGCATCCACACTATATAACACAGCTTGTTATAGCATAAAGATTGCATCCTAATTAATTTAGTTGAATATTATAACAAAAAATAGAAAGGAAATCAAATATATAATTAAAGCATTGGAATAAAAAAGCCCCCGCAGAAATGAAAGCGGACTTGAAATCAAATATATAATTAAAGCATTGGAATAAATAAAGCCTTTTTTTTGTTTTTTTTTTCCTATTTGCCGAGTTTGTCTCGGTTCTTTCCCGAGTCGATGGGTCAAGTGCCAACCGAGCCTTTGCCGAGTCCGAGTCGTGCAACATTGGTCTAGACCCTTGACTCCATATGGTAATATAAAATGCCCAAATGCTTAAGGATCCTCAATACGTGCTGTTGGGAAATTAATTCTCAAAACCTGAGTTCTATAAGATGTTGAGATCACAAAATAGCGAGGGGATCGAATGGAACCAAGTAGCTAACCCAAAAAACTGTCAATTAAAGAGAAAAACAACACTAAAGCAACATGTTGGAGCCGTCCATTAATGTGTTAGAAGGAGAAAGGTCAAGTGCACAAGTGAGAATGTGCCAACACTATCCAATAAACTCAATGATCAAAGACGATAATACTAATGAAGCTTGAATGGTGTATTTATACCATTCAAATTTCAAGTCGGTAGGGTGCTTTCCCTAAGGAGGGGTTACAATTCCTCTATCAAAGTTGACTACGTCTACCTTAGCCACAACCTAATCATATAATAAGTGAATAAAATATGGCCCTATCCATGATTACAAGCACATTGATGATGTATATGAGTGGGCCGTGGCCACATGTGCAAATTACACCATTATTTCCAACACCTCCCTTAATTTGAATAGGAGGTTATATAGAGAAGATGTAACCTCCCCTAAATGCCATATCTCCCACACCAGTATAGTTCCACACACCAGTTAAGATGACCTATGGAAGAGGTATAGTGAAGTTGATGTTGGTGAGCTAGATTGTTGAGAACGACAAAGTGTAGAGCATCTAGAGTAAGCCAACATCACAAAGACAAAGATCGATTGTAGCATGTTGATTGGTTGAAGGTACAAAGAGTGGAAGTTGTCCTTAAGATTAAAGCGATTAAAGATAGTACATCCAATAGAAACCAACATCACAATGTGGAAAGTAGAGATTCATTATAATACACCGAGACTCATCCGTTGAAGAATTTGTCAGAAGTAAGGTAAAGGATCCTGTGGATTTGTGAGTAGAAGCCCCATTAAAGAAGGTGAGTAAGCATGTAGCTCTTCACTGCTTGAACAAGTGGTCATATGCCCATGAATCTCACTATGAACCAAATGTTAAGATGTAGTATCACAATAAGCTGAAGCATCCACTGTTAAACCACCAACTCTAGGAACATAAAAAATGGCTTCAAATGTTACGGAGTTGATACCAACACAACTCTTTGTATGGTAGACATTGCATATAGAGTTCCTCTATATCAGATCTACCCAAATATAAGTGGTCCCCATTGAATAAGGAAAAAAGCCATTCCAAGGTCATTAGGTTTAGCAAAGGAGAAGGCTTAGTAAAGTTTCCAAAGAATCCCCTATATAGACCCAAGAAGGAAATAGTAGTAGCTCTTCCAAGAAATCTGTAGTGTAGTGTTCTATATATAGGGGTGACACAAACCTTGGCCTAAAACAAAGCCCTAGAGAAATATCACTGCAAGAATGAACAAGAAGATAGCATTGGATTTTGAAGAAAGGGAAAAAAACCTTAGGAAGGAAGTGTTGCTCTTGTAAATAGGTTTAGAATTCTTAGAGATACCCAAGGAACCCTCAAAGAGAAGTGCAAAGTGTAAAAACGTGAAAGAAGAGACGCAAACCCACAACTACGTAGATGATGACAAGAAAAAACTTTGGATTGAATGTTGAAGTGAACCTTGAAAGAGATGATTTAAACAAACTTTTGGAGCAACTGCTCTTGTGAGCCCTTGAAGGTGGGTTAAAAATTTAGGTTAAAACCTTGGAAACCCTAGAATAGAGATGACCCAAAAACCTAGTTTTGCGACCCTTAAGGCAATGTTGATAACCAATATCTTTAGATCAATTTCAAAAATAAAATGCTAAAATAAGTTAGATGGTTGTCAAATGATTAGTATGAACAACCAAGCAGAAATCCTAGTGTTGGCAATCAAATCAATGTACAGGATCCTTTGTGATTAGTGCATAAAGTAGGCTCTAACAACCCTAAAAACGTCTTTTCCAACCAACATAACACCATGAAAAAGAAACCCTAATATTCTCCGATTTGTTTCTATCCTGGACACCAAAATTCAATCACAACAATATGAACATCCAAGAAGAAACCCTAACAACAACAAAGTTGGTAGGAAATGTTCACACCGACTTTGATACCATGTTGGGAAATCATTTTTAGAAACGCTAGTTCCGTAGATGTTGAGATCACAAAAGAATGAGAGGATTGAGCTGAACCAAATAATGAACCCAACTCTCAAATAGTGTGTTGGAGCTATCCATTAATGTGCTAGAAAGAGAAAGGCCATTTGCATAAGTGAGAAAAACCGGTTAAAGAACAAGAATGTGTGCCAACACTAGATATGGGTGCTCATAGGCTTAAACACTTTACCAAGAGAGCCAATCAACTCAATGATGAAATATGATAATATATATGAAGCTTAAGTGGTGTACTTATACCACTCAAGTAGGTAGGGCACTTTCCCTAAGGAGGGGTTATGGGCCTGTTACGATGGTACCAGCACCAACGTACCTGCAGAGGTACCCTAGGGAGAGGCCAACATTTTTTTCGACTTGGAGGGTGTGATACAACCACTCTTCATAGGTGGGGTCATGGCCAGATCCTCTGGCTCCCTCCTGGGGGTACTATGGCTTAATGGCACTGCTGACTGCCTCATAAAAGGGCTTGAAGCCTTGAGGTTGGTGATCGGGGCCCCCAGGGATGGGTCTTTGGACCACATGACTCCCCCCATTACTTTTACACTAGTGGCATGCCTTTCTTCAACACTGGGGCCCATGTCATGGCTCTAGGTCTTCTCCTGCACCCTTCTGATGCTCCAGAGCTCTAGCGCTAGCTCTCCCCGGCCTCCACAGAGGATGATGTCATCCTTTCCTTGGCTGCAGAATGCTTGCTTTGAGGGGGGGCGCTGAGGGATTTTCACTATTTCTGGGGTTAGTAGGGGTATGACGACCCCCCCTCCGCATCTCAGCCTTCAGTTCAGCTCGATGTGGCATTTTTCAGTCATTTTTGACATGCAGGGGTGAATGCTGGGGAAAAAGTCCCAATTCACCCACTCTTATCATTATTTTATATTATTTTTGTTTTAATTTTAAGTTGACATTTTTAATATTAAATTGACCTTATTTTATGTAAAAGTGAGTGTGAGATCATATAAATTCAATCTCCTCACTTCATTTTTAGACATCAACTCTTGGGATAAGATCATTATGTTTGCTATTCGCCCTAACTAGGGCTCTTTGAAGGGATGTACACTCCTTGATGAAGGTTATTTTGCAAGTTTGAAGCATTTCTTGGAAGTTTTACTATTGTTCATGCCATTGCTAAGGTGAGGCTAGAGTTGTTTGCTAAACACATGCACTTGGAGGTATCTATACTTTTGGTTTGATGTCTCTTAGTCAATTTGTATGAAAGTGATGCTTGTTAGGGTTGAATGGAAGCCATTGTTGCTTCATTTTGTCTTGATTAGCATTTCATTTTTATCTTTGATCACCCTTGCATTCAAGCTTGAGCTTTAGGTCTTCAAGTTTTGCAGGCTAGGTCTCATCAACGAATCCTAGAGATTGTTGAGGTTAGCCCTAGTTTCCAAGCTTGCCAAGTACCATCTCAAGGAAGGTAACTCCTATCATTGATGCCCTAGGGTTTGGTAGATAGTTTTCTTTTGAAACCCTAGGTTGTTCTACTTCTAAACCTAATTTTCTGAGTTGTGTATACTTGTAAATATTATTCTTAACCTAGTTTTTTTATGTTTGTTAGTCTTTATATTTTTATTTTTGAGTTAGTTAGTTTAAAAAAAAACCTAAACTAAAAATGATTTTCTTCTGCAACCCTAACTGCAACAACCTTTTTACCCTACGACCTAGCCCTTTCACCTTCTCCTAACCTCGCTCTCTTCTCCCTTGAACTCGGCCTTACTTCCCCCACTTTGTGAGTACCCTCGACCCCCTTCTATCTCCATTTCGCTACCCCTTTGTTGGTTCAAATCTGCTCCACCAAAACTCTGCTCCTCCTTTTTTCGCTGCTCCCTTCTACTCCTCGGACCCCTGCCTTCGTTGCTGCAACTCCCCTCGCCCTACCTCGCCTTCCCTTTCCCTTCTCCTTACACCCTTTCCCCATCTCCCTCCTTATTCCTTCCACCACGGCCTTTATCCCGCCTTCCTTTCTGCTGCTGCCCTAAATCCGCATCCTCCCCTTTGCTTCCCTCTTCCCATACCTCGGGCCTCTCTTACCTTGCATTCCCTAATCTCCAAGCCTTTTCTCTTTTACACAGGCCTGCCCTTTGGGTGGCCCTTGTGTGCCCTATCCTTACCTTCACCTGCACAAACACATACACAGAGAACATAAAAAGAAGGGTTAATTTTCAATATTAAAGTTTGATGCTGAATCTGGTGTAATTTACATACTTTTTCATGGTAAAGTTCCAACCGTTGGAGACTATTTTTGTTGACCATAAGGTCTGAAACATACACTTTTCCCTACAGTCTATCATATTCGTTTTGATAATTCATATGATTTTCTGCCTTGTTGTGTTAACACTTATCTTATTTTATTTATACACTGTGTATTAATGTTTACATACAGATCTAAGAAGTGCAAGTCAGTCAATGTCTGCTAAATACCAAATGTTGAATTCATTTGGTCAATGGTTGTATATTGGTTTATATTATTGGTGATAAGGTTTACATGCTCCATAATTGACTGCTAAACTGGTTTGACATTTGCCACAGACTTACATTTGCTTGGGCACATCTAAGAATAGACATCCTACTTGTTATACTATGTAGATGACACATGTTTGCACAAGAATATATTGACTTATGATCATACACTTCACTTTATTTATAGTTGATTATACCTTGCTAGTGACACATCTTTGAATGCCTAATTAATGAATAAGACTGATATTTCGTTGCTATATTGAATATGTGTCTTATTCTTTCATTGAATGACTAGTCCTTACATCATTTCAATTATTCGCTTCTGTTGCTTTGATTGCATTCAAGTACATGACATTGAAACTACATTGAGCACTTATTGCTTATTTGATTAATGGTTGGATTATGTTTTGCAATACAGTCTTTTGATCTAGTATTGATTAATTTCATACATGTGTATACATTCTTATATTTAGCCTCAGTAATGTGTTGTGATAATTGAATGCACTTGACTCCATCTAGGCACTGGTCTAAACTAACACTTGCATAGAAAACATAGTCTTTTGGTTGTACTGGTGTCTTACAAGATTCCATAAGGATACTTCTCCTTGGAGGTTTCGACTTCTGAAGAAGTTAGAACGGTGACCGAAGTAACATTGGGTCACTGATCTTATTTTTGCTTACTGGGAATTAGCCCTGCTAATTTGCCCGGTAACAGGGCCCACTATCAAAATTGACTAGGTTGGCCTTAACCACAACCTAGTAATATAATAGATGAATCAGATATGGCCTTGGCCATGATTACAAGTGCATTAGTGATGCACATGAATGTGTTGTGTCCACATGTACAAAATTACATTGATATTTTCAACACTTCCCCTTAATTCAAAGATATGGTTATATAGAGAAGATGTAACCTTCCCTAAATGCCATGTCTCCCACACCACTTTGGTTCCACACGTTGGTGAAGATGGCCTCTTGTAGAGTATAGGGAAGTTCTTGTGGTGAGTTGGATTGCTAAAAATGATGAAGTGTGGAATATCTAGAGTAGCCAACATCATAAAGAGAAAGATTTGCTGTAACATGTTGATTGGTTGAAGGTACAAAGAGTGGCCCAAGCTATCCCCGAGGCCAAAGCAACCGAACATAGTACATCCAATAGAGACCACCATCATAATGTGTAAAGTAGAGATCCACTGTAATAGAGTGAGATTCATCCTTGGAATAATCTATAAAAACCACGGTAAAGGATCCTGTGGACTTGTGAGTAGAAACTCAAACAAAGGAGTAAGCATGTAACTCCCCCCTTGTGAACAAGTGGTCACAGGCTCGTGAATCTCACTATGAGCCAAACTTTGAGATGTAGCATCACAATAAGCCAAAGTATCCACTGTGAAACCACTAACTCTAGGAACATAAAGGACTCATCCAAATGTGTCAGGTTCAATACCAACACACATTAGAGGAATTTTGAGGTCTAAAATGGGCCTCCAAAGAGATATAATAAAATATTATGAGTTAGACATTTTGTGGGGGAGGTATATTTACAACTCAGCTCTTACACTACAACCAATGTAACTATGGTTAAGTTAAATTGAAAAGATGTCTAAAGTAAAATTAATAAAAAAACCTTCTTTGATGTGACTAAAAGTAAGGGTACTTTTGAATACATAAATTGCTTTTGAATATGATATGATGAATGTACTTATAAAGTAATGTACTCATAAATGTGAATTTTGGAATATAACTTACTCAACATTCAAAATGTGTTTATAAAACCATGTATTTAAAATTTTGAATTTTAAACATAAATTAAATTTATATGAAAAAATTAGCATTTTTTTAAATGTATATATTCATTATATAAATCTAACTTATATTCATTAAAAACAAAAATCAAACATATATTTATATATATCGAATTTATATTTTTATATAAATTTAACTTAATCATCTATTTATATAAATATTAACATTAGTTGAATATATTGATCATTTATTTATGTGAATATGTACATTATTTAAACATATTTAAACCACTAAGTATTTATTTTAAATATTCTTTTATACATTTAAATTTCATTTTTATTTTATTTAATAACACATCACATAGCACTTAAATAATGCGTATTAATTATTCATTTGAAATGGATTTAAAAGTTTAGGAATCAATGATTCCATTGCACGTATACATATGCATTATTAATTAGATAAAGTATTAAAAATTTAACATACTAGGACACCACATTATTTGTTTTTCAATGCATTTACTTATCATTTAATTTATTTTATGTCATAGCATGTATCATAGCTATTATGGATTTTTAAGTTGAATTCGTGCATTTACTTATCATTTAATTTATTTTATGTCATAGCATGTATCATAGCTATTATGGGTTTTTTAAGTTGAATACTATGTATTCATTAGATAAGGACTTAAAAGTTCTGTAAGGATTTAAAATTATATTTAAAAAAATATTTACATGAATATGATTTTTTTTTTGGTTCAAATCTCTCTAACTTGCAGGAGTGGCCTGTGGTTTGAGAAACCACGACCCAGGGGCATCTACGCCATCAAAATCACTCAGGGATCGCACCCAGCCTGGACCGCACCAGCCTCAACTTGATTGGGTTTTTGGGTGTCGCCTCCCAACTAAGTCACCTCTAAGGGGAATTGAACTTGGGTCACCTCGCTGACGAGACCCACACCTTAACCGAGTGAGCTAGTGGAAATTGACTACATGAATATGATTTTGATTATGAAAAGATTTTAATATTTTTAATATTTGTAATTTATTATTTAAAAGTATATATTATACATTGAAAAATATTACATAATTTTAATTTTGAATAGGGCATTCACTTTTTTGGTATTTGTAATTTATTTTATATTGAAAGATAAATAGTACTTTTCTTTTTAAGTACGTTAAGAGTACTTTAATACATTTATATTATATTCAAAAGTAATTTATGAGTGCTCTTTTCATTATAAGTACTTTACTTACAACATTGATATGGTTAACTATGGGTTTTCATTCACCATTTAGAATTTGACAAATAAGCATCTTTAACTCAACCAATGCCACCTCAACCATTATGGATGATGTCATCCTCTAGAATGTGATTGGTTCTTTTAAAGTTGATTTTGATGGTACATTTTTTGTTTTGAGGCCCATTTTTGACCTCAAAATTCCCCTAATGTCTTGAAACTAGTAAGGCATAATATGCAAAGTGCACCTCCATACATGCATGACAAAAATAATCCTCAATAAGAAGTAGAGGAAATGATCCAATTGAACTATGAATAGAAACTCCATCAAAGATAACATTTGTACTAGATAGATCATATAGGCAAAACACTGGAATATGGGCTCATGTACTCGATCCATAAAACCTAAAATGCAAAATTGATGAAGTCATACTTTGATCAAGGGTTTGGCTCAATAAATCAAAACCCAGATGCGGAGTGCATGGCTAGATGTGCATTGTAAATTGTGTTAGTAGTATCATCTAGGAGATCCCTATAGCAAACTGTTACTCCTGCAAGTTCTGAATCTTCTAAAAACAGGCCAAGCAAGACTTGAAGACTCAAATCTATTTTTTTAACATAGATTGCATATGAAGTTCGTCTGTATCAGATCTGCCAAAATATAAGTGGCCCCATTGAATATGGCAAAAAGCCATTCCAAGGTCACTAAGTTCAATAACGGAGAAAGCTTCATAAAGTCTTCAAAGAATCCTCCAAGAAGGAAATAGTACCAACACTTCTAAGAAATCTGAAGTGTATTGTTTCTATATTTAGGCGCAACACAAGCCTTAGCTAAAAACGTAGCCATTGATAAAAATTACTACAAAAATGAACAATAAGATAGTGTTGGATTTTGAGGAGAGGGAAAAAAATCCCTATGAAGGAAGCACTATGCTTGTAAAAATGGTAAAAATTCCTAGAGATACCCAACGTACCCTCGAAGAGAAGTGCAATCCTTGTATAAGGCTCTGTTGCAGGAAACTCCGTCCGAAAGGTTGTATCGGTACCGAAAACTCACTGAAATGCGGGTACTGGTACGAAATGCAGCCAAAACGTCGCCGGCCGTACGGTACAACGTTTCACGATTTGGAAACGCCGTATGGTACAACCGACGATGTTTCAGTTGCTTTTCGTAACTGTACGACGCGTTTCCAATTTTTTTTTGGTTACGTGGGCCCAAAAAAAAGCTATTTTTTTAAATTTATTTTTTAATCACCTAAATAACATCTAGAAGCATCTAAACCTAAATTTTTCACTTTATAAGCAAGCTGATGCTGCTTGCTCTAGTGCTATAGAACAAGCATCTTGTTCTACTTTTGAGGATGATGATGAGGCTTATATGTAATTATGTCTTTACCTTATGTTTTATTTCATTTCCAACACATATAGCCTCGTGCATAAAGGCTAATTTTGGATGTAAAGCCTCATCTATAAAGGTTGAGTTAATAAAGATGTGCTTTTCCTTTTAAATTATTGTTTATGTGTCTCATTCCTATTATTTTACAAAACAATGAGGTAGTTTAAAATAATATATATATATGTATATACACACACACACACATGGGGTTTCCCCCGGCATACCCATTTTGGGAGGGTCACGTTTCTAGGCGTACCCGTTTCAGAAACTTGGAAACTTTTCCATGTTTCGTGCAACTTAGATTGATTTGATAAAGGAGTGTTGTAAAGAGGCATAAATAAAAGAGAGATGGTACAAAAGTGAGTGGGCCTACCCAAATCAATGTAGTGTTAGCTATAGTTGGAGAAAGAGTGTGTTTATGATGACCTAACTCGAGACAAAGGTGGACCTAATAATCTGCTTGAAGAATGTTACCACCAAATTGCTCAGCATTTGGGATATTTCAATACTAAATTGCCCATCCGATAAAAAGTGATGGAAGAAACATCATGTATAGGGATCAACTTTGAGATTCTCATCCCCAGGAGGTATGTGATTACTAAATTGCTCGTCTACTGAAAGAACACTGCCACCAAATTGCTCATCCGTTGGAAAATAACGTCAGTAAACTGCTCATCCAATGGAGGAAGGAAGATACCTCCTAGCCATACTGCACATTTGTTGGAAGAATAGTGCCATTGATTTGCCTATTTGAAGAGGTGTTAGAAGGAACATCTCGGAAGAGAGAAGAGATGAGAGTACCCAACTGTAATAAGATTAGTCGTAGCTAAAAGGAGAGTGGGAAGACCCAACTCCATCTATTCAAAAGAGTTCGAACACAACTGAGATTGCTAAAAAACAATAGGGAAGTGGGTGTGTAGATACCCAACATAGATACACCTAAGAGAGTACAACAGAGAATAAAGCTCGAATATGACCTGACAGCTAAAACATCACTAAGAGAGCTCAAATACGATGTAATGTCCCCATTCAAATAACTCTCAAAAAGAGAAAATTCCACCAATCTACTAGTTTCCTAGGTTGGGGTGGAAACATTAGATTTGGAATAAGGGAACTATAAAACCCCAAATGGACATTAGCTTGACCAAATATATTAAATGGGGAATAAATAAATAATTAAGATAGGAAAATAAGGTGGCACTTGGTCATGAGGGCACATTGGAGGTGTTGGGCCCACTTAAGCAACA
This sequence comes from Larix kaempferi, assembly GCA_027924585.1. Classification (NCBI taxonomy): domain Eukaryota; kingdom Viridiplantae; phylum Streptophyta; class Pinopsida; order Pinales; family Pinaceae; genus Larix; species Larix kaempferi. The sequence continues at coordinate 54,211,807 of BSBM01000904.1, forward strand.
TTCCCCCACATGGCATTCCACTCTCACCCATTCGAATCCTAGGTGGAGTCCAACTTTCTTGGTGGAGTTGGAAGGGCATAATACTTGGCATGACTCAATGAGGGTCAAGTTTGAGAGGAAGAGTAACTCCCATGGAAGAGGAAGAGGCATCTTGGAGTTATTGGGACACTTGGGATAGATTCCCTAGCTTCTATGACAACAATGAAGATGCTATGACACTTATGACACAAATCAGATCTGGATGCTAACATCTGACATATATGACATGTTAGGGATAAAAATAGCCTCCAAGAAGGCACACAAGGGAGTTAGGGCAGCCAAAGAGACACCCATTCGAATTGAGTGAAGGAGGAGGCTAGGAATTGATGGACAAGTGGCACACATTGGAATCTCTTTCCAATTCGAGTTGGCATGAAGCTCATGGAGGGAATTCGAACCATGGAAGACTTGGGAAGGTAATAAAAGACAAGAACCAAGAAGGAGAGTGGCTTTTGATCATTTCTCATTTTGCATATTGGAGAGCATAGCTTGTCCATGCTTGTGGAGTGTTTACTCTACTTGCCTTAGTACCAATTTCGAGGGTGAAAGATTCCCATCCTAATTGGAAATTGGAGAGGCCATTCAGACCTTTCATTTGGAGCTACAATGGAGTCATTTGTTGCAGGTTGAAGCTACATGGCTGCTCGTGACATTCTCTTCTTCAACTTGTTTCCACACCTTTCTCACCTTTTCTCTTCATATTTTGGCTCTTGGAGGAAGGATGCACTTGGTGAGATGCTGATCTCTTTGGGGGGGCTCTTGTGGCCCCATTTATTTGTAATCTGATGTATTTACTCTGTATTTGCTGCTCAGAAGATCCTCAGGTCGAAATACCAAGTGAAACTATGTCAAAATACCAAATAATGTATAAATGGTGCCATTTTCCTCATATCTTGTTATGAAAGCTTGAAATTGCTTTATTTCGACTTGTATCAGTTCATCTATGTGATTTTTATGATGTATGGAGAGTCATTAATGTCCTGAAGAAGTTTCATATACATTACATAAGCCTTTGGAACATAAATCTCGAATTTCATAACAAATGGTGAAGTTTCCTATCATTTCCCCCTAGGTGAAGACATGTCCACAAACCTCTGATTTATGGGAGTTGCAGCAGCCTTTAGGAACTGATTAATGATGCATTTGGGAGCCCATTGAAGTCCTTTAACAATTCCCTATCTTTGTTCTGAAAGTTGGGAGGGTCGTACTGCATTTGGAAAGTCATTTTTGTCCCCTACCCTTGGGGGTTTTGAACCTCGAATTGACTAGTAAATTTCCTTATTTCCTCCTGATTGTAAATGAATGTTGCAGAAGTCTTTTGAGAGTGTCCAAGCATCCATCAGCCTCATTTTTATGTCTTAATACCTTTCAAGTACCTTCAGACCCAATTTGGAAGCATTTGGAGCCATTTGGAAGCATTGGAGTCATAACTAGTCTAAGGGTCGAATTGGCCAAAAATTGCAATTTTGCCAATTTTTCCAAATTTCTTAAAAAGGGACACTACATACAATAGGGGAGTGGGTGTGTAAATAGCCAACATAGATGAACCTGAGAGAGCTTAACTTCGAAGGAATCCCAAATACAAGACGGGAGTCGGTTTATAAATACTAAGATGGGAGTCAGTTTATAAATACTCAACACCACATAAAGGGTGGTCGTGGCAGATTGTAGAATATAGGCAGCTGAAATACAAGTGAGAGCTGGCATGTTGATAACCAACGTGAAAACATGGTCAACTATCGCCGAAAAGAAGTGAGAGGGTTAATGAATACCCATCTCAACATAGGGTCGGTCCTATGCACAACATCCTCCTTGGAGATGGACAAGAGGCCCAAAAGAGAAAGCATTCAATCGTACCTCCCTCCTTATTATTGAATATGGGCCATCAAGAAATAGAACCTCCCCAAAACACGATAGGAGTCAGGACCAATACTAACATGGTTCCCCAACCAGGGAAAGGGGGCTTTTGGTTGAAGTTTGAAAGAAAGCCGTTGAAGTATTCTGGTTAGTTGAAGAAGCACCAAGGAGCACAATTTGTTGACGAGATTGAAATTGCCACTAAATGTACAACCAAGAGAAATCAAGATCATAGTGTGGAAAGACAAAATCCATGTGAAACACTGACTTATGTGACTTCTTCATGATGACCACGTGGAGTTAAATTTGTTTGCTTGGAGGACGCCTTGGTTTGGAGGAGGAACACTTGGCATTCTTGAGGAGAGTGTTGAGTCCTAGATGGCATGGGCACACTTGTATCACTTACGTGCAAACTTTTTCTTGACTTGAAGACTCTTAGGTTGAGGGAGTGATCATGTAGGTGTGGTGGACCCAGAGGAGCACATTGCTTTGGAGGAACGTTGGAGCCCTTGGAGGCTCGTGGATGAGGATCTCTATATGCCTCTCGTGGATTACTAATGCCTTGGAGCCTTGCTTGTCGATGACATCATCTTGGAGTTTGACATGTGCCCACATGGAGTGTAGCACTTCACATGTGTGGGCCTACTTGTGTTTTGCAAGCTGCTTGTAGTGGGTTAGGTCCACTCGATATTGTAGACCTCCCTTCACCTCTCATATAAATAGAGGAAGGAGAGAGCATTCTCACATTTTCATGCTTGAAGAGCTTATTCATAATCATTCTTGTGTTAAAGATGTGAGTAGAGTGCTAGTCTCTCTCTCTCTTGTATTCTTCTTTGTATATCATCTCTCTTTGTCTTGGAGTGCTAGGGTTATCTTAAAGGATTCTTGGATGTTATAGGGATAGGGTTTCTATGATTCCTAAGGAGGCAAGTAGTTAGGGTTTGGTGATAAACCCTAGGGTTGTACTTGTTAGGAGGAAGAAAAGAAGAGATGACTTGCATGAGGCCAAGGAGGACTTGTTAGTGATGATTCTAGCTTGTTGGAGTATCCTCGGTGTGGCTAGGGTTTTCATGGTTTTTCCTAACTTGGGTTTTTGGCAAGCTTGAAGATTTTACCGGCTTTGTGATATATATATATATATGAAGTTTCCAGCTGTCCAATACTTGTCTCATTGTATATCTGATTTCCAGCTATCATTGTCTTCATGATTTGGTAATTTCCAGCACTTGTATGTCTTGCTGGTTTGACATAAGTGGAGGCTGAAATTGTTAAGGGTTTTAACATTGAACTTGAAGATAATAGGGCAGATTTACTAATGTAAAGTCTTCTGTAATAAAGTGAATTTCAGATCTGGTTTATGCTTGAAAAAGTGTGCCTAAGGGATGAAAGTTGGTGGCATATGTTTGGTATCTTTTCTCTTGGGCTGCCTAGTGTGTTGGTTTGGTGTGATGAAATATTGTCCACTGTGTGCTGCTGTAAACTAATATTTAAGATCAGCCCTAAGGTTGAATTCATAGGGACTAGATCCGGGAAACTTCCTTATGAGTTGAAATTTTTGTTTTGCATTAAAAGTCAAATATTGCAGAAATTTCTGCAAGAGGAGCATTAATCTGCAAAAAGAATCCCTCAAATTTGCTAAAAAACAAAAAATAACAAAAAATACCAAAAAGAGGGGGCACTGGTGTTGGAGAGAGTAAAAATTAAATACCCTTACAAAATGTTGCTGTTCTGGAACAGGGCTGAAAAAATCCTAGTTTTGGACCTGAAATAGCCCTTAAAACTGCAGTATTTGGCTGAACAAAGGAGAAACGAGCAGGGTGTTTCTCTACAAAGGGTACAAACCTGCAAAACATCCCCTTAATTCTGCTGAAAAGACCCAAAACTGTCAAAGGAGGGTGCTGGTGTAGGCTGTTCTAAAAAGAGTGCTGAAAAACCTAGCTTTAGCCCTAAAAAACACTGGATAGAGAAGGAAGCATCCACGGACCACAGTAGCTCTGATACCATGTTGGGATGTGTTAGCGATCAAATGTAATTGACTTTTGAGAGCATTTTCATCTCTCTCTATTTGATTTATTGCTTTTGGCCAGTATCTTAAACTCCAGATTCCTCATCCAGCTCCCATTGATCTCTCTTGCTCAGAAATCCTTTGGTCTCTTTCTCTTTAGCCTGCATTACACCAACACATAAGGGTTATATTGCCTAGAAGCTTAGTTTTATCGACTTTTATACTGTCAAACAATAATATACATTTTGTTGTAAAATGGTGGGTGCTCGAAGTGCTTCCAAAACCAAGCCATATCATAATCGAGCTTCTTGATACTAAATCCCGAGTTATAATCATTGTCATAGCAAACCTATATTCTAGCCTCTTGGGTCTTATGGCTTTCTAATAAAAGATTTGAAGGCCCACGAGTCAAGCCACAAACCAACAACTTAAGTCGACATATGAGCCAAGTCACAGGTTAGGTTATGAATCAACCATAAGTCAGCCTGCGAATTAATATATGGCTTATCCACATGTCAAGAGGTCGCACAGGATGGAGCCACGAGTTAAGTCTCAGGTCAAACCACAAATCGACAATTGTTAAATGTCTGATTTGAAAGCAGAAAATGAGTGTGCATCTGTTGTATAGTAAATACAACTGGGTTTCGAAGCTTTGACAGGTGGAAGGTATCAGGTTGTGATGCAGAGCCACGAGAAGAGGCCACAACAGATATCATTGCTGGCTCAAGCATCAGGTTGGAAGCTACGGGTTTAAAAAGAACACGCAGGAGTTCAATAAACCTTTTGTAAGTTCATATGGCGCACAGGCAGAGACCTGGTGGGCAGAAGAATTTCCTACAAATATTTGGCAAATATTGGAACGCAGAGGGAGGTTTGATCATGAACTCATCAACATTTTGGGAGATTACTTCTGCCCTTGGAAAGCAATCCAGAGATAATCAGTGATATGATAGAACTTTTTTCTGTCAAAAACACGCTTATTGCTGGGATCACTTATTTTATGGAAACTTCAATGGAGAGTTTTGGGAAGTGTTAGCTAGTACCCAGGTCATTGGTAACTCGCTTTCACTTACCCTGTTGAAAACTGGAACGAAAGGCAAAAAGCGCTAGCACACATTACTATTCATTGTGTGCCTTGGAACTGATTACTGGGAGATCTCTAGATGGGCTGCCATTGAAGAATTTCAACTACGAATTCATTGTTGATGAATACAGCAAATTTTCACTAGTTGATTTAAGCAGGATTATGACAGGCACGTAAAGGAGAGGCACTGCTGGTCGTGTGCAACCTGGTGAATGATATTGTTTATTTAAGATGGGTGTATGATGTTTTTTGTAGAATATCAGTTGCCAAAGCTCCTGAACATATCACTGATGCTCTCTTTTGCAGCTTAGAAGCATTAATGAATTCTCATCAAAGCATTGCAGTCACCTGTGGCCACTATTGCAAATTAAAATGCCACAAATGCTGGGTTGTTGGCATCTGAATACTAGGATCTATAGGGTCTAGCCTACAACGAGTCAGCAACAGTAATCTGGTGCACAAAATCAAAATGAACAACTTGAAGATGTCATGTTGAAAAATTAAAAAGGTTAAAGGCTTTTTGCATTTTGCAATTTTGAAGCAAGTGTGAAAACTGTGCATTTGGCTGCTAAAACCATTTCAAAGGGGCGTTGTTAGCTACCGAAAGCTTTCGGTAGCTAACCCTACTCTGCTTCAGGCCTACAAGCCATCGAAAGCACCAACAGGGCAGACTGCTATCATTTTCGCACAGATCCAAGATTCTCTGATCCAGATGTCTCGATGATGTTTTCTAATGTTAGATAATAGTTAAAGGCATCATTATTAAGTTTCTGTTCCAGTGTTGAAAGCACCAGCAAGGAGAAAAGAGGAAGCTTCTTGTCTATTTTTGGCAAAAGATGGCATGTCGATCCTCCAGGTGGCGGGTTCAACCTTATTCATCAGCCTTTGAAGGCTTGTTACAACTATCGAAGATATGAGGACTGGCAAGATGGTGGTTACCCTTTTAAATAGGACTCTTTCCTACGTTTCAGAAATCGGTTTTAACTAGCTATTTTTAGCAGATTCGATCCAGTTTTTGAGGATCTTGAAATGTTTTGTAAAGGCTATAAAGCCTGGGACTTATGAAAAACAAGGGGATGGATTTTGAGTTGATAATTATACTACATTTGTAAGAGAGACCTGTTCTATTCCATATTCAGCCTGCAAGCTTCCTTATTTGAAATTGTCAGATCTTCTTTTCTTCTATATTTATGCTTATGAGTTGAATACCGTTCTCTGTCTGTGTTTAAATGTCCTATGGTGATTGTCAGCTCACTTTTGATTATTTAAGCAAGAATCATAAGCAATCATATTAGTCTCTTAACCCTTCATATGCATCGTTTTTCATGTATACGTTTTGGTTGATGTGATTAATTTCTGTCCTATTTAATACACCACTTATCTGATAGTATCTCTTGAAGGCCCTGCATTGTTTGGATATGTTTAGATAGTCTTGACATACAATTTAGTCAGTTAGACATTCATCTCGATCCAACCCCTCATTCGTATGTGAGTGAAACATTGCAAAGATTAGTTAAGTTACCAGACATCTCTGAAAATACAACCTAGGAGAGTTTCCTAGAGTGATAACAGGATGTTAAAGAGATCAAGGATCTACAGCAAACACTTCAGTGACCCTAACCCAGCATTAGCCTTGAACAGAATTATCACATAAAGAGAGGTAAACCCATGAACAAGTGAGCAGGAGATATGGTGCCCTTAGGCAAAAGAATCAATCACTAATGAATCCAAGATGACATTACAAATGATTTATGTCATGTGCATTTATACCCAACTTGTGAGGTGGGTCACCTTACTCCATTAGGGGGTTATGGGCCCACATAAATTCCTAGGTTGACCTTACCTACCTAGAATAACATAAACTAATATTGATAGGTTGGCTATTAAACCTTAACCTAGTAATACAATGAGGGCACTTAGCCATAATTTCAAATAACCACAAGTGAAGATTACCATCATTTCAACACTTTTATGATCAATCACTCATGTCTAATCTGCATATGTGAATTCAATCAACCTGAAATTTTCATTCTTTTCAAATGCAACTCCAGAATGCAAAGTGCATTTGATATATCTCAATGTTCTTTTTTTAGCGTTCCAATGTCCCATCCCGTGCCAATTCAAAAACCTTGACAACTTATCAGTTGCAAAGTTTATATCTTGTCTGGTTATTGTAAGATAGATCAAACTCCCTACAAGTCAACCATACATGGTTTCATTTACAGCTTCTAAGTTATCATCTTTCGAAAGTCTTAATCCTAACTCCATTGTTATCCTGTCGGGTTTACACTTTTCCATTCTGAACTTTTGAACCAGCTATGATGCATACATAGCTTGTGAATCTGTGATATAAAACTCCCATCTTTCTTCTGCCAAATTTCTATGCCTAGTCAATGATGTAATGAGCTTGACTATGTCATAGCTTTGCAAAGATAGTCCTTTTTTTCCTATATCAAATAGTACTGTTATATGTGATTATCATGTCATCAACATAGACAACCATAACAATGATTTCCCATTTTGCTTTAATATACATATTTGGATCTGAGATTCTGAACTACCCTTTGGCCCCTGTTTCTTGTTCTCTTGCTATTACCCATTTCTTGTTTCTGGTAACATGGTTTTTGAGCATGAACACACAATACTGTTTGAAATATGAAATCAGGTATATATATGTGGAGTCTTGCCCTAACTAGAACAACAAAGAGGGAGATGAGAGCAGAGATTAGTTCTTAGATTGAAAGAGCATTGCATTAGTGTTACATTCATATGCGAGGTTTATTCAAGTGAATATGTTAATTGATTATTCTGTGATGGTATGCGCACTATTTAAACATTAAATGCTTATTGCTTGAGGCATACACTATATACAGATGAAAGTGCATTTGTCTGAGGCGAAACTTTTTTTTCAGTTTATTGTTTCTGCTACTTGGTTGAAATTACATAGATTTGATTTGCTAATTGTGCCTTATGTACTTCCTGACTAATGATGGGTTTGCAGACTCCTTGTTGGCTGTTGTTGCACCTAAACCACCTGCAAAACATTTACAGGATAGGGAGGCAGACGATGAAGATGACTTGGTGAGGTTTGATTTATTTACTGCACGTTTTAAGCTATGTATTAAGTAGATTTGTCGACAGCAGAAGCTCGACAAAGACATTGCTACGTTTGGCAATGTTTAATGAATTTCAAGTCCTTTCTAAAAATCAGTAACTATTCATTGTTGCAATATACATAATCCTGCAGAGGAATCAAGTTATGTAGCATTCGTAAATTTACTAGATGCTAATAAATCATCAATTTTGTCTGTGAAACTCCAGCGATTTAAGCTTCCAGAAACAGCACCCCGATGGGAAAAGAATCTTGTTTTTCTTTTGCAAAACAAATTGAGAGTACCAGGTATTAATGTGCATCTTTTCTCCAACTACAGAGATTATGTTGGCATTATTGGTTGTAACATAAGAATGTGACAGAGTAACCTTGGTTTCTACAATTACTTTGGTCAATAGATATCCTGTTGATGGCAATTTTCTCTGTTAGTCTGAAGACATGGGCAGTGATTTTCCTCTGGTTTATTATGGCACCTGTTGCATACAGATGGGATCTAGGACCTATATATGTAAGTTTTGAGTCCATCATACTTTTTAGATCTCATATTCAAGTTTTTATAGCAATCTTTGTAATCTTGCTCTCTCTCTCTCTCTCTCTCTCTCTCACACACACACACACACACACACACATATTGACTTCTGATAATGAATTAGTTTCTTTTACTGTCTGTTACAGGTTCTTACTACAGCATTCTCTTTGATATTCTTTAATCTTGGGCAGCGCAGACAAGGGGATGCCAGGTACTATATGATAATCCATGGTTCATCATATTCTTATACATATAACAGATATGCTATTGCATCATCTAATTTTCTATTTAAACAATTAAACATGTAGTAATCATTATCATACTAAGATTCAAGACATAATAGGCTGCAATCATTCCGTTTGATTAACACAAATGCTTGAAATGATAGAAGCTGTAGCTTGATATGTTTACAAGCTCACTTTTCACACCTTCATGTGTATGAGATGATCTACATATAACCTCTAAGAGAATTCTGGAGGCTCCTGTCACTTTTTTACAATGAATATCATACTGTTAATATACTATAATCTTTTCTTAATGGAATTCAACCTCCTCTATCAATCCACTATTAAGAATTTGTTACATCCTTATAGCAGTCCTTAGCCAGTAAATGTTTCTAGATTCTTAATGTGATCAATATAAGTATAGTTGGGAGACTTCCAATTTTTTTTTCCAAGGAAAATCTCACGGGGAAACCCAAGACATGCTTCCCTACAATTGTGGATGGTGTTCCTAGTAAACCTGTCGGCTTAGACTAGTGTGCCTCACTAGGGGGATTTGAACTGGGCACCTGCTGGCATGGTACTAGCAAAATGCCCAGCAACATTGGCAACAACAAGTTGAACTAACCCCTTTGGCTGAAGCCTGAGAGGCTTCCAATGAAGCAAGTCTAAGTTGTCTTTAAAGTTTATGTTAATGGCATAGGTCATTACTGTTCTTTTGATTATTGTCATGATCGTTATTGTTAATGAAGTATTCTCATTATGTCATTGGCAATTGTCAGCATCATCATTCTTATTATTGTTCTCGTTGAGTCAGTACATGAATACTTGGACTCTGAGTGGTTGTTTCCAACAGTCAAATGTTTTGTATGAAATTGGTGCCCTTATAAAAATTAAAAACTATAGGAATGCTAATTTTTTTGTTCATAAAACAAGGGAAGACAAAATCAAGTAAAGACGAAAGCATGACAAACTTTGGAAGATATAAAAGGAATTTGTTGTAACCAAATTCAAATATTGATTTGTAACTTAAATTTGGTGTAGCTGAAAGTACGTGATGATTTGTATTCCCTCATAGGCTCATAGAGAAAATAGGTTGCTTAATAAATCTTTATAGAGTGTTAATGTAATTGTAACTTCGGAAGAGATTCACTTGTATTTTATAATGTATTTATTATTGTACTTTATTTGTACCTCCGACGGAGATGTTTATTCTTTCGGTTGGAGAAGTCATTATTGTATTTGGTCATGTAAAGTCATTGAGGTTAACCCTCCATTGTAAGTCGGGGCAATAGAGCCCAGAGTTATATTGTATTAGGGTTAATAGAGTCTTCTAGCGAAGTCGGCCCAGTCAGGTATAACTGGGGCCGACCTAGTAAGTGACAAGGTCAAGTGAAAGTAAAGTATAAATAGAGAGCTAGGCTCTCTCATTTATTCATTCACTCAAGTTCGCATAAGTGAGAGAGAGGTCAAGTTCGCACAAGTGGAGAAGAGAGAAGCTGCTGAAGACCATCTCTATTTTGGTTTTTACTTTTGTGACATTGTATTGGTGATCATTCTATCTCTGAGGAAGTTGTAGGGTTTTCTCCTTTATGGTTTCCTCGAGGAAAATATTTGTCTTTTGTGTTATGCTGTGCATGTTATTCTCTCAGATAAGATCCTAGATAATATTGATTAAAATTGTGAAAAACTAACATGGTATTAGAGCTAACCTGAGAAGACCTGAGAAGAAGACACTGTGTAGCTGCGGAAGCTAGGGCTTCTTAATTTTTGGATTTCTCTCCATAGATCATCAATGAAAGGAGGCTAGGCTAACTCGCCTAAGGAAGGCACATCTTTCTGTCGAAGAAAAAGTTGATTTTGAGAATTTTCATTTTTTGGCCCGTCACTGCTGTCGGAGGAAAATTAGGGCTTCTCACAGAATTGGTTTTTTGGAGTGCAATTGGCATAGGGAAGTGCGCCTCTCCAAGATCGAAATTTTGATACCAAGATCGAAATTTTTGGTTGGGTAAAACTCCCGGAAAGTCAAAACCTAGTTTGACTTTGGACTAGAAATTGTAGAAAACCAGAAAGAGCCAGAAAATGCAAATCAGAATTTCGCAAGTCAATTTTCAAGGGTGAAATTCTGGAATCTTTAGAAATCAAGTATACCAACATACTCGCCTCAGTCAAGCGCATCTATCTATCCAATCAGAAGTTCCAAATTCCAAGTTTGAAAATTTAGGGTTTCTCTAACAAACCCTAGGCCAGCCAGCTCCAGTACCAATCTCAGCTCAGCATCTCAAATTGGTAAGATCTAAATCTTTGTCATTTCCATTTGAGGTTCTCATTAAAGATGTCTCACCATGCCAAGCTTGAGGAAAAGCTTGAAGGGGCTGATAACTTCCGAGCATGGAAGTATAGGATTGCGCTTGTCCTAGAAGAGAGTGAATTGGACACTTATGTAAATGAAGAGGTTCGAGCACCAGAGGGATATGAGGCTAAAGCCTTACACAAGAAGAACTTGGTTAAGGCCAAGAGGATCATTGGAGACTCTATTAAGGATCATCTCATCCCACATGTGTCATCTTTGAAGACACCCAAAGAGATGTTTGATGCCTTGACCAAGTTGTTTGAAGGGAAGAATATAAACCGAAAGATGACCTTGAGGAACTAGTTGAAGAATGTGAAGATTCAAAATGCAAAGACCATGCAGTCTTATTTTACAAGGGTCTCCCAGATCAAAGAGCAACTTGAAGATGTGGGAGAAAATGTAGAAGATGGAGAAATTGTGATGACCACCTTGAATGGTCTCCCTAGATCATGGGGCTCCTTTATTCAAGGGATTTGTGCAAGGAAGAAGTTAATCACCTTCAGTAGACTATGGAAAGAATGCTCACAAGAAGAAGCTCGACTTGTAGCTTGAGAAGAGAAGATGGGAAATGAAGATCAAGCTCTCACAACACACACTAGGAGGAATAACAACAAGAGGGAGCACCACCATCACAGTAAGGGGGAGAAACACCACCACCAAAGTCAAAGGAATAACTTTAGAAGATTCAAGAGTGATCTATCTACTGTTAGATGTTATACATGCGATGAGAAGGGACACTACTCCAGATATTGTCCCAGAAACAGAGGCTCCAACAAGAAGACAAGCAAGAAGAGACATCATGCTCACACCGCTGAAGATGATGAACCCGCAAGGAAAAGAACCAGAGAAGAAGAAAGAGAAGATTCTTCAAGTAATGAAGAATATGTATTGTAATGAGGGTAACCAGTTACAAGGGTTCATTTAGAAGATTCCACCTCATAAGGTGAAGCTAGAGATGAATTTTAGTATTACATGAAAGGAGTAGGAAAAGCTCCTACAAAGTTGGACTCCAGGATCAATGCTCTATGGAAGAACCTCTCATCCATTTTTCGGCATTGGTTAAATATGCAGAAGAAGGAGAACACAGAGTCTGTTCCAGTACAAAGAACAAGTGATCTACAATGTAGAATACTTGCTCAACATTTCCGATCATAAGCAAGAAAGGCACGGGACCTCAGAATCAGACGATGAAGAGGGAGCACACTGTCAGAGACTCCAGTAGTTCCTGCAAGGAAGCCAAGATCAAGAGGGAGTCCACCCAACAACCAAACAAAGATAAGTATTTGAATTGTCATTTATTGTATATCTAATTATTTAAATGATATTGTTCAGTCATGTACATGCTTATGTTCCTAGATTTAGGACGTGAATTATACATGTTAGAAAAGTTGCATTAAATACTACTAATATCCAAGTAACGGGTAAGTGGCCTACGGTACTGTACAACATTCCATTGCTACTTATCTAGAATGAAACCTCTTTGCTGACATGTTGGGAGTAGTGCACACTCTTAACAATGTTCTGGTAGAGATGGAAGGCATCTAGAAAGTTACCATATGAATACGGGATATGAATGAATGTTGTGTTTAAACCTTGGCTAAAATAATTGCATGATTGTATGACCTATCTCTTTATGCGTAAGAATTTGTTCTGAAAAACTATGAGATGTTTCTAATCATGCAATTGAATTTGACTTGTAGGAAAGATCGTGTACAATCACCTACAAGAGAAGGACGACGACATTTGTGACGAAGAATAAAGAAAAATACCTATTGAACAGACTGAACAACCTGAAGTTCCTAGGATCAGAGATATAGCTATGGAAGAAGAGACTCCAGAAGATAATGAAGACCATGATATGGCAGAACCATAAGAACCTGTAGATCCACCTCGTGAGAAGAACTCCCACAAGAGGAAACCAACATGAGTACGAGAAGCAATTCAAGATGCAGAGAGGTATGGTGCTCCAAAGGGGATGCACAGAGAAAGCAAGCGACCGAGGCCATATTCCAGCTATGTAGCCCTGCTGTGCGACATCATTGACAAGGAACTTGCCAACTATGAGGAAGCGACAAAGAGGAAGGAATGGAAGGATGCCATGATCGAGGAGTACCAGTCGATCATGAAGAATGATGTCTGGTATGTTGTTCCAAGACCAGAAGGGAAGTCTGTTGTGACTTCCAAGTGGATCTACAAGATCAAGCATGCTGCAGATGGCAGCATCGAGAAACACAAGGCAAGGTTCGTGGCACATGGCTTCTCCCAGAAGGAAGGCATAGATTATGAGGAGACATTTGCACCTGTAGCCAGATACACTTCCATCAGATCAGTACTTGCATTGGCCGCAGTAATGAAGTGGAAGGTACACCAGATGGATGTCAAGACAACGTTCTTGAATGGTGTAGTAGAGGAAGAAGTGTACGTGGAGCAGCCACTCGGATTTGAGACACATGAAGGCAGACTCGTGTGCAAATTGAAGAAGGCCTTGTACGGATTGAAACAGGCACCCAGGATGTGGTACGACAGGATGGATAGTTTCCTGATGAGCTTAGGCTTTACCAAGAGTAAAGCAGATTCCAACCTTTACTACAAGGTTGAGGAAGGGAACCCAGTGATACTTCTACTTTATGTAGATGACCTATTTGTGACAGGTGAGGATGGGCTTATTGTAGATACGAAGAGGACGCTTGCCGCAGAGTTCGAGATGAAGGACCTGGGCATGATGCATTATTTTCTAAGCATGGAGGTGTGGCAGAGTGCGGATGGAATCTTCCTTGGACAAGGGAAGTATGCAGTGGAGATTTTGAAGAGATTCAGAATGATGGACTGAAAGGCCATGACCACACCTATGGCATCGAATCTGAAGCTATTGAGTGATGCTTCATCAGAGTCAGTTGATGCCACGATGTATCGTCAGATGATTGGGTCATTGATGTACCTGACGAATACGAGACCAGACATATGCTTTGCGGTGAACACATTGAGCCAGTTCTTGACGGATCCGAGACATGTTCACTTGATTCCTGCAAAGCATATTTTGAGGTACCTGAAGGGTATAGTTGATTATGGGATCAAGTATGACGCGAATCAGAAGATTAACCTGGAGGGTTATGTTGATTCAGATTGGGTAGGTAGTGCCATTGATAGGAAGAGCACTTCGGGATGCTGCTTCAGTATGGGATCCAATATGATCTCCTGATTTAGTAGGAAGCAATCGTGTGTGACAATGAGTACAACCGAAGCAGAGTATGTTGCAGCTTGTTCGGCTAGTTGTGAGGCAGTATGGCTTAGGAAGCTACTGCCTGATTTGTTTGATCTCTAGTTAGAGGCGACTTGTATATTATGTGAAAACCAGAGTTGTGTGAAGTTGTCTGAGAACCCGGTATTCCATGACAACTCGAAGCATATTGAGATCAAGTATCACTATATCAGGGATATGGTGCAGAGAGGAGCAGTGAAGCTCTATTATGTTGTGATAGACGAGCAGATAGCCGATGTGTTGACCAAGCCGCTAGCCAGAGTGAAGTTCGAGTACTTTAGAGAGAAGCTTGGTGTTCTTCAGATCGAGATTCCTTCCAAGAGGATGTGATGAGTCCGGAAGACGCAGATGCACATGGGCCATTCCGGCATGGTGGCAGGAAAGTCCTCCCATGGCCGTTGATATAAGTGCCGGGCCATTCCGACATGGTGGCAGGAAAGTCCTCCCATGGCCGTTGATATAAGTGTCGAGCCATTCCGGCATGGTGACAGGAAAGTCCGCCTATGGTCGTTGATATAAGTGATGAGCCATTCCAGCATGGTGGCAGGAAAGTCCTCCCATGGCTGTTGATATAAGTGCCGTACCTTTCCTGAATGGTGGTAGGAAAGTATGCCCATGTCAGTTGATGTAAGTGCAGTGCCTTTCCCGAATGGTGGTAGGAGAGTCCTCCCATGTCGGTCGATGTAAGTGTTGATCCTTTCCCGAATGGTGGTAGGAAAGTCCTCCCATGTCGGTTGATGTAAGTGTTGTGTCTCACATGGTGGTAGGTTGGTCCTCCCATGTTGGTAGACTTGTTATGTGCATCTGGGCTGTGCTCTGTGTGACAATGAGATGATCTGAAGACGATAAGGCGACAGTTGGAGATGCAGGTGTTTGCAGAGGCAATGTAATGACTGGTCCTGGGCTGTACCTACTTGATGGCTTGCTCGCAGAGATGATGAAGACCTACATGGAGGCTAGGCCTACGTCCAACATGAAAAAGGGCTGGCTCTGTAGAACTTCCTATGACGAGTAGATTTGAGAGATGTCACCAATCGATGATCGAGATGATGAGGATTGCAGCAGCATCGACGACGATGATCTAGTGAAGATGATCCAGCATTGAAGACTTGTGTTGATGTCTATGTCAAGAGAATACCTTCCTAGTTAAGAGGGAGTGTTAATGTAATTGTAACTTCGGAAGATATTCACTTGTATTTTATAATGTATTTATTATTGTACTTTATTTGTACCTCCGACAGAGATGTTTATTCCTCCGGTCGGAGAAGTCATTATTGTATTTGGTCATGTAAAGTCATTGAGGTTAACCCTCCTTTGTAAGTCGGGGAAATAGACCCCAGAGTTAGATTGTATTAGGGTTAATAGAGTCTTCTAGAGAAGTCGGCCCAGTTAGGTATAACTGGGGCTGACCTAGTTAGTGAAAAGGTCAAGTGAAAGTAAAGTATAAATAGAGAGCTAGGCTCTCTCATTTATTCATTCACTCACTCACTCAAGTTCGCATAAGTGAGAGAGAGGACAAGTTTGAACAAGTGGAGAAGAGAGAAGTTGTTGAAGACCATCTCTATTTTTGTTTTTTACTTTTGTGACATTGTATTAATGATCATTCTATCTCTGAGGAAGTTCCGGGGTTTTCTTCCTTTATGGTTTCCCCGAGGAAAATCTTTGTGTCTTTTGTGTTATGCTGTGCATGTTATTCTCTCAGATAAGATCCTAGATAATATTGATTAAAATTGTGAAAAACTAACATAGAGATCAAGTGTGTAAAGTACATGCAGAAATATGTAGTTTGCTGGTGTTGTATTCACTGTCAGTTCAGTAAAAGTTTATTTGTTGTGCCCTTTGTGTTTGTGTCAAATATATTAACATGGCATCAGAGCCATAGAAGCTTGAGAAGAGTCGATGTCAAGAGTGGAATGAGGGTTTGGAGCCACAGGACTATTAGACATTGTAGTGTTTATTTTATCTAAGGATAATAGTAAAGGTGATGTATCTAAGTATAATGATATAATGTAATGTAATAACGTGAGAAATAAGTCATACTGAATCCTGATACATAATAATGAGATATGACATTTAAGTTACTGTTATATAAAAGAAATTAGCAAGTGGTTCCTAGCGAGAATATCAAAACTTGCTTGGTATATGTACAAAACCTTTGTATGCCATTTCTAAGCACAATGATATGATACTATATCTCTCCTTTCATTTTTTGGTCTTTTCGTCCATTCTCCATATTTTAGTTTAACATTGTATCAGAGCCACACCAATTAACATGGCATTGGACATTTGCAAAGAACTGTGCTAAGACAAAGTTTGGCACATGTTTGGAGAAAGAGATATTGCATCGCAGAAGAGAGACTTTGGTTGAATTGTAGAGGAGGCACAACAATTTTTATAATTGTCAAATCATTAAAAAAAGGGCTTTAAGAAGAAATCAGTAGCTAACCAATTAAAAAAAAAGAGTTTGGTGCCTGGAAGAAGACTGACCCCACAACATCTTCATAAAAGGAAAAGGTTGACCCTAAGCAAAACTAAATTGACGGTAGTTCTAGGCTTCTAGCCCATAAAATTTTGAAGCCGTTCGTCAAAGCATTATATATCCCATGGTCACATAAAAAGGTAGACCTGTGTGCATACAAACTGGTCTCTGCCGAAAACGGAAAAGCAGAACCCAACCTACAACAACATATTATATTCAAGTTTTTGAAGACATTCATTGAAGTTATAGTCCCATGGTGGCATAGGAGACTCCAAGATCGATTTGTGCTAAGAGTTTGAGAACCTGTAGCCCACTTATCAAGTTTGAGAAGGTACACCATAACACAAATCCAGAGTAGAAGAAGATCAATTTGG
The DNA here is from genome assembly GCA_027924585.1 of Larix kaempferi. Classification (NCBI taxonomy): domain Eukaryota; kingdom Viridiplantae; phylum Streptophyta; class Pinopsida; order Pinales; family Pinaceae; genus Larix; species Larix kaempferi. The sequence continues at coordinate 54,229,119 of BSBM01000904.1, forward strand.
CCTAGTTTCTGAAGGTACACCATATTTATTGCCATAAAATAATCACTCTTGAAGATATTTTAATTGACAGTGATCTGTATTCTGTTGGGTATGTGTTGTATTCTTTGCATTTGTGTGTGCGGTTTGTCGTCTGTACGACGGCGTTGAACGATTCCCACCCATGTAGTGTACTTTGTTGTATGTGTCGGGTGCTGCATGTGGCGCTGCTGGCTCAGGGGAGGTCATAAGGTGGGGGGGGCGCCGGCACCCTGCCCCTTCCATGAAGCAGACATTGCCTAGTGCCGATACAAGTTCAAGGCGAGTTCAAAAATTTTTGGGCTTTTCCTAAAAATGTGTAATTTAATACCGGTTAAGGGATTAGGGTCTATTTCTAATTTGGGTTAACAGATTAGGGTTTTGGAAGTTGCAGAATATCTACATATTGTATTGTGAGTGGTGAATAATCATTATGAGAAAGTAAGAGGTGCGGCTCTAAGTTTTGCTGGTTTTCCCGGTTAAGAGTTTTCAGAGTAAATCTGTGTGTATTATGTGTGAATGCTGTGGTGTAATCTCTATTTTGCTTAAAAGAATTTGTATGCTTTGCTTCTCTGCACAGGTTTAAAGCTTACACATTCTGTTTTTTGAAGTGATATGAAGTAAATCCCGTGTTTTAAAACCTTCTGCAAACTGAAAACTCTGTTTTAAGCTAAAAAAATCTGTTTTAAAACCCTTTGAAATTTGTAAACTGCAAAACCCTTTTAGTTATAATTAAATCTTTCCGAGGATTCATAAATTGAATATTTTAAGCAGTCATACAGGTTTCTGTTCTGTATTGGAGTCATGAGGAGAATTTTTTTTGGAGTAATAAAGTGACTCTTATCTGGAGTTATACCTTGTAAGTAGATTTTTGGAGGTATAAGAACATATTGCCAATATCAATAACTACACAATGCTGAAATCTTACAAATTAAATGGGAATAATTACCCGACACGGAAACAGAAATGGAGCAATTCCTTTCCTATCATTATTTTTGGGTGTTAGTCATTGGAGCTATTAAAAAACCGGATCTCATGACTGAAGACTACAAGAAGAAAAGTAAAAATGTCGTACTATTTCCTCATATCAGAGGTCTTCCTTTGTAATCACATAGGAGAAATATGCCAATCTACTATCATAGTCTTGTGCATTAAGAACTGGTTGTACCTTATAAGTAATGTTACCACTTGGATCTTTGATGTGCAAATTGGGTAAAAGAGATGAGCTTAGAGGAGAATGCTTTTTTTGTGGTGTTCGATCCTAAAACACCCTTGACATGGTCAAAACCCACTTGAATGGTGCATATGAGGTAGCTGGAGACAAGAGGGGGTAATAAATGACCCTTATGGAGTAACGCCTAAGCATAAAGGAGGCCAGGTACACTTGAAATTGTAAATTGGTCCTGTTGCTGGGGATAAAGCCCATTTCCTGAAAATTTGAAGACTATGCTCGAAGACAGTTGATGAGAAGAAATAAAAAAAAATTAGAAGTCTCATCTAGTAACTCCACTTGAAGGAATTTTGAGAGGAAGATACTCCACAAGAAGTTCCTCACAAAGTCTTGTTTCCACTACTGGCTGAACCTGAGAGATATTACATAAGAAAGAAGGTGAACAATTCAGCCCAGTTATCACAGATCTCAGGTACTCAAGCATTTGATTTTGTTGAAGATATGGGGTACTTGTTTTTTGATAATCCTGGGCATTCTATTACAAGAGGGACCATGGCTACACCTTGGTTGACCGATTTTTATAAGCCACTGGATATTTCAATTGTTAGTGGAGCTCCTCATTATTTACCAGACAAGGCATTAAAAATGCTTTCTATTTTCCAGGGAAAGAATGCAATCACAACAGAAGCCCCATGTGAAGGCATTCATTAGCCTTGCTCAACTTGTTGTGAAAGTATGATATGTTGATGTTGTTTGTTGTCATTAGAGGATGATACCCTTGATTGGTTTATTGGTCTAGAGGATGATAGCATTGACATATGGGAAGAATGCCAAAGAATATTCCTTGAGTGATGGTAAGAAAAGAACGGCAAATTTTTATTGGTCGCCTTGAATGAGGTGGAAAGAAAGGAGAATGAGATAGTCAAGGAGTTCAATTTAAGATTTGGTAAGATAGTTTAAAAGCTTCACAAAGACATCAGGCCTCCAGGTGTGACCATTCTTATCCATTACATAAACATTTGATTGACATTTTGGTTTCTTGATAACAGATAAAAACCCAAAGGATTTGAAGGAAGCTCAGGATATGGTGGTAAAAATAGAAAAGAACCTCTTAGCTTGAGGAGAAGTTGATTTGCTTGGTTCATCAAGGGCATCAAGTTCTAGGGCTGAAAAAAAGCTGAGGAAAATGAATTTTGTTGATCCTTCCCTGGATGCGATGACAAAATTTACAGAAGTGTTTCAAGGCATGAATCAAGGAAGAGGGAATGGCAGTCACTCCCCTGTTTATATCACTTTGATGGTGAATGACTTGTTGCTTCATAATTGTATACTGGACTAAGGGGCATCAATCAATGTCACGGATTCAAAGGTCGTGAATCAATTGGGTTTTCAAACCACAAGGCCTTACATAAATGTGTGCACCATGGACTCAAGGGAGATCAAGGTGTATGGGTTGATCAAAGATCTCTAGGCCAAACTTGTTGCTTATCCAGATATCACTATTCTAATGGATGTAGTGGTCATTGATGTCCTAGATGCATGGGGTATGTTGTTGTGGAGAAAATGGGCAACTAACTTAGGTGGGAGGAGCATTTAGATGGATTTATCTTATGGCACCATACCTACAGTGAAAACACATATGTCAAACTATATAGTGAACACATGAGGAAATACCATGTTGAAGACCTAAAGCAGCCAATGCATGTGCTTGTATGCATAGATCACTTTGGAAATTATGTTATCATGGCCCAATCCATAGTTCCACCTTTGGAGGATGCACCAAAGGAAAGCAATGGAGCTATATGAAAGATGCATTTTGATGGAGCCCGATCAAGGACAAGTGTAGGAGCAGGTATTGCATTCACATCACCTCAAGGTGAGGTCACCTCTTTCTTTTACATGTTTAAGAGTTTGATTGTACTAATAATATTGTTGGATATGAAGCATTGTTGTTGGGATTGGAGTTGGTGAGAGAAATGGGTGTGAAAGTGCTAAAGGTTATTGAATATTTCGATGTAGTAGTGTTGCAAGTAAGAAATCTACTTGCTACAAAGAATGCGAGTTTAAAAAACATAGACATGAAGTATGGGACACAATGGAATTGTTTGGTGCATTTTCCATCACTGTCGTTTGAAGGGATGAGAATCTGCAAGTTGATGCATTCGTTGTTGCTGCAACAACTTTGTAACCATGTGAAGAGATGATTCAATGTAAACACAAAATGGAGGTTATTTTCTGTCCTTTTGTTAGCCTTTTCTAGATAATTTTGTCCATTGACATGTGTTTCATGATGATGCACATGTGTTGAAGTTTCTGGATAACCTATAGGAATTCTCCTTGTTAGATCGATTGGCAAGGTGAAGATGATGTAGAACCAAAGGTCGTGCAGCTGAAAGAAAACAAGATCCCCAAGGGTCTTATTTCGTTGAAGAAGATTTTGGACCGACATGACATGTTCAAGAAGCCCAGGGAGATAATAAGCCCTAAGACAGTTTAGAGATCAATATTGAATAAGGGGGAATCCTGAAGCTCATTCAGATTGGAAAGGTTTGTAGTGCTAAAGAAAGAAGGGAAATCGAAGCTCTCATCCAGGAATATTAGGACATATTTGCATGGACTTATGATGACCTCAAGGGTTATAAAGGAGACATTATCAAGCATACAATCTCACTGAAGGATGGAGCCAAGCCCTTCAGACAAAAACAGAGACATGAATCCAAAATTGGTTTTGATCATACAGAAGGAGTTGCAAAAGATGTTGGAGGCCAAAATTATTGCTTTTATGAGGCATTCATCATGGGTGGCTAAGTTCGTGATGGTTAGAAAGAAGAACGGTGAAATCAGGTTTTGTGTTGACTTAAGAAATTTAAACCAGTTGTTTCTCAAAGACAATTATCTGCTCCCGAATATGGAGGCACTTATTGTAGAAAGTCATTAGATCAGGTATGAATCTATGATGTCTATGCTGGTTGTTTTTTTAGGTTATAATGTAGTGCTTGTGGAGGAGGAGATCAACATAGATAAGATAAGATAAGATAATTATATTAATGTCCAACTAATTATTACACCATGGGGGACCTTTGTGTACCTTATAGTGCCATTTGGTTTGCTGAATGCTTGATCCACATTTCAGAGAGGTATGGACTATTCATTCAAGGATATCATGTCTCTAAAGAAAGGAATGCACATGTTCACCATCTTAGGCAGGTTTGTGAAAGAAGTGTGAAGAAGAGCTAAAAGACTTGGTTGAAGATCTAGCTGGAGTGAAGAAGTCAAGGGCATTTCAAGTTGAGGTTTATCATCTTCTCTTTGTAATTTCATGGATGAATTTTATTGCTGAGGTTACTCCTGCAAAACTGCTATAATAATCTTTGAAAAAGCACGATTCAGCTCCAAGAAGAGATAAGGATGAGGTGTAACCCTCCTTATTACTTGCTGTTATCATTGTTCAATAAAATTATAAATAGATATTGCTGCTGTCATTTGTGCATATTGAAGAGCTGTTGCTATTTTTTTTGGTTCATGGTTGCATGTTATCTACTGGCTGATTTGTAATTGTTGTGAGGTGTGCCTTTGGAAGGGCCCTCCTTTTAGTTTCTGCATATTAAAGGAAATTCATGTGGCTGGTTGGAGCATGTTGTTAGCATCCCAACTATGCCCCATTCCATTCTGTTTGAACCCTCTAAATTATTGATCTTGACTGCATAGCCAACAAGGAAGACACTAGTCTATTCTTTCACCCATTTTATCTCAAAGAAATATAAAAGAAACCTTTTCCAGCATCTCTCCTTGTGCTAGAAAAGAACCGGCCTAAAGTGAGAGGAAGCATTGCTATGGTGACATTTGGAAATCTTCCCAAGTGCCCGTAGGGTTGCACTTTGTCAAAGGACTTTATAACATTTGAAGTGCAGGTTTAGGAGGTAACAAGTAGGAAAAGCTTGTGTCAGTTCAATCCATTATGATCATTGCATCTTTGATGGAAGAACTCTCTTTCTTGTGGACTACCTCCATATTGTTATTCTCATTAAATATTGTGTAATTTTTGGTGCCTTTTAAAGACAAAGCATATAAGGTTGAAGGAATATGTTGTATGTTCATACCATGTTAAATTGGTGACCGTACACCCATATGGGTAGAGCATGTCTTCTCTTTTGGGCATGCAAAGGATAACTAATGGGGTTTTCTAATATAATGGGCTTTACCACTAGAAAACCCTCTCCCTCCTTCCTCTCTCCTTAGGGGAGAGGTGATTTGGAGAGTGCCCCAGGTCACTAGGATTGCTATGAGTGAAATGGTAAGTGGGTGAATCATTATGATTGAGAAATGTAAGTGGCAGGTGCCGATCTCCCAAGCCATGGTGAGAATGTGAATGGCCAATAAACAATGAATTATATTTGAGATAGGATAAGATAAGATAATTTTATTAATGTTAAATGAATGACCATTGACGTAGTTCAAAGAGACTGTTGGGTACAAAATGATGTCAATACAAAGTGGGAGCACTAAAACGACTCCTATGAAAAGAAAGATGCAGAAAGTAAAGTATGAATCTAATTGAAATCTTGGAAAACCAACACCGAAGATGGAGAGTTGATTAGAGAGAGAGATGTACAAAGAGAATGGATCTAGAATCTGTGATACAAATGGTACAATCTTGACATGGTTTGCTAGAACCATCTCTCCTAACATCGGAAGCCAAATGGAGAAATCTCAACACAAAAGTTGTTGGTGTTTTGTAGCCACGGGAAGTATTCCTGCATGACAACCTTTCTAGAAAAATGAAGAGGACTTTTGGAAACCAGTACATGACCATTGAAAGTGGAAGAAAACCCCAGTGATATGTACCAAGTGGGTACATAATGTAAAATAAGTGGGTTGGCCCGCACCCAAAGTGACATTATGTGAACATGGATGTGGACCAAAATAAAATTAAAGAGGCAATGGATTATTATAAATAAGAAAGTCATATTGCTCATTTGTATTATCTCATTCATAACTTGTTATCTCTCATCTTTGATGCAAGGAAGGAGAAGGCGAATTGTGCTAGGGTTTCCTCATGCCCTAGCTAGGGTTTACTCTTGCTTTGGAGATACATTGTACTTGGGATCTCTCTCTTGTCGCTAGCTCATGGAAGTCTTTATCATGAGAAAAATATTTTTATCTTGTATATGTTTTAGGGTTTCTTCATGCTTGTGAAACCCTTGTGAACTAGGGGTTGTTCATGATTGGATTGTACTTTGTTTTTTGAACATAATTCTTCTAAGAAAGGTTGGCTGGGTTTTTACTGAGTTTGGGTTTTCCCAGGATAAATCTCAGTGTCTTTTTTGTATGGCTATCTTTATATGATTCCCTTTATTCCATTGCAATTATGGTTGAACTTTCAGTGTGTAATTATTCAATGATAAACTATGATTAATATATCATTAGGTAATAATTATCAGGTTTGAAAATAGCTAAATAATCAACATGGTATCAAAGCGGGTTGAAGATAGACATAGACTAACATAGTTTATGTTCTTGTGTGAGGTCTGAGGTGATTTGATCTTAGCAGTAGGAAGAGGACGAAATGCTGATCCCGAGTTCAATGGTGGGGGCACTTGACGTTAAGCCCGTGATCGATCATATGGCAAGATCCTCGACACAGGGAACCGTACGCATCTGCAACTGGTGCATGTGACCACCTCCAGCCATCTATTATTCCACACTATTTTCTTTCTGTCGCGCTGTGTGATTCAGGACTGAATGGAATGGCTTTCTTTGCTTTTGCAATTATTCGTTAGGATCTGGGAGAAGCAAGGGGTTAGGCATGCAATCAGAAGAAGTAGAATTCACAGCTGCTACGACGTTGTTAGTGAAATCGATCCGACATTGCTACATCGAAGAAGAAGATGATGAAGGCGACCTTGTCTCTACCATTGATTTTATGGTTCCTCCCACAATAAATTCAAGTTATTGTAGTGGGAAACAAACAGTTGTTCGTGGAAACCACAGCTAAAACCTTCACGACAACATGCCCACGATTAGGCCATACTCCCTGAATCGTGTGCCAAAGGGGTCACGGGTTTCATATTTATTTGGAGGCGTCGTTTCTAGATGCCAGGTCGTGAACACTCATAGATAGCTTTGATGGGGGTCATGAGTAGTGACTCAACAACAATTCAATGGGGGTTAACCGTTCTATTTCTGGGTCACATGAATTGTGCCCTAGATCCTATGTTAACTCATATACTGACGAAGATTCTCTTGCCAACCGCATTGTGAACTGTGTCTTAACCTTATTTCAACCATTGGCGTCAACCCAACTGCTTGGTGAATGAAATGTTAGAGAACTCGTTGAATGTCATATTTGTTTGCTAGAGTTGAGGCGGCTTCATGGGTTATCTGGAACATTGGTGACAACTCTAATTTGAGTACATACCCTTTCTGAGGAATGGCAGCAAGCCCATGGTCAATGTCGAAGTTCCTTTTTTTTTGTAGCTCAAGCAGATGATGGAGGCTCCACACGATGGATTTGGTACCCATGGCATTCATTGTGTCAAAAAGAGTGTGGGTTTCTTATTCTTTAATGAAATAGGAGCTGTTGACTGTATGCTCGACTGAAATGGTCGATTAACGAGATCGTTGACATGCTTGATTAGTTGACATCTTGTTGTGTCAGGTAGTATACACAGATCCAACTTCATAGCAGCAAGTCGATTCCAAGAATTTTGGCTCCAGGAGAGAGACTTCCTCCCAAGTGATGTTTTGATCCGGAGCTGCAGTGGAAATTGCTTCCGTGACAGAGGGAGCAATCTCAGGACCTTGTGATAAATCGGAAGATATCCCATGTTTGCAGATCTTGTACATTCTCCAGCTGATGCTCCAAGATTGACAGCTACTTGATGAAGAAGAAGAATTGTCAGAGGGAGTTGGCTTTAGATCCCAGGACAACAAGATGGCTTCTATGAAGAGGGAACAAGATGCTCAGCTGCAGAGGGAGCATGATGCTCAAATGCAGAGGGAGCAGGGCACTCCAGCATAGAGGGAGATGTGATGAGCTTGTAGACGGATGTTTGTAGCATCAAGCAAACATTCCCCCAGTATTAGCCATGTGACTTGGCTAGGGATGAATGGCCCAGAGGTAGGGCAGTATCTTCTCTCAGACATCCTGTGATGGGGTGGGGAGATTGGCTCTTGCATGATGAGTAGTGTTGATGCATCGAGCAGGTGTTCCCCTAGTATTAGCCATGTGACTTGGCTAGTGATGAATGGCTCATAGTGGGGTAGTGCCTTCTTCCGGACAGCCTGTGACGAGGTGGGAAGATTAGCCCTTAGTTGCACACACTATCCTCCAAGAGGTTGAGCATAGGGCGTTCCTCCATCATTAGCCATGTGACTTGGCTAGGGGTGAATGACCCAGAGCAGGGTAGTGCCTTCTCCCAGCCATCCTGTGACGGGATGGTGAGATTAGTCCCTAGTTGCTCACTCATCAACTCATGACGGGGGCAGTGCCTTCTCCCATCCATCTCGTGACAGGATGGGGAGATTAGTCCCTAAATACTCAATCTATCACTTATGTAAGCTCATGGACAACCTCTCCATTGCAAGAAAAACACTTCCCTAGCTAAGAGGGAGTGTTGGTGTTTTGTAGCCGCAGGAAGTATTCCTGCAGGACAACCTTTCTAGAAAAATGAAGAGGGCTTTCGGAAACCAGTACATGACCATTGAACGTGGAAGAAAACCCTAGTGATATGTACCAAGTGGGTAAATAATGTAAAATACGTGGGTCGGCCCGGACCCAAAGTGACATTATGTGAACATGGATGTGGATCAAAATAAAATTAAAGAGGCAATGGATTAGTATAAATAAGAAAGTCATATTGCTCATTTGTATTATCTCATTCATATCTTGTTATCTCTCATCTTTGATGCAAGGAAGGAGAAGGAGAATTGCGCTAGGGTTTCCTTATGCCCTCGCTAGGGTTTACTCTTGCTTTGGAGATACATTGTACTTGGGATCTCTCTCTTGTTTCTAGCTCATGGAAGTCTATATCATGATATAAGTACTTTTATCTTGTATATGTATTAGGGTTTCTTCATGCTTGTGAAACACTTGTGAACTAGGGTCTGTTCATGATTGGATTGTACTTGGTTTTCTGAACATAATTCTTCTAAGAAAGTTTGGCTGGGTTTTTCCCGAGTTTGGGTTTTCCCAAGATAAATCTCTGTGTCTTTTGTGTATGGCTATCTTGATATGATTCCCTTTATTCCACTGCAATTATGGTTGAATTTTCAGTGTGTAATTATTCAATGATAAACTGTGATTAATATATCATTAGGTAATAATTATCATGTCTGAAAATAGCTAAAAATCTGAAAATAGCTAAAATAATCAACACAAGTTTGTTTGGAGAAAGACCTAGAAGAGGAGCTAGATTGTGTAATGTGCTACTGCTTGGAGGAGGGGGCCCATTGTTATGATCTGGATGATATCGACTAACTATTGTATGGGACTAGGGTTGGAAATATCGTTCGGGTCTCTTGGAAGTGGAGGTTGTCCTTCGGGTCCACACAGATCTAGGGTTGGAAACATGGTTGCTATCTGTTTGACTCTTGGTGCCCATAGTAGATGGGAGCACTGTGAAAAAGGAAGTTATCCATTGAGTCGAAGCTAGTCTAGGATGTGGATGTGGCTGGAGAATGAGGGAGCGGAGCTGAAGGACCTCCTGCATGTATAAGACCAAGCATCTCTGGTTGGGGTACTTGAAGATACTGGCCAGAGTCTGAATCTTCTTGAAAAGATAGTGGAACCACCCTCGAATCTTGTAGTAAGCAGAGCAGTGGAAAATGAAAAAGAATAGGACCAAATTGAAACACTCAAACGAGTCAATAAATTGATGAACTTAAACTCCACCCATATTGTCCTGAGGGTTAATCCAATTGACATAATAATCACTTTTGATAGTTTTGTGAGTAGTCAGGTAGATATTGGGTCAGCAATCAAATCTTAATTTGGTAATAATATAACAAAATATTCATAGACAAAGAAAGGGTAAGTCCATTACTCATTGGAAGTGAAAGTAAACACTTTAGAAGCTGAAACTGAATATACGATGTTTATTGAAAGGGCATGCCAATTGCCTGCTCCAAACTAGGGCATTTCTGTGTATACTTCGCCTACATGCTAGCAAGTGTTGGGTGTCAGTTGGTATTATAGTAATTTTCTATTTGTTTTTCATGCATATTTTATGTAGGATAGTTCTCTGTTTAAGGACATCCATTGACTTGACTAGTTTATGGCATTTTCACATTGCTGTTCACTGTTTGTAGTGCTTCTGAATCATGCTATTACTGTGGATACCCCTCAGCCTTGTGTTCATTTGGCATTTTGCATAGGGTCACACATTGAAATTTATATAATCTGATAATTAATAGTTTAAGTTAGTAATGATGTGAATTTTGGATACATTAGATTTACATGTTTTGCATGTGCACAAATCATTTCTGATATTTGGTCCCAAAAAATAAGCTTCTTTTATGCAATGGTCCTCTTGCAGTGCATATTCCATCTTTAATGATGGTTTCAGGGAGCTACCTGGGACATTGAATGCAGAACGTTTGGACAGGGACATCAGGGCGGGACAGTTTTAAACTTGATCTTGGCTGAATCTTTACCATTTATTACTGCTGTATAATGTTTATCAGTTCTTCAGTATTTGTCAGCATTGATTTTCCTAATTTAACTACTTTCTCTGATCTTGGAAGAATACCATCAGTTCCGCTCATTTTGTTTAATGTGTCCAGTTGTCTTACAAGCAAAATTTGCTCAGCAAGCATCAGTGTAGCACTGGAGGAGGATGGTTTTAATGTGGAATGAAAATCCATCATCAAGAGTCATGGAAATATCCATTGTTTATTAGCAGAAGATTGCTTTTAGTGGTTTTCAGATTTATCTTGTATCATATTGATTGTTATTATAAATAAATATTTGAGTGTTGCAGTCCAGAATCAAGGGCATTTTATCTATATGCCAAGCTCATTTGCAAAAGGCCTTCAATTTCAATGGTAACATATTTTGCTGCTAACAATCCATTCAAAGATTATTAACATGTTCTATGGTACAAATGCATTCAACTTATTCATGCTGTGGTGGACACTCTTATTTGACACCTGAGGTATGGTGTGATGGTAACATGTTGTATGACATGGTGATAAATGTTTCAAGAATATGAATTGCAGAATTCCAAGGTTGTATATGTTGTTTATGAACATTCAGATTGGCATGAGTTTTCAAAATTTAAAAGTCTCTCTCATGGAATGGGCGTTTAAGACCTGAAAACTCACCTCCTTGTTGCCAGAAATTTCTGCTTTGTCCACAGTTGATGTCTAGTGAGTTTTTGGTGCCCCAAACATTTTCTTTCGAATTGCAAAAATCTAAGCATATCCCAGTATTTTGCTGATATTTCATTTCATAGTTCGACTCTTTGGATTTGTATATTTGCTTTTTTTGCTTTGAGCATCTATGTAATATTATAAAACAATAGAAAATGTTTACATGCAACAAGCAAAGCGTTCTGTCCCCACTCTTAGACATGGACAAAAATTGTATCAATGGGAAAGCTTTAAACCGTGTGGTCATAATGGGTGACCAGTTTAAACTATAATATTTACTCTTCATTTCAGTATTGTCCTATCATCCATGCTTAATGCCTTGGCCTTTATTGACATTTTCATTTCTTCAACGGCAACATCCACTAACTACATTTTTAAACTATCCACCATTAGAATAGTTTACTCATGCTTGAGAGTTGTACTACATATAGTAGTTGCACTATTTATAGGTGTCGTTAGCTTTAGCTTTTTCATAAAGTATGTTTTCCTATAATAGGCGGACTGATCACATGCAGACTTTCACAGGACATCATTATCCATTTGAGAGCTCGCGGGATAAAAACTCTCTATCATGCATATTACAGATGTTCAAATATAAGCGGCTCTGGAATATGGTTGAATGCTGGTCAATTGGGTCTCCTCGGCGCCCAGGCATTGGAATGGAGTCATGGACAGAGTATACAAAAGGATTGTATAGGGAAAATATACATGCATTTAATAGAATGCCCGGATTCGATTAAGTGGTCTTGGAATCCGGTGGATGGAACAATTACAGCAAAGTTGGTCTATCAAGCCAGGATGTCTTTGGTGATTTTGGATCGAAAATGGTGGTACATGCACATCTGGAAGTGGAATATCCCCCCAAAGATCAGATTATTCATTTGGCTGGTGCTGGAGGACGAGGACAAAATATTGACCTGGAATAATCTACAGAAGCGGGAATTTTGTGGCCCGAGTATATGCTCACTCTGCAAACTCGACGAAGACTCAGGGCATCATCTGTTTTTAACTTGTTCTTTCTTGGCAAATATGTGAACAACATTCATCGCTCCATCACTAGTACTCGCTATTGGCTGGGAACTCGATCCAGGATTGTCTACTATCATGGTTCACTCATAATAGGGACTTTGGTAAGATGGCATGCTACATTATGTGGGAAACATGGAGAGCAAGAGATCTACATATACATATATTTGAAGATAAACACATCACACCGGATTGGTGCTCGCGACAAGCTACTGCAGGTTTTTTGGAGCGGCCTATTACAAATAGGAAGAAACTTCTCCAGCGACATCCACTACTTCCCCCGATAAATATGAGTTCGGTTGGCGGTAGTGCACAATTTGACGGGGCTTCACAGTCACGGGCCTCCTTATGTGGAGTGGGTGCGGTTATTTTTAAGGACCGGGCAGAAAAATACCAGTTATGGATGAACTGGCATGGGGACAAACACAAAAGAAGAGCTCCTTGCTCTCTGGATGGTCCTCCTGTTTGCAAAAAGACACCATCTTATACTGTCGGAGATTCTGGGGGACTCTCAAATTATTATCAATGAGCAAGGGATGATACTTCACTACATGTGATGCATCCGATTCCGTGGATGAGACAAATAAAATCTTTTCTTAAAGATCTCCCCCAGATCTCTGCTGGATGTTTATCGCGAACAAAACACTGATCTCTGCTGGATGTTTATCGCGAACAAAACACTGCAGCTGATTCATTATCTTGCTTGGGCCTCTCTTTAGATCTGGATTTCATACACTTTGAACATTGGTCGGGGAACCACTTGATTCAGGCTGGCAGAGAGACTACTCTTTTTTCCTGAATATGTGTCGTTTTGTTTTTGGCGGCATTAACTTTTTTTTTTTTGTGGTTCGTCGACAACATACTCTCGGATGGAGTATGGGCTGTGTGTTTTGATGCTATGTACAGACTCTTCCATTTCCGGTTTTTACTTTTTACCTTATTGGGATGGCTTTTGTTTACTTCATTTGGTGGATAGGGTCTATTTCTGGAGATCCAACTCCGTTTCTATGATATTTGTCCTGGATTTTTTGTTTTCCAAAAGAAAAAAGAGTTTCCTACTATTCATTAGTGAATCAAGGAAACTGCCAGAGCTCCTTCAAAAGATGATTACATATAAAAACTGGTCCACCATTTTTCCAGTAGCTAGTCCTTTTGATATATAAAACGTTCAGAATGACTCTAAAAACAAAAGCGTCACATATAAGTTTCTCTATACTACTATAATCTTTAAACATATTACATGCCTCTAAAAAGCAGATACTCCATTGGCTTTTAGAAGATAAAATAAAAAAAACTTCCAATGTCTCAGAATACCTATCTCTGACCCAAAAAACAAAAGAAGGAAATTAGTAAATGTAGTAAGTCTTTTCAGCTGAAAGCTGGCTGCCACTATAGATCTTCAGTATGGCACTACCTTCCTCCAGCAAAAGACCCTTCTTTGACAGCAGATCCGCCTTCTGGTTGAATATCCTTCTCACATGACTGAAAGATATAGCATCATAAAGATGAATATAATCCAGGACTTTTGATTTCCAATTTTCAAGTGCAGGGATCTGCAGTTGGTGATGCAATGAGACCCAATCAACCACCACTATGGAATCACCAAATATATCAATAGAATTGATATCCAGAGAAAGAGCCAACTTGAGAATACCCCAAAGTGCTAAAAGTTCAGAACGGGTATTACTGCCCAAGCCACACCCAAAACACAGTGCTGCCCACCGGTCATTATCCCACCGGATGTAACAACCAGCCCCACAGAGACCCCCCTGTGCCGCACCATAAAAAAAACCTATTGGTTTAATATTCCCAAGCACCAGTGCTTCCATAATAACACTCCTACAAACATCTGTTTGCCAAACCATCCCAATCATAAAGCATTTGATGAAGGCCAACGAACTAGTGAAGGAGTAGGTCTTGTGGTCAAACAGAATAGAGTTTCTCAGCCTCCAAATGCCCCAGATGAAGCTAATAGGATAAAGCATGTGAAATTTACAAACATCATGCCAGCCATACAGGCATTCAACAAGATTTTCACCCCTCCAATTCCCAGTATGCCTGTAATGCAGTTTCAGTTCTTCCCACACTTGCAAAGTAAATGTACATTTGGTGAAAAGGTGGTCACGGGTTTCCTCCGCTATAACACAAAGAAGGCAAACAGACGGACCAATACCTCCATGTGACCAAAATCTATCCCCAGTATAAATACGATAATTTAAAGCAAGCCATACAAATAATTTTAATCTCATCGGAATATTCCACTTCCAGATTCTGTGCTTCCACCATGCAGAGTTTGTATCCATCGTCTCATAGGCCAGGGCTGAGTATGCATGAGAAGTAGTAACAGTGCCATCACCATTTCCGCAATCCCAACATAAACTATCTAAATCAGAGTTAAGACTGATGCCAGCATGTCTCAAGCCCACAATATAATAATCCCAATCTTCAGCAACCATGTCGCGTAAACCAAGGCTCGAGGCGTTCAACCACTCACCTCTACCATCGTTTAAAGCTCCATGATCAAGTATTTGATTTAGAAACATCAGTCCCTTATCCTGAAGCTGCAAAATAGTATCACTATTTAACACTGAATGAGTATGCCCCAGAATTTTGTCATGGCCAATATGTATTTGATAACCATTGCCAACCCTCCAGCAAACCCAGCGCTGTAATAAAGGAACCATCTTAACCAATCCCATCCAAACCACTGAAGTATTTTGTTTCAACCATTTCCAGAGCGCAGCCAGTTTGCAATAGAATCAGGACATATATACTTGTCATGGATCAGAATTCCCCATAAACCCCCATCATGCAGGCCATGCCAAAGTGACTTTAAGTGCAATGCTTGATAGACCCAGAATAGGTTTCGAATACCCTAGCGACCATTATACTTCGGTCTAGAGATGACTTCCCATGATACCAGATGGCATCCTCGAAATGTAGACTGTTCTCTCCAGAGGAAATTAAAGAGTACCTTACGAATCATATGCAGGATTGTCATGGGAACATAAGCCACACTAAGCCAATAAATTGGCATAGCAGATAACACAAAATTTAAGAGAATCAGCCTTCCACCCAGTGTGAGCCACCTATTTTTCCAGCATAGGATCCTATTCTCCACCTTTGTTAAGATCCTAGTGGGCGGCCTTCACTAACATCTCGAGGTTTTGGTGTAATGATTCGTATCATTTGGTATCAGAGCCTCCACCCAGGTTCAAGTCACAGAGCGGGTGGCAATGTCGGCATTGCAGTGTTCGCCCGAGGCTCGTACGGTGCAAAGGGGACACCACCGTATGGGCGCACATCCAGCCCAGAGTCTGGACTGCAGAGCGTGGTGGGATGTTAAGATCCTAGTGGGCGGCCTTCACTAACATCTCGAGGTTTTGGTGTAACGGTTCGTATCAACCTTTTTGACCAACCATAACCAATCACTAACAGAGTATGCATTAGGCTTTAAAAAGTATCCCAGGTATGTCAAGCCCCGAGCCATATCCAAAATCTCATAAGGGAAGATACCATCCAGGGCTCGTCCAAACTCATCATCCAGATTTATAACATACAGACGAGACTTTACAGTACTAACCTGCATCCCAGCCGCCTTGCAGAATATGTCTAAAATAAACTTGAAATGAAGCCATTCCTGTTCCCTACCAAGGCCAAAGATAAGGATATCATCAACAAACAGTAGATGAGTGATCTCCAAATGGGGTGAGACCGTAATGCCCTTAAAAAGACCCTCCTCCTTTGCTTGTAGCATGAGCCTGCTGAGACCTTCAATGATCAAGATAAAAAGAAGAGTTGATAAAGGGAAGCCCTATCTCAGGCCCCTGGATGCTTTAAAGAAAGAAGTGGGACACCCATTTAACAAAATAGCAAAATTTGTTGAACTGATACAGCCCATGATCCACTGTGTTATCCAATAATCTAGACCTGCATTTAAGAGAAGTAATTTAAGGAAGGACCAGTCAACAAGATCATAAGCCTTGATCAAATCAAGCTTCATAGCCATTGCCCCAAATTTTTTAGACTTAATAGTGTGTAAAACTTCCTGGGCTGTCCCCACAGCATAAAAAATCAACCTTTTGTTCAGGAAGCCAAACTGCTCAGCTGAAATACCACAAGACAATCCCCCCTCAACCGTTGAGCAATGGTCTTGGAAATCAGTTTATACATAAGATTACAAAGAGATATAGGCTGAAAATCTTGAAATGTGGAGGGGTTTGATATCTCGGGGATTAAAGTGATGAAAGTTGCATTCACATCCTGCCCTTTATCCTAGCCTCCTCAACAAACCGAACCAGTTCAGGTCCCAAAATATCAAAGAACTGAATGAAGAATTCACAAGTCTAGCCATCGGGCCCGGGACTTTTATCTTTTTCCATATATTTTAAAATCAGTTCAATTTCCTGAAGAGTAACCGGAGCATATATCCGAAGATAGTCCTCATTCGAAAAAAACTGAGGCATAATCTGAATGATCTTCATCTGTTCCTGTAGATTTGAGGCGCCCGGGCATTTGTAAATATTAGAGAAGTAGTGAACAACTTCCTGTGCAATACTAGTGCTATCCGAGACAATATTTCTGGAAGAGTCCTTTATATCCCAGATAGTCTTATTTTTCCTCCGGCCCTCTGCAAAAGCATGGAAATATTTTGTATTTTGGTCCCCCTTTTCGATCCAAAGAGCTCGACTTGTTAATCTCCAGAGGGTCTCCTCCGATGCAAGTAAAGTAGCCTTCTGCTTTTGCAAAGAGGCCATAGCAGCCATAAAGGTAGGTTCCGTGGTTTCCTCGTATGGACAAACCATCATAGACGAGATATCCTGTTCGACACACCTAAGATCCATATTCAAATGTGTGGTCGAGGATCACCACAGGTAATTATCTCACTTTTATGGCTGCTTTGCTAGGGTGAGAGGCTGCTTGGGCCGTTTTTGGTCTATTGTATATAGAATTACCATGTCTACTTGTTTATTAATACAAAGTATAGATTTTTATTTTGAAAAAAATATGTTTTCCTATGATTAATAATGGTTTTAGGTCTATATAGATTCACTCATTGTAAATATGAGCTGTTCTAGAATCTAAATCAATGAAGATTTGATGAAAGTGAAGTGAAGAAGAGATTCTTGATTTTTTTTTAATCTCTCCTTACGTTTCATTCCATTGCATTAGAGTAATATTATTCAAAGGTATTTCAGAGCTGTGTTAAAAGGTATTTAGGTGCTATCTAATTGATTATGGTTATAATAGTAAGCACGTGTATCCTTTGATAAATATTATAATAGAAAGCAAGCATATCCTTTAAATGGGGAGTATCCTGTCCTTTGGAAATGAAAGTAAAGATATATTTAATTTGTATAAATATCAGAGCTCATGGTTAAAAGTTGTAATTCCTTTTGCAGTTCAATTTATTTTAATAATTGAGTCTGGTTGATTTATTCTTTATGGCAGATTTTATATTTGAAATGACTTTAACTAGGAAGTTGAATGGTGATGTTTTTTCATCTCGGAAATGTAAGATATATAGAACACTGGTTGAGAAGATGCAAGAATATCCGTGGGATTTCAACAGTCAAGGGTCTACTTTTTTGATCGATGCACTTTCATATCTTGGAGTCAAGGTTTGAAATTTGGATATGTTATAGAGAACACCATTATTTACTTTCCCACCAAATTCAATCAAAAGACATTGAGTTTAAGTACTGCACTTATGTTTGGAGCTTGTGTGTAGAAATTCCTCTTTTTTGAAATAATAGGGGTTTAGTATTTTAACTACCGTGTAATCAATACTTGGAGTTAGTTTGAAATTTTTATATGTTGTAGAGGACATCTTCTTCTACTTGCACACCAAATTTCTTCAAAATATATGGAGTTTAATAGGTGCGCATAAGCCCTACACAAAGCACGACAAAGAACCTAGAATGCATCCCATGCATTAATTTTTCTTCTAAGCTTTGACTAGTCAAACCACGAAGCTTGAGTTGTACTTAATAGTTAAAAGGGTGATTATTATTTATGAATATATGGTATTAATCAAATAAATGTTTGGATTACCTCGAAAAATGAAGCAATTTGGGAACCGAACAATGATCTCTTATAGTTTAAGTATTTGAGAATTCTATGTAATGAGGGCCTATTGGTTCTCCAGGGTTTGGACTTTCTATAGTTGTTGGCTGTTTGTGATTTAGAGACCCTTTAATTTTGTCAAGTGGTTTTATCAATTTAGTGGAACCTATCCTATGGAAAAAAACTTCAAAACTTGAAATGCAGGCTAGAACTACATATGTACAAGTTAGTTGCCTCAAGGAGGAAACTAATTAAATGAATGCTTCAGGGCTTGATTGTTGTCAAGAAGGAGGTCTACTTCCCCTTCCAGGTTCTGCAGTTTATATGTGCTAGCACCAAGCTTTTCAATCACCTCGAATGGCTCGAGCAATAAGTGCTCAAACTTAGTATGCTTCCCTTTAACCTCATTTAGCTTATCCTATTTTAGAATTAGATCTCCCATTTCAAATGCTTTCCATCTTGTAGAATGTTTATCAAACCATATTTTCACTATTTGCTGAAGTGCAATGAACTTATGCTTTTCCTTCTCTCTCTTCTAACTGGAGCATGTCATTTATTCGCCATTGGATAACTGGGTAGTTCTTCCCTCAAGAGGCTTGCGTTAGGTGGAGAGAGGGTAAGAAAAAATTAGGAGGCAAAATAAATTTCCTTCCATATACGAGAAATATGGGGAGGTTTCTAGAGTAGCTTTGGGGGTAACTCTATCATCCTAGAGATTTTTTGGTAGGGCATTATGTAAATTCTTTTGATGGTCTACGACCGTTCTTTTTAAAATCTTGATAAGGTTCTTTTTAGTGGATTCAACTATGTCATTTCCCTAAGGGTAGTATTTGGATGAATATCACAGGATAATTCCATTTTTAAGACAATTTTAGTGAATTTCAAGGAAGAAAATTAAGATTCAGTGAATTTCAAGGAAGAAAATTAAGAAGCATTATCAAATACATGAATTGAAGGAACACCAAACTTGGTTATTAACCCTTTTCTCAATTAATTCGATGATGACTGCTTCAGTAACTTTAACTAGTGCTAATGCTTCTGTCCATCTTGTGAAGTAGTTTGTAGCAATGAGAATGCATTGGTGTTGCTTTAGAGAATATGGTTTTATTTCTCCAATGATATCCAAACCCCACTATTGCAATGTTTTGCCCATTGTAACTAGTTGTAAGAGAATGATTGGTTTCTTCTCATGTCCAGTCTGGAAAACTCTGCACTTTCGAGCATATGCATAGGCATCTTTGAATAGTGTTGGCCAAGAATATCTTGCTATCAAGATTTTATGAGTTGTGATTTCCCCAGCTTAAAGTCCTTCGGTAGGTCCATAGTGCAATTCTTCGAGGAGTTTGTTGATGTCTTTCTTTTCCAGGCATCTTAGTAGAACTCATTGTGATTTTTTCGAAATAAAATGTCATTTATTAATTATTATTGTGTATACTAATGTCTCAAAGTTTTTTTTTTTTGAGAATTCAAGTTTTTTGGGGTCATGCTAGTATGCATAAATTATTTCAAATCATCGTACTAGAAATCCACTTTGGTCACGATGCATAGGACTTCTAGAGTATAGGGTATGATTTCATTCTTCGAGCCTTTCTATGAAGTTTTAGTTGGATCTAATGCTTAAGCTGTGAACTTACATAGGCCTTTACCTGTAACTATCTTTGCAAGCTTAAATTTCAAATCATATTCTGGAATGACAACCATTCAATTGCCTCTTCTTTCACTGAGTTTTTTTTGGACGAATATAGATCTGATAATTGGGTGAGGTACAATCACTTTGATCACTTTGATGTGGTTCTTCAAGCTATAGGGCTTGAACTGTTTAACAACCCTGAACATTGTGAAGGTTTGTTTATCAATAGCTAGGTAATTTAGTTTAGCCCCCTGTAGACCAGTTCTTCTCAAAAGAAATTGGACCTTCATCCCTTTGTTCATTCTTTTGTGTGAGAATGTCTGCAAGGGAATGGTTTGATGCAAATGTATACAATGTAAAATCCTTGTTGAAATCAAGATTGTGCAATGCTGGCATGTCAACTATTATTATCTTGATCCTTTCAAAGGTTTCTTTCTCTACCATAGTCCAATTGAAAGTAGTGTATTTATTGATCATCTTTTGTAAGGTTTGATAGTTTTGACAAAGTCTGATACAAATCTTCTTACAAAGTTTATTTTATCGAAGAAACATTGCATTGCCTTCTGATTTACAAGTATGGAGATTTGGGTGATGGTTTTTGTTCTCTCCAGGTTGATCAGATTACCATCTTTGGAGATAATATGGCCAAAGCACACAAATACTTTTATTTGGATTGAGAGAAGTACCATATTTTCTACACCTTTCAAAAATTTGTTTCAAATGATGAATGTGATTTGCTCTATGTTTTGAACATATTGTCACATCATCCAAATATATGACCATACTATAGTTTATGAGTCTGGGTCATTGGAATGTAGCACCGATGTTTATCAATTCAAAAGGAATTATTTTTTAAGCGAAATATTCCCACTTTGTATGAAATATGGTTTTCAACTTGTTTACTTTAGTGACCAAAACTTGGTTGTAAATAGAAAAACCATCTAAAAAGGAAAACATCTTCGATCTTAACACCAATCGCAAAATCTATTCCATTAGAGGAACATGATTGTTGTTCTTGTTTGATGCCTCGTTCAAATTTTAGAAATCAACACATAACTTTATCTCTCCTTATTTATTTATTATAGTAGGACCAGGTTTGCTACCCATTCGAAATGTCTATTTAAAAATGATATTAATCCAACAATTTCTTCAATTCCTTTTGGATTAAGGGTTCCAAGGTTGGATACACTTGCCTTAATTTTTGTTGGAATGGTTTGGCACCATACTTGAGAGGAATAACATGTATAATGGTGGTGTCATACATCTTGAGATCTTGATATGTCCAGGAAAACACGTTTGAGTATTGTCTTAATAGGTGGATGCATTTTGTTTTCTCTACTAGTGAAAAACAAGTTCCAAGATTCACAGTTTTGGATTCTCACAACTCCCAGGTTTATCAAATCATGGTTAATGTAGTAGTCAGTTTTGACGTTTATAGATTTTCAAAATTTGCTTTGCAGATCAATTACTTTTTCTAAAGTCAAGGAACCTTTGGCATTAAATTGCTCTTGAAGTATTTCATTCCTACGAATCTTTTTATGGATTTTTCACATTCTTTGACATCAATGACTGCTTCCTTGAAGACATCCCTGTTGTTAAAAAATGAGATTATCTATTGATCTTCATTAAACACCCTCTAGTTTGTGACATTGTTAGGTATCAATAGGCTAATTAGTAATTCAACAAAAAATCTATCAGTAAATGAAGAAAATCTAGAAGAAGCATTAGCTAACAAATCAACAATTACATTACTTGCTGGAGGGATAGAAGTAATATTGATATCTTGAAATTCATTAATTAACTTCCATACCACTCATTGACAACTTTTAGATGAGGTGATAAATCCTGAATGCAATTTTTTACTTGCCTCACAATTATCTTGAAATCACCAAAAAATTTCAAAGATTTTACGTGTAAATCAATAGTCTTTTTCAGATCTTGAATTAAAGCCTCATATTCAACGATGTCGGTGCATCCAAATTCCAACTATGGGATTTATTAGAATACAACTAGCCCTTGCACGTTTTTGCGATTTGGATCCATGAAAAAAAAAAGTTCAAATGTCAATATCTATATCTATGTTAGTGAAAAAACTACTTACTTCAACAACTATAATACAATTATTGTTTAATCAGTTTGAGTAAAACAAAGGACTTTTCACTATTTGTTAGTTCCCAAAATTGATTCTTTTGCATTATAGTTCCCCATTTTGGTCTCTAGGAAATAAGTTTGTAGAAGTCACTGTGTAAACTGCATATGTTTTTATGTCCTTTCAATTCAGTGATAGTATGTTTCATGTGGGCTTCCTTGTCAAGACAAATATGATGTTGTACTCCCTTTCGTAGCAACCACAAATGAGACCAATTGACAATGAAATATCCTGAGATATTTTGAGACCAATCTCTGTTGAGCACCAAACCATAAGAGTCTGGTATATCAACAATGATAATATTCATTATTTAATATAATTTTGGGTTAAAAGCATCTTAGGTTAATACATCTTTAAGTTTACCCATTACTTTTATGTCTTATCCATCCAATTGAATAATATGAGTTGAGTGCTTAGATGGGATGGCATTGATTTTCTTAAAAAAAAATGCATCACATTTCTTGTTTAGGTTCCAAATTTAATTTATACATATGAGACTTTTGTTTTGCTATTGTTTTCTGATTTGGCTCAGATGATGATCTAAAAGCATGCACCATAAGATCTCTCTGTTGGGGGATGTTGTAGATATCAAACATGGAAACATTTACATTTGTATTTTTCATGTCTTCTAGTAGATTATAATCCAAGGTTGGAGGAGGTGGGTTGATTGTTGTTGCTTTCTTGAGTTGTGTAGCAACTGTGATTTTTCTAGGCGCTTTAACTGGGTGAACAGGGGAAGGATGGAAGGTGCAAGCAACATACTTATGCATGGGTAATCTCTATAATGAATTATTTAGGTTGCATATAACTCCTCTACTACTTCCTATTAATGAGTTAGTCCATGGGACATATTCCATAGGAATATTGACGCTTTGCCAACTTGTTGTTGTTGTTCTTCCTTTACAATCTCAATTCTATTTCATGAGCAGGGGCTTCAACTTGTTTCTATTAATCAAGGAATTGGTTGGCCACCAATTTCATGGAATGGATCCATTGTGTACAAGTGTTTTTTGAGTGATTAGCACAGTGATATGTGTAATAATTCTCCATTCCAACCTCATATAAATTAAAATTAAAATTTGAAGGATCTGGAGGTTTTGGGGATGTAGTTGTTTTTCTGTAAAATGATTTGTAAGTTTTTTGTTTTGAAGTGTCTTCAAAGTGTTTTTTTTAAATCTACATGTAGGAAATATTTTTACCAAGCATTGAACATTGTCCATATCCACATGCTCCTTGTCTTGTATGTCATTATTTGTCTAGCTGGATGTCTAGGTAAGGTAATGAATTTTTTGGTAGCCACTATAACATTAGTGTCTTTTGCTCTAGGGTTACTAGCTAGACTTGACATTTTTTATTCTACATTCTTAGCCTCTTCAAAATACCCTACTAAAGATGTTTTACCAGATCTCTTGACAAACATAGCAAATGATGCACGCAGAGTAGAGGTGTAGTATTCAGTGTTTTCATTTGGAGAGAATTTGATTGAAACTTGTTAAGGATGGTAATGAAACGTTGATTGAAATATTTTATCTTTTATTTCTTATCCATTTTTATGGGAATTAGTTCTTTCAAGAGTATGTTTGGAGTTGATACATCCCTGAATTTTCCTATGAAGGCTTTTTCAAAATCATTCCAATTGAAATTGACTCAACTAATAAGTTAAAGTACCACACGGAGGATTCATTTTCAAATGTATATGGGAATAGCCTACATACTACATCTTCTTATTCAACATTATTTTTTTTTACTAGGGGAATCGACAACTGGGATGGGGCTGGAACTTGCGCGACATGGGGTCCAGGGGTCCAGTCTCGTTCACTACCACTATACCCCTAGGTGAACTCACATAGTCTACAAGCATGGGTCATGGGTAAGCCAGGGTTTTGTGAACTCGTGACCTCTATTACAACATAAAATCTCATTTTCAAGCGAATCGCTAGTCGAGCTACACCCCTGTGGGCTTATTCAACATTATTTAATCTAATAACCATATATAATTTTTTTATATGATCTTCAGGGTAATTGGATTTGTTTAGCTTAAATATGGGAAACATGCATTATAGATGTTTTAGTAAGTCATGTAGCCAACTTGTTAATTTCAAGGCATCCTAGAGTAGCTAGGCCAATAATACATGTTGAATATGATTCATCTCTCTTTTTAGAAAATTCTTGATAGATTCATAGGCTTGTGTAACAAAATCATGATCATTATACGGGGCCAAAGATATCGCGGAATGAGCAATTGCACCTAGGGGAGTTGAGGGAATTGCATTTAGGGGTTGCAGAATTTCGTCTAAAGCAAGGTCAATCAAATCATCCATTGAATCTACTAAGACCTACTTTATAGTCCAAATATATTCCATGTGGTTCCTTTTCTTTTGGAAATTAAAGAAGCAGTAAGCAATTTGATATTTTTTGTATATAATATGGTAAAACAATGAAACTTGTCAACTTCTTGATCAGAGACAACATACAAATATTATGGTTTTGGGGAAACTAAATTTTCAAAAATAGCAACAGTATCTTGAAAAATTTGTTTCAACTTAAAATATCCAACTTAGTTAGGAATCTAGTGGTCATGTTAAGAATATATGTTGGAATATTCAATATGAGAATGACATGATTGGGATGGGTTTCTTTCATCCATTCATGCCCTTCTTCTAGTTCCAAAATTGTTGACAGGGTAGAATGACTTCTGCAATCAAGATGGATTCTCCCTAACATAAGGGCCGAATTAGGCCTCATGCTGTTTGAAATAGAGAATCCATTGGGCTTATTGCATAGCCACCATTATGATTTTATGAATGAAATTTTGAAAATGCAAGGGGATGCACATGGAAAATGCGATTTCAACTATATCCTAAATGCAATATGTGGCCTTAGACTAAGTGCAATATTAATTATAATCTAGAGCTTACTATTCTTACCAGCTTAAAGGATTAGGCACAAGACATACATATTCTCAACAAATAGTTATCCATTTGTTAACATACAAATATAGAAAAATAATCCGTAATTAAGTCTATAATTGAATAACTAGTGATTCAGTTTTGCATCTATAAGATATAGAAAAATAGTTGAGCGAAGAAAATGAATGAGGTTGCATAATTAATTAGAGAAAAATATGCACATTAAAGAACATCACCACAAAGATTCTAATAGTAGTAAGCACACGTAAAACATTCTATACATAGTATAGTAATAGAATGTCCAATTCTCATTCAACAAATTGGCCAACAAAGGATTCTCCTCATTAACTTTCTAAAGTAGTTTTACAAAAAATTTACAAGCAAAATCCCCTTCTCTACTCTCAAAGCCACACATATATAATTTTAATACAAGTCATTGTTCTCTCATTGGAGATGTTGGCCTTTTGAATTTGAGATGTACAAAATATTTATTTTTTCCTTTAATGAATTAAATTCACCCCCAACCTTATCTTGAAAATATTGAGTCCAAATTTCATATGCCGCCAATAAACCTATGGAGTGTGAAAAATATTATTTGTTCAAAAACCAATTCATATGTAATGAGATCTCTAAAAGTTGGCTCCAAACCCTTTTGCAAGGTGTTGATAAATGAATTAGTTAAATTTATTTCTTTTGAAGGAGTAGAGATATACTCCATCAACCTTGCTTTAGTCACTCTGGGAGTAGTTTCTATGACTGCTTTCTCTAGTTTGATATTGTTTTCTAGGTCTTCCATGCATTGTTGTACTGATTGTACATAGGCCTTCATGCTTGGGCCTATTTTCAATTACAATGGGGTTTACAATCCCTTAGGTTCTCTTTCCTAGCCCTTGGACAACGTATCCAGTTTGTCTCATGAGCTTGGAACTGATGCCTCTAGTATGCTTTTCAAAATCACCAAAGTGATCTTGAGAATGGTCATGGAGGGTGAGCTAACCATGTTTGTCTTGGTCATGGTGTTGGATTCTCTAGTAGGAACATGAAGTGTTTGTTCTTCATTGGTCTCTTGGATAATTGTTGGTAGTTTGTTGATGGCTGAAGATCCTTTTATAGCTCTTCTATCCTCTCTTTCAATTGTTGATTCTTCTCTTGGATTTTCATATGGAAGCCACTTAGTTATTCCAACCTCTCTCTTTTCATAGTTTTTCTTTCTCCTCAAGTGTCGACAGCTGCTTCAAGGTCACAAATACAACCTCTCTATACTAATATGATCCTTAAATCCAAGATTAATATCCCACACATTTCACCAACAAAAATCCTCCATGGAAAATATATTTTATTATCTTCAATCACCCTATTCGTAATTGATTTCAAGGCTTCTATTCTATGTTCAATATTCACTGAATGAAAGCTATGTTCTTAGATTCAGAATCAATGCCAAATTCACAATGAATCTGCAACTGTATGTTCTTTTTGAGTGTGCATACTCATCTCTCCAAATCTATTCTCAAGCAACTTAAACAATCATTTTGTTCATGTAAGAGACATTTGCATAATTTGTTCATGAATATGCAAGCACAACACCAATTATAAATCTGTTGTACAATTCTAGGAAAACCAAATGTGCTTATTTCATTTAGTATGATGTGTATCAAAGAATAAGATAACATACTAGAGTTTAACTTTGGACAAGATGAAGAAGAATTTAATGAAATACATTATCTGGTCTCTCAATTTAAGAAAATGCCAAAAGCTCTCCCCGAAAGATATCTTGCGGCAATGGCAGTTCCAAAAAGGGAAAATTATCCACTTCAGGATGGATCTTCTTCCCATCTAGATTTTAATCCACTTGCAGGACCTCCTCCTCCCACTTTTGATGAGGTAATGAATGATGTTTCTGCCTCTTCTACTCCTTCTCATAGATTCCATTTCGACATTAATGGAATCAATAACCTTATTTCTCAAATGCCAGAACAACCTGTCTTGAATATCTAATGTCAATCGAGGGCTGAAATTAAGACAACCATTCAGTTGCTAAGAAAATGGGTTCTTTACCAAAGGACTCAAGACTAGAACATAATGTCTCAACAATTAGCTATCTAGCTAGTAGCATGTCTGTCAAGTTTGGCATATGAATGGTGGCAGTGGATTCCTCAAGAAGCCATAGATGAAATGTTGGTTGCTAAAGATGCAGATGACCAAATTATCAAAGAATTAGGGAGAGAATTCTATGGTCCAGAAGAAACCGAAGACTTTCAACATCTTGCATCTTTGTTTATGTCTGCTAGAATTTGTGATCTTAGCAAAAGTGAGCAATATTTCTGTTATATGCAGAATTTGCTTATCTCTTCTGGAAATGCAGACAAGACAACATATTTAAAGCATTATCTTAGGAGTTTCCCGGGTCATGTTCCAGATGCAGTAGAACAATTCCTGAAAGATAAAAATATTCCCTTGCAAGGACTCTCTCTTTCCCAACTGCATGGATTCATTATGGAAAAATGGGAAGAGCATTGTTTATAAATGAGAGTTGCCAAAGACTTTAAAAGGAATTCATCCATGTACTCTCCTGGTTTTTGCAAAGATGTGGAAAAAATTCTTGATTGGGGTTGTGGAGCTCACAATAGAGGTCACTTTGGTAAAGAATCTTGCAGCTGCAAGAAAAAGAAGGGTAAACCCTTATATACTAGTGCTCCCAGATTTCACCCAGACAAAGCCTACATATATAAGAAGAAGAAGAGTTTCTAGAAAATAAAGGATTTTGTCAAGAAATGCTTTGCCCCTTATGATAAAGAAAACTGTTTTATTTGTGGCAAGAAAGGCCAATGGGAAAATAAATGCCCCAAGAGAAAATCTAAGCTTGCAGCAATGTTTACTGATGAATTAGATCCTGCTTGGTGGGATCTTGACTACTGTGATGCTGACCAATATCTTGAAGGAGAAATATTTTTTCTCCCAAATGAAGGATCCTATGATTCATATGACTTAGATCATTCCATGAATAAATTTGATCCTGCAGAATCCACCGAGTCCTCTTCTGATTTTGATCAGGATGAAAATTTAGGAGGGTGTGAGGGTCCTCTAGAATTCTATTTTTATATGTTTTCCACATCAAAGGCTTCTCTCTTCAAATCAAAATTGCTGAAATTGCTGAAATTTTATCTAGAACACCAGCATATCAATATGTTCTAAGAAAATAATTAAAAGATGAAAATAACAGGCTTTTAGCTCAACTAAAAGCTAAAGCGAAGCAACTAGCAAAATATGACTCTCTCTCTCTTAATATTAGCATGAATCCAACATTCTATAATCCAGCATAGCTTTACAAATAATATCCCGATCTTCATGAAGATAGGAAAATATTCTGAAAAGATAAAGAGCACCTACTTAGGTTGCAGATCAAAGAAAAGCAAAGCTCTTTGAAGAAGCTTGTCAGAGAAATAGAAGAGATAAAAATAACTATAAGAGAGCAATATCAGCCCTTGGAAGAAGAAATGTGCAAATCCTATGAAGAAGCTCTTAAGAGCCCCAAAGATAGAAGCACACCTAGTATCAATGAAGAAATCTCAATAGAAGAAGATGACGAACCTACTCTGTTTCCTGCTCCAAATCCAGAGCCAATTCTAGGACTATTTATTGGTCCTAAGTTATATATAAAAGTATGCTTTTTCCCTCCAGAGTTCAAGCCATACTAGCTAGATTGCATGATAGACTTTGGCTGCCAGATGAATTTGGAAAAAGGAGGTGCCATACCATCATTTTATTGGGAACATACTTTTGATCACAGCATAGCAATCGACGGAAATCCTGTACAGCTGCTTGGAAGAGTTCCAGACTTCCTAATTAAGATTGAAGGTTTGCCAGAATTTTTGTCTTTAAATAGACTAGACAATATTAAAAAGGATTGTATTTTAGGATCATATTTTTTGACTAGAGTCAGTACTGCTACTATTGATAATAATAAAATGTTGTTCAAATGTAAAATAAATGGTAGATTAGTGTCTTGTCCCATCTCCTTTGAAGCTAAATCCAAATTCCCAACTCCTGTAAAGAAGCTCAATCTTGCCCCTAATATTTCAGAATTGTTCAAAATGAAAAGGTGTATAGCTTATGTAGAAATGCACAAGGACTCTGCCTTATCTCATATTTCAGAAAAGCTTGAGAAAGATTGCACCTATGAAAGTCCTAATGAATTTTGGACCAGAGAAAAATATTTTTTCTCTCTACCGTATGATCCTTTGGTTAAGACTAGAGCCCAACGAGTCTCTGCAACCTTAATGTCTCCTACAGAAAAAGAGTTTTGTGCCAATGAAATCAAATACCTGCTTTCTAAAGGTCTCATTGAATCCTCTAGGAGCCATTGGGATTGTCGTGCATTTATAATAAACAAGCATTCATAAATTAACAAAGGAAAGTCCATGTTAGTTGTAAATTACAAACCTTTGAATGCAACCCTCCAACATGTCAGATACCCGCTTCCTGATAAGTCAAGCCTTTTACAAAGAATTTCCGGTTGTACGATCTTTCGTATGTTTGATCTAAAATCTGGATTTTACCAGATTGGGATTGAAGCAAAGGATCGCTTCAAAATGGATTTTGTTGTCCCACATGGTCAGTATCAGTGGAAAGTTCTCCCATTTGGAATAAATAATGCTCCTTCTGAATTCCAGAAGAGAATGGAAGACATTTTCAGGGAAAAGAAATGGGCACTTGTATTATTGATGATATCCTAATTTGCTCTAAAAAATTGCAGGAGCATTTAAAGCATCTACAAGAATTCTACTAGTTGGCGTATAAACATGGCTTAGTTCTTTCGAAAAGAAAAATGGAGATTGGGAAGACAAAAATTGAGTTTCTTGGTCTAAATATCAATAAAGGCCAAGCAATCCTCCAAGAGCATGTTCTTAAGGTTTTTGATCATTTCCCAAATCAAATCTTGGAGAAAGTCTAGTTGCAATGCTTCTTAGGAAGCCTGAATTATATGTGACCTTTCTATAAGGGCCAAGCTAATGAAATCCATATTCTACAAAAAATATTGAAGAAACACCCTCCAAAATGGAGCAATGAAATGACCGAAGTTGTTAAAAGAATTAAAGCAAAAGTAAAACAACTTTCTCCTCTCTCCCTTCCCCAAGGTACAAGAGACCTTGCCATAGAAATAGATGCCTCCAGCAAATCATGGGGAGGTGTCTTGATAGAAAAGCATGGAGATAAAGAAGAAATATGTGGATATGCCTCAGGTTCTTTTAAGAGTGCAAAATTAAACTACCACTCGAGCCACAAAGAGATTCTTGCTGTAAAAAATGAAGTAAACCATTTCAAACTATATCTGAAACTTGTAAAATTCTTGACCAGAACAGATTTAAAAATCATGCCAAGAATTTTTAAGAATGAAAGTTTGATGGCTGAAAATAATTCTAGAATTCTTAAATGGTTTATGTGGCTTCATAATTTTTATTTTGATATTGTATATAAACCTGGCTATCTTAACTGTGTTGCTGATATGCTAACCAGAGAAGAATCCCAGCCTAGTCTCAACATGTTCAACATTGGTGCATGAGATGCTGGACCGTCAGATAAGAGAGTAGGCATCAAGCACGATCTAGAGAACGCCATGGGAAAAAGGATTTTTCGACGCCCCATGAGTTCTCCAGAGCGCCCGAAATTTTTGGAATATGTCAACAAAAAAGAAGCAGACAAGAAGCTGGCCATAACATTGATAAGACATATTCACTCTTCTCCTATGAAAATTGAAATTTTAGAAAGATGGGAGAAAGCAACATTTTTAAATCTCAGAAATGCATATTATAAGTTATCAGAATTAAATGATGTATAGCTAGATACTCTTGAGTTTGATGGGAAAAAACTTTTCTTTGTTGATATAGGCCCTGGATATTTAACATGGTCAAGTTACCATCTGATTCTACAATTTTGCAGAGAACAAGAAGAGATCATAATTTGTGGTGATCCATCCTCCTTAGTTCAACAAAAATGGTCAGGATGGACATAAGTATTTATTGATAAGTTCTGTCCTAGAAAAGATTGGGTACAAAGAGGAGCTAATTTTATTTTTCATCTCCAGGTTGACATGATTGTAACTCATCATAACTATATGTGGTTCAAATTCAAATTGGAACACATTGGAGGGAAATATTCACCCTTAGAACCACCTATCAAAATGACACAGGAGTTTCTCTAATGGGATAAAGATGGAGGGATGATTAGACACGATACCAAAGAAGTCATGCTCAATTAAAAAGTGGAATCATGTTTTGAAGGAGAATTCTGTTGCTCTCCCAATGAAGTTATGATGGGGTCTGATGTAGAAATATTTTTTTCACATTATTTATTTCCTGATACTGAAATATCTATCCCATCTACCTCTGACAATGATGATGACAACGATGATGGATTTGCTGGATCTGGTTGTGTATGTGGCATACCATAACTTGGGGATGAAAAAGAAAGATGTTTCTTCCTGGTAGGATATGATCCCTATGACTGATGTAAAATCGTCGTGGGATGCTAATAGTAGTTCCACCTTGTAAATTTTAATTCTCTTGTCAGTATGGGTCCGCAAGTACTTAGATTCCTTCTTTAACTTTGAATATGGATCCAATACATTTATGAATTGCATAACATTAAGTTTGAAGAGGCTTAAAATATAGTTATCGTATTATACTGAAACTTTTGAAGAACTTACAGATACTCAAGAAAGCCGAGTGGCTATGATACCACAAACTCCAAGGACTGAATCGAATTTAGAAATCCTTGTCACAGAACCAAGACTCAATCACTACAAAAAATTGAACCTTAGATAATAACACATCTTTGTTTGATCCTCTTCGGATGGCGAAGATAATCACATACGACACACTAGAAGATCAATGAGATTTTGATCCCAGCTGGTCGCACTAAGCGCAGAGGGAGATCATACACCACTGACTTCTTCTTACACTTGAGATATCTGTTTTTCGTATGATTATGTCCAGTTGACATTTTTTTATATGCATGTTATTCAAATAGCCATACACAACACCCATTCACATTGCTAATAATACAACAATTTTTCCCATTCACATAATTAAGAACATATGCAAATGATGCTCAAATAAAGATATATCCCAAGGAATTTCTTAAGATGCATAGTACTATGTTGTTACATTGCTATCACACAAGCATAATGCAATGGTATATATTCATACATTTTTTGGGGGGTGTTAGATGGAACCAACTGAATGATGGCTAGGAATTCCCTTAATTAGCATGAATATTGCTATGGTTAATTGCTCATGCTCACAATTATATGTTGAAATATAATTTAAAATACCACATATAAATATGCCCATCATTTGGCCTTTTCTAGCTCAATGCATGGTTGGAACAAAGATGCACACTAGTTGAGATCACGGGGGCTTCACCTTATTGACCAATATCTTATCATGTTTATTCATAAAGGGGCGCTTTTAAATTGTGAAAAATAGGGTCAATATATTGTAGATATTGAGGGGGGGGGGGATGAAGGGTATAAGGGGTTTATATGTATTAGGGGACATACAAAAAAGGGTATTTGGTAAAAATAGGGGATATTTAGTAAAAATAGGGTTTTTTAATTGGAAAGATGTATTTGGAGGGGGGGGTTCAACAAAAGGATTTCGATAGGTATTTATCAATTTCTAGTGAAATTAGGGGTATTCTTTAATATCCCACAAAGGAAGGCTGAGAGGATGTTTGCACAACATATGCACAATTCTTATACCTGGTGATCAAGCCAATCTAGGAATCAATTTAGTAATTAAAGGTGTAATTTGATTGAAAAATGAATATGTGTGAATATCTTGGACAACACAAACAATTCCCAAGCAAATAGATCACCCCAATTATCCAACAAACAATCAAAGAGTATCTCAATTAGATAATGGGATTTTTCTGTGTGTTTTTAGTTGCCATATTTTTATGTTTTGAGTCCAACGATAAAAATAAAAAAATAGACTATGGATGGGTATGCCAATGACCCAACCATGATTTAATGGGTAATTACAACACTGCCATGCATACTTATAAAATGAAAACTCATAGGAATATCCATAACTAGAGAAAAAAAATAGAAGCAAACCTATGAACACAACAATTAAATATGGCATAGACACAACCATTAACCACATTGAAAAACATACTTTTACCTTAGAAACCAAAATGGGAAAAGCAACACTCAATGGGGGGGGGGGTTATTAGGCTGAGGAAATAGTTACAAACAATGAGTTATGCACTCTCAATAGATATTATGGTGCATTTTTACTCACTAGCATTTTTTTGTAGATTGCTTTGGCTTAGGGACAACCTTATATCTTTGAGAATGTATCTTATCCTAAGCTCCTCATGCTTCTGCAACTTCCCTTTTCCTTCATTTCCTCTCCAACTCTATACCTCTTCTCTTCACTATCCTTTGAATCCAACAACATTCTAGCAGAACCAACAAAAAACTCTAGCAATCTTTAGGTACTTTGGAATCTGCTTTAGGAATGTTTGTTTTTAGACACTGAAACAATTTCATCTCTAAGTTCTTCATAAATCACCCTTTCCTCAACAAATTG
Source organism: Larix kaempferi (assembly GCA_027924585.1). NCBI lineage: Eukaryota > Viridiplantae > Streptophyta > Pinopsida > Pinales > Pinaceae > Larix > Larix kaempferi. Next base: position 54,263,050 of record BSBM01000904.1, read on the forward strand.
GTGACCTTTCTTTGGGATCCTATCAATTAATGGTCTTCACCATTTGAATAAAATAATAATAAATTACACAATAAATTTGTATATTTTAGGAGAAGAACTCCCAAATAATCCAAATACATCTTTGTTTATTAATCACAATCAAATGTGTATAACAATGACTATATTGACATATTATATGTACTATATCTCTGATTAAGATTATTTAGAGAACAAAATGAAGACACAAATATAATTGGAAACACACACACAAAGATATTGCAGAGAGCACAATAATACAATAAACACCCAAATTCTATTAATGAATGAATTGGAAAAAACTCCCTAAAATGTAAAGCAATATAAACTAGCTAGAATCATGGTAACTTATTTGTGAAGAGAGATGCGTCTATTACACTCATTCACAAGAAGAACATTACAAGAGGCCAAACGTTACTTTTAAAATAAAGTATGATTCCCTGGGATGAAAAAAAACTAAAGATTCAAAAACCTAACCCTAGAAAATGATGTGACAAAATGAATGTGGGCCTCGAGGAGCCTAGTTGATATGTTAACTTCTTGTGGGTGCAATTTTTACATACAAGATCCATTTAGAGAATTTCTTGGATTAATAAATCATTTAATTCATGCCTTATGATTTTGACAAGCCACACAATTGAAGATTGTTGAAATATTGTAACTTCCAAGAATATTATAATTGTATTTTATTATTCCGGAGATGGTACATTCCTTCGTGGTGACCTTATTGTATATCCGGAGATGTTTATTCCTCCAAGAGAATGTGGTAACTAGGGTTATTAGATCTTCCATGTGAGGTCGGCCCCGAGTTTACTGTTTGGGGGTTATTAGACTCTCCTGGGAGAGGTCGGCCCCATTAGAGTAAAAGGTTAGTCGGGAGATGAGTATAAGTAGAGGAGGATGTTCCTCACTTATCTAATTCACTCATCCACTTAGGAGTAGTTCACAAGTGAGAGAGAGGTATGCATAGGAGGAGAAGGAGCTATATTCTTGGACTACATCTTGTATTTGGTTGATTATCTATATTGAGGAAAGCTTTGTTGGGTTTTCTACCCCATGAGGGTTTCCCAGGGTAAATCTTTGTCTATCTTGTGATTGTGTTTCTTTCAGTGATATTTCTAGTAAATTTAGGCTAAAATTAACATGGTATCAGAGCTAGCCTAAATAGGACATCTTTAACAAGGTGAAAATACCTCTCTCTCCTCCTTCGGCGAAAATTAGGATTTCCGCAAAAGTTGGAATTTTTGGATTATGATTGCATGGCTGGATAGCCCTCCTCAAAATCAAAGTTTTGAGCCCTGGATCGAGATTTTTGGTTGGGTAGAACTCCGAGAAAGTCAAACCCTAGTTTGACGAAAAGTGTAGAAAACCAGAAAACCAGAGAACCAGAAAAGTTGCGCACCTGTGCATGAGTGAACCAGAAAAGATGCAAACCTATGCACCAGAAAACCAGAAAACCAGAAATTCTGTTGCAGATACGGAAGGTGAAAAGTTGAAGTTTTCAGAAGCAGAACACACCAGAAACTTCAACTCAATCAAGCACACCTCCTGATAAGTGTTATTCTATCTCTTGAGAAACTTCAATCTCTTTGACCCCTGGATAAGATGGGTCCAAGCACTAAGCTTGAAGACAAGCTAGAGGGTATAGAAAATTTCTGGGCAAGGAAATTCATAATTGGTCTCATTCTTGAAGAGAATGATCTTGTCCAATATATCAAGGATGAGGTTGCAGAACCTGAAGAAGATGAAGTCAAAGAAAAGTATAGGAAGGACCTGATTAGGGAAAGAGAAACATTGGTGATTCTATCAAAGACCACTTGATTCCCCAAGTGGCATCCAAGAAGACCCCAAAGGAAATGTATGATGCCATTTCCAAAATGTATGAGGGAAAGAACATAAATACGAAGATGAAATTGAGAGCTCAATTGAAGAGCACCAAGATGAATAAAGGAGAATCTATTCAAGATTATTTCTCAAGGGTTTCCCAGTTCAAGGAACAACTAGATGCCATTGGAGATACCCTTGATGAAGATGAACTAGTCATGACTGCTCTAAATGGTCTCACTAGACCTTGGGAGTCATTCATCCAAACTATGTGTGCCAGGAAAGAAAGTATGAAGTTTGATGTGGTATGGGAGGATTGCATTCAAGAAGAAGCTAGGGTAGCCAATAGAGAAGCCCTTCTCAAGGAGGATGACCAAGCTTTGGCTACTCACACCAGAAGAATAAGAAGGAGTCATTTCAACTCCAGGAAGAATGGTCACAAGGAGTCACAACCTCCTCATAGATTTAAAAGGAAAGGGGGAGTAAACTCAGAAAGAGATCTCTCCTCAGTTCAATGTTATAGTTGTCACAAACTAGGACACATTACTAGAAATTGTCCTTCAAATAAGAAGATGAATCTTCACAAAAGACATCAAGCACATGTGGCAGAATATGATAGTGAAGAAGAGGAAGAGGAAAGGCCTCAAAAGAAAAGAACTAAAATAGAAAAAGAAGATGCGGAAGAATATGTTCTATTCTCTGCACTCTCTGGGTCGGTGACACCTGGAGAAGATACATGGCTCATTGATAGTGGTGCTTCAAATCACATGACAGGACAAAAGAAGGCTCTCTCAAGACTTGAATAGAAGACCTCTACATAGAAGGTATCTCTAGGAAATGACTATCAATATCCCATCAAGGGAATTGGTGAAGCAAGCTACAAGCTTGATTTTGGAACCCCATTGAAGATGAAGGAAATCTTATATGTACCAGGTTTGAAGAAGAACTTACTCTCTATCTTTGCTTTCGATAAGAAAGGCTATAGAGTTGCATTCATAGATGGGCAAGTACTAATGTGGCCCAAAGGAAAATCAATTGAGGATGCAATTGCTATTGGTGAAGAGGAAGGAGGTCTAGACAAACTCAAAAGGCCATCCAGAAGCTGCCCTTGTTCATGAAGCCACTAGCCTGGAAGTGAGCTATGGCATAGAAGGCTTGCTCACATTAACTGCAAAGCACTACCTCATGTGAGAAAGGTAGTCATAGGATTACCAGACTTAAAGATTGATCATGATGGCACTTGCAAAGGGTGTGCAAAAGGAAAGAATTTCAAGAACCCATTTCCAAAGAGTGATACAAAGACTAAGAGTACATTGGAATTGATTCATTCAGATGTATGTGGACCAAAGCCATCCACATCCTTGAGTGGATATGAATACTATCTTACTTTCATTGATGACTACTCAAGGAAGACTTGGATATATTTTCTGAAGGGAAAAGATGAAGTCTTTGGAAAGTTCAAGGAATTCAAAGCCTTGATAGAGAACCATTCAGAAAAGAAGATTAAGATACTCAGGACAGATAATGGTGGAGAATATACTTCAAAATATTTTTAAGTCTTTTGTAAAGAAGTTGGAATCAAGAGGGAAATAACCACTCCCTACAATCCCCAACAGAATGGTGTTGCGGAAAGAAAGAATAGAACTATTATGGAAGCAGTAAAAAAAATCATACATGATCAAGACCTACCTATGTATCTATGGGCTGAAGCAGCCAGGACAACAGTCTATGTGCAGAATAGACTATCTCATAGTGCTCTTTATTTCAAGACCCCAGAAGAAGTGTTCAGAGGAAACAAGCCCGAGGTAAGACACTTCAAGATATTTGGATGCCCAGTATACATTCACATTCCAAAAGAAAAGTGGACCAAGCTAGACCTTCTAGGAAGAAAGGAATATTTGTTGGATATTGTGAAGCACCCAAAGCATTAAGAATATACATACCAGGATTCCATCATATGGAAATAAGTAGGGATGTGACATTTGATGAAGAGGCAGCCCTCAAGAGATCTAGGAAATGCCAGCATGAAGAAGTATATGAGGAAGAGGCACCTTCCAGAATCACAGAAGCTGCACACACACCTGAAGAGACAACACCTGAAGATCATGACATGTTGGAACCACAAGAAACCCCTGTCATGAAATTTTCAAGGAAGAGAAAACCAGCATGGGAAAGAGACATTATACTAGGAGCAGAAAAGTATGGAGCTGCTGAAGGCTCCACTAGGGTGAGCAAGAAACCAAAGACATTCTCCAACTATGTGGCCCTGATGTGTGATCTTGTAGATCAAGAATCCACCAGTTATGAAGAGGCATCTCATAAGAAAGAGTGGGTGGAGGCAATGACGGAGGAATACCAATCAATAATGAAGAATGATGTTTGGGATATAGTTCCCAAACCAAAGGATAAGAGTGTGGTATCCTCCAAATGGATATACAAGATAAAGCATGCTGCAGATGGTATCATTGAAAAGTATAAGGCAAGGTTTGTGGCCAGAGGATTCTCTCAGAAAGAGGGAATTGACTATGAAGAAACATTTGCACCAGTTGCAGGGTACACTTCCATTAGAACCATCATGGCACTTACATCCATGATGAGAAGGAGCTCCAGTCTTGGACTACATCTTGTATTTGGTTGATTATCTATATTGAGGAAAGCTTTGTTGGGTTTTCTACCCCATGAGGGTTTCCCAGGGTAAATCTTTGTCTATCTTGTGATTGTGTTTCTTTCAGTGATCTTTCTAGTCAAATTAGGCTAAAATTAACATGGTATCAGAGCTAGCCTGAATAGGACATCTTTCATAAGGTGAAAATACCTCTCTCTCCTCCTCCGGTGAAAATTAGGGTTTCCGAAAAAGTTGGAATTTTTGGGTTCTGATTGCATGGCTGGATAGCCCTCCTCAAAATCGAAGTTTTGAGCCCTGGATCGACATTTTTGGTTGGGTAGAACTCCGAAAAAGTCAAACCCTAGTTTGACCAAAAGTGTAGAAAACCAGAAAACCAGAGAACCAGAGAACCAGAAAAGCTGCGCACCTGTGCACGAGTGAACTAGAAAAGCTGCGAACCTATGCACCAGAAAACCAGAAAAGAGAAGACCAGAAAACCATAAATTCTGTTGCAGATCCGGAAGGTGAAAAGTTGAAGTTTTTAGAAGCAGAACACACCAGAAATTTCAACTCAATCAAGCACACCTCGTGGTAAGTGTTATTCTATCTCTTGAGAAACTTCAATCTCTTTGACCCCTGGATAAGATGGCTCCAAGCACTAAGCTTGAAGACAAGCTAGAGGGTATAGAAAATTTCTGGGCATGGAAACACATAATTGGTCTCATTCTTGAAGAGAATGATCTTGTCCAATATATCAAGGATGAGGTTGCAAAAACTGAAGAAGATGAAGCCAAAGAAAAGTATATGAAGGACCTGATTAGGGAAAAGAGAATCATTTCTGATTCTATCAAAGACCACTTGATTCCCCAAGTGGCATCCAAGAAGACCCCAAAGGAAATGTATGATGCCCTTTCCAAAATGTATGAGGGAAAGAACATAAATACGAAGATGAAATTGAGAGCTCAATTGAAGAGCACCAAGATGAATAAAGGAGAATCTATTCAAGATTATTTCTCAAGGGTTTCCCAGTTCAAGGAACAACTAGATGCCATTGGAGATACCCTTGATGAAGATGAACTAGTCACGACTGCTCTAAATGGTCTCACTAGACCTTGGGAGTCATTCATCCAAACTATGTGTGCCAGGAAAGAAAGTATGAAGTTTGATGTGGTATGGGAGGATTGCATTCAAGAAGAAGCTAGGGTGGCCAATAGAGAATCCCTTCTCAAGGAGGATGACCAAGCTTTGGCTACTCACACCAGAAGAAGAAGAAGGAGTCATTTCAAATCCAAGAAGAATGGTCACAAGGAGTCACAACCTCCTCATAGATTTAAAAGGAAAGGGGGAGTAAACTCAGAAAGAGATATCTCTCGAGTTCAATGTTATAGTTGTCACAAACTAGGACACACTGCTAGAAATTTTCCTTCAAATAAGAGGAAGAATATTCACAAAAGACATCAAGCACATGTGGCAGAAGATGATAGTGAAGAAGAGGAAGAGGAAAAGCCTCAAAAGAAAAGAACTAAAATAGAAAAAGAAGATGCGGAAGAATATGTTCTATTCTCTGCACTCTCTGGGTCGTTGACACTTGGAGAAGATACATGTCTCATTGATAGTAGTGCTTCAAAGCACATGACAGGACAAAAGAAGACTCTCTCAAGACTTGAAGAGAAGACCTCTCCACAGAAGGTATCTCTAGGAGATGACTATCAATATCCCATCAAGGGAATTGGTGAAACAAGCTACAAGCTTGATTTTGGAACCCCATTGAAGATGAAGGAAATATTATATGTACCAGGTTTGAAGAAGAACTTACTCTCTATCTCTGCTTTGGATAAGAAAGGCTATAGAGTTGCATTCATAGATGGGAAAGTACTAATGTGGCCCAAAGGAAAATCAATTGAGGATGCAATAGTTATTGGTGAAGAGGAAGGAGGTCTAGACAAACTCAAGGGCCATCCAGAAGCTGCCCTTGTTCATGAAGCCACTAGCCTGGAAGTGAGCTATGGCATAGAAGGCTTGCTCACATTAAATACAAAGCACTACCTCATGTGAGCAAGGTATTCATAGGATTACCAGACTTAAAGATTGATCATGATGGTACTTGCAAAGGGTGTACAAAATGAAAGAATGTCAAGAACCCATTTCCAAAGAGTGATACAAAGACTAAGAGTACATTGGAATTGATTCATTCAGATGTATGTGGACCAATGCCATCCACATCCTTGAGTGGATATGAATACTATCTTACTTTCATTGATGACTACTCAAGGAAGACTTGGATATATTTTTCTGAAGGAAAAAGATGAAGTCTTTGGAAAGTTCAAGGAATTCATAGCCTTGATAGAAAACCATTCAGAAAAGAAGATTAAGATACTTAGGACAGATAATGGTGGACAATACACTTCAAAATATTTTGAAGTCTTTTGTAAAGAAGCTGGAAGCAAGAGGGAAATAACCACTCCCTACAATCCCCAATAGAATGGTGTTGTGGAAAGAAAGAATAGAACTATTATGGAAGCACTAAAAACAATGATACATGATCAAGACCTACCTATGTATCTATGGGCTGAAGCATCCATGACAACAGTCTATGTGCAGAATAGACTATCTCATAGTGCTCTTGATTTCAAGACCCCAGAAGAAGTGTTCACAGGAAAGAAGCCCGAGGTAAGACACCTCAAGATATTTGGATGCCCAATATACATTCACATTCCAAAAGAAAAGTGGACCAAGCTAGATCCTTCTGGGAAGAAAGGAATATTTGTTGGATATTGTGAAGCATCCAAAGCATTCAGAATATACATCCCAGGATTCCATCATATGGAAATAAGTAAGGATGTGACATTTGATGAAGAGGCAACCCTCAAGAGATCTAGGAAGTGCCAACATGAAGAAGTATATGAGGAAGAGGCACCTTCCAGAATCACAGAAGCTGCACACACTCCTGAAGAGACAACACCTGAAGATAATGACATGTTGGAGCCACAAGAACCCCCTGTCATGAACTTTTCAAGGAAGAGAAAAGCAGCATGGGAAAGAGACATTATACTAGGAGCAGAAAAGTATGGAGCTCCTGAAGGCTCCACTAGGGTGAGCAAGAAACCAAAGACATTCTCCAACTATGTGGCCCTGATGTGTGATCTTGTAGATCAAGAACCCACCAGTTATGAAGAGGTATCTCATAAGAAAGAGTGGGTGGAGGCAATGACGGAGGAATACCAATCAATAATGAAGAATGATGTTTGGGATATAGTTCTCAAACCAAAGGATAAGAGTGTGGTATCCTCCAAATGGATATACAAGATAAAGCATGCTGCGGATGGCATCATTGAAAAGTATAAGGCAAGGTTTGTGGCCAGAGGATTCGCTCAGAAAGAGGGAATTGACTATGAAGAAACATTTGCACCAGTTGCAAGGTACACTTCCATTAGAACCATCATGGCACTTACATCCATGATGAAGTGAGAATTACACCAGATGGATGTGAAGACAATCTTCCTGAATGGTGTGATTGAGGATGAAGTGTAGATAGAAGAACCACAAGGATTTGAGGTTGAAGATAGAAGAACCCATGTATGCAAACTGAAGAAGGATTTGTATGGGTTGAAACAAGATCCAAGAGCTTGGTATGGAAGAATTGACAGTTTCTTAACGAGATTGGGCTTTGCCAAGAGTAAAGCTGATCCTAATATTTTATCTCAAAGTTATGGATGATGAACCTGTCATATTGTTGCTATATGTGGATGATCTATTTCTTAACTGAAATGAGAAACAGATTATCGAGTGCAAGAAGAAGCTCTCTTCAGAATTTGAGATGAAAGATCTCATATTGATGCATTACTTCCTAGGTCTGAAAGTATGGCAAGGCCCAAGAGGAATCTTTCTCAACCAGGGAAAGTATGTTGTGGAAATCTTGAAGAGATTTGACATGTTGGAATGTAAAGTCATGGATACTCCCATGGATTCCAACCTGAAGTTATTAGCTGATGACTTATGAAAGTTGGTGGATATGACTCTATACAGATAGATTATTGGGTCATTGATGTATTTGACAAATAAAAGACCAGATATATGCTTTACTGTGAATACCTTGAGTCAGTATCTAGTGGAACCTAGACGAGTTCACTTGATAACTGCAAAGCATGTGATGAGGTACCTAAAGGGTATGATAGACTTTGGTCTATGTTATCTTGGAGATCATGATTTCAAATTGCATTGCTACACAGATGCTGATTGGGCAGGAAGTGTATCAGACATGAAAAGTACATCGGGAGGATGTTATTGTCTAGGATCTGCCATGATCTTGGGGTTTAGTAGGAAGCAGTCTAGTGTGGCTCTCAGCACAGCTGAAACATAATATATAGCTGCTTGCTCTGCTAGTTGTGAAGCAGTATGGCTTCAAAAAATGTTATCAGGACTATTTGAATTAGAGATGGACCCCACTGTGATCATGTGTGACAACCAGAGTTGTATCAAGATGACATAGAATCCAGTGTTCCATGATAAGTCAAAGCACATAGAGATCCGATATTTTTATATACAGGATATGGTGCAGAAAGGAGCTATCAAGCTCGAGTATGTGAGCACTGACGAACAAGTTGCTGATATACTGACCAAACCTCTATCTCGAGTAAAGTTTGAGTATTTCCGAGACAAGCTTGGTGTAGTTCAGAAGGACTCTCCTTGAAAGGGGGAGTGATGTGGTCACTGATGATGATATTGCTTGCATCGATAGTGAAGTCGATGATGTGGATACCTGTATTGGTGATACCGATAGTGAGGTCGATGAATGGTCCTTAGATTGGGTCTAAGTTGACAAGTGGATTGTACCATCCTTGGACACATGTTCTAAAAGAGATCCGTAGACATATGTCTCCAAGAAAGAAGTCCCTAGTGGACGAGAGGGATTGCATCATCCCTGGAATTCGGTCCCCTGAATTGATCTATAGACATATGTCTCCGAGAAAGAAGTCCCTAGTGGACGAGAGGGATTGCATCATCCCTAGACTTCGGTCCCCTGAATTGATCCGTAGACATCTGTCTCCGAAAATTGATGATAGGATTGCATCGTCCCTGAACGTTTGATTCAAAATGTACGTGATAAATCCTAGATCTGATCTAGGTCACATCCAGTATGAAAAAGGACTGGCACTGTGGTCGGGATTGCATCATACCTAGACATACATTTGTCTTAAATGGATCAAGGACTGCATCGTACCTAGATATGGATTTGTCTTAAATGGATTAAGGACTGCATCATCCCTAGACATTGATTTGTCTTAAATGGATCAAGGAATGCATCGTCCCTAGAGATGGATTTATCTTAAATGGATCAAGGACTGCATCGTCCCTAGATATGATTTGTCTTAAATGGATCAAGGACTGCATCATCCCTAGACATGGATTTCTCTTAAAAGGTTCAGGATTGATCATCCTAGGAATTGGATCTGGATTTCATCGTCCATAGACATGAGAGGTGTATTAAAGTGAGAGGGATTGATCATCCTGTAATTGGATCATGTGTGTTGCAGATGATCCAGATGCTGTAGATCGAGATGATCCAGATGCTGAAGATAGAGATGATCCAGATGCTGTAGATCAAGATGATCTAGATGCTGTAGATCGAGATGATCCAGATGTTGCTGATCGTGATGATCTAGATGACGATGCTGTTGATCGTGATGATCTGGATGACGATGCTACTGATCGTGATGGTCTAGATGATGATGTTGTTGATCATGATGACGATGATATTGATCGAAGGCTCCAGTTAATGATGTGATGCTGTTGATGCTATTATGATGATGATCAGTAGATCCAGATGATGAGGCTGTTGATAGAGAGATCTAGATGATGATGTTACTGTGGTTGTTCGAGTGCTGCAGAAGATGAAGACTCAGTACTGAAGATGTTGATGTTCCAGTATTGATTATGTTCCAGTAACTGTTTGAGTTACTGATGATGATGTATGAAGAAAGCTTCCAATGATTTATAAATGTATCATGTACCATGTAGTTGATGACTCCTTGCTCCTGTAGATGTTGTTATAATATCCTTCTCGTTAAGGGGGAGTGTTGAAATATTGTAACTTCCAAGAATATTATATTTGTATTTTATTATTCCGGAGATGGTACATTCCTCCGAGAGAATGTGGTAACTAGGGTTATTAGATCTCCCATGTGAGGTCGGCCCTGAGATTGCTGTTTGGGGGTTATTAGAATCTCCTGGGAGAGGTCGGCCCCATTAGGGTAAAAGGTTAGTCGGGAGATGAGTATAAGTAGAGGAGGATGTTCCTCACTTATCTCATTCACTCATCCACTTAGGAGTAGCGCACAAGTGAGAGAGAGGTTTGCATAGGAGGAGAAGGAGCTGTAGTCTTGGACTACATCTTGTATTTGGTTGATTATCTATATTGAGGAAAGCTTTGTTGGGTTTTCTACCCCATGAGGGTTTCCCAGGGTAAATCTTTGTCTATCTTGTGATTGTGTTTCTTTCAGTTATCTTGCTAGTCAAATTAGGCTAAGCTTAACATGATATCAGAGCTAGCCTGAATAGGACATTTTTCACAAGGTGAAAATACCCCTCTCTCCTCCTCCGGTGAAAATTAGGGTTTTTGCAAAACTTGGAATTTTTAGATTCTGATTGCATGGCTGGATAGCCCTCCTCAAAATCTAAGTTTTGAGCCCTGGATGGATATTTTTGGTTGGGTAGAACTTCGGGAAATTCAAACCCTAGTTTGACCAAAAGTGCAGAAAACCAGAAAACCCGAGAACCAGAAAAGCTGCGCACCTGTGCACGAGCGAACCAGAACAGATGTGAACCTGTGCACCAGAATACCAGAAAAGAGAAGACTAGAAAACCAAAAATTCTGTTGCAGATCCAGAAGGTGAGAAGTTGAAGTTTCCAGAAGTAGAACACACCATAAATTTCAACTCAATCAAGCACACCTCCTGGTAAGTGTTATTCTATCTCTTGAGAAAATTCAATCTCTTTGACCCCTGGATAAGATGGCTTCAAGCACTAAGCTTTAAGACAAGCTAGAGGGTATAGAAAATTTTTGGGCATGGAAATACAGAATTGGTCTCATTCTTGAAGAGAATGATCTTGTCCAATATATCAAGGATGAGGTTGCAGAACCTGAAGAAGATGAAGCCAAAGAAAAGTATAGGAAGGACCTGATTAGGGAAAAGAGAATCATTTCTGATTCTATCAAAGACCACTTGATTCCCCAAGTGGCATCCAAGAAGACCCCAAAGGAAATGTATGATGCCCTTTCCAAAATGTATGAGGGAAAGAACATCAATAGGAAGATGAAATTGAGAGCGCAATTGATGAGCACTAAGATGAATAAAGGAGAATCTATTCAAGATTATTTCTCAAGGGTTTCCCAGTTCAAGGAACAACTAGATGCCATTGGAGATACCCTTGATGAAGATGAACTAGTCATGAATGCTCTAAATGGTCTCACTAGACCTTGGGAGTCATTCATCGAAACTATGTGTGCCAGGAAAGAAAGTATGAAGTTTGATATGGTATGGGAGGATTGCATTCAAGAAGAAGCTAGGGTGGCCAATAGAGAAGCCCTTCTCAAGGAGGATGACCAAGCTTTGGCTACTCACACCAGAAGAAGAAGAAGGAGTCATTTCAACTCCAAGAAGAATGGTCACAAGGAGTCACAACCTCCTCATAGATTTAAAAGGAAAGGGGGAGTAAACTCAGAAAGAGATCTCTCCTCAGTTCAATGTTATAGTTGTCACAAACTAGGACACATTTCTAGAAATTGTCCTTTAAATAATAAGAAGAATCTTCACAAAAGACATCAAGCACATGTGGCAGAAGATGATAGTGAAGAAGAGGAAGAGGAAAGGCCTCAAAAGAAAAGAACTAAAATAGAAAAAGAAGATGCGAAAGAATATGTTCTATTCTCTGCACTCTCTGGGTCGGTGACATCTGGAGAAGATACATGGCTCATTGATAGTGGTGCTTCAAAGCACATGACATGACAAAAGAAGACTCTCTCAAGACTTGAAGAGAATACCTCTCCACAGAAGGTATCTCTAGGAGATGACTATCAATATCCCATCAAGGGAATTGGTGAAACAAGCTACAAGCTTGATTCTGGAACCCCATTGAAGATGAAGGAAATCTTATATGTACCAGGTTTGAAGAAGAACTTACTCTCTATATCTGCTTTGAATAAGAAAGGCTATAGAGTTGCATTCATAGATGGGAAAGTACTAATGTGGCTCAAAGGAAATCAATTGAGGATGCAATTGTTATTGGTGAAGAGGAAGGAGGTCTAGACAAACTCAAGGGCCATGCAGAAGTTGCCATTGTTCATGAAGCCACTAGCCTGGAAGTGAGCTATGGCATAGAAGTCTTGTTCACATTAACTACAAAGCACTACCTCATGTGAGCAAGGTAGTCATAGGATTACTAGACTTAAATATTGATCATGATGGCACTTGCAAAGGGTGTGCAAAAGGAAAGAATGTCAAGAACCCATTTCCAAAGAGTGATACAAAGACTAAGAGTACATTGGAATTGATTCATTCAGATGTATGTGGACCAATGCCATCCACATCCTTGAGTGGGTATGAATACTATCTTACTTTCATTGATGACTACTCAAGGAATACTTGGATATATTTTCTGAAGGGAAAATATTAAGTCTTTGGAAAGTTCAAGGAATTCAAAGCCTTGATAGAAAACCATTCACAAAAGAAGATTAAGATACTCAGGACAGATAATGGTTGAGAATATACTTCAAAAGATTTTGAAGTCTTTTGTAAAGAAGCTGGAATCAAGAGGGAACTAACCACTCCCTACAATCCCCAACAGAATGGTGTTGCGGAAAGAAATAATAGAACTATTATGGAAGCAGTAAAAACAATGATACATGATGAAGACCTACCTATGTATCTATGGGCTGAAGCAACCAGGATAGCAGTCTATGTGCAGAATAGACTATCTCATAGTTCTCTTGATTTCAAGACCCCATAAGAATTGTTCATAGGAAAGAAGCCCGAGGTAAGACACCTCAAGATATTTGGATTACCAGTATACATTCACATTCCAAAAGAAAATAGGACCAAGCTAGATCCTTCTGGGAAGAAAGGAATATTTGTTGTATATTGGGAAGCATCCAAAGCATTCAGAATATACATCCCAGGATTCCATCATATGGAAATAAGTAGGGATGTGACATTTGGTGAAGAGGCAGCCCTCAAGAGATCTAGGAAGTGCCAGCATGAAGAAGTATATGAGGAAGAGGCACCTTCCAGAATCACAGAAGCTGCACACACTCTTGAAGAGACAACACCTGAGGATCATGACATGTTGGAACCACAAGAACCCCCTGTCATGAACTTTTCAAGGAAGAGAAAACCAGCATGGGCAAGAGACATTATACTAGGAGCATAAAAGTATGGAGCTCCTGAAGGCTCCACTAGGGTGAGCAAGAAACCAAAGACATTCTCCAACTATGTGGCCCTGATGTGTGATCTTGTAGATCAATAACCCACCAGTTATGAAGAGGCATCTCATAAGGAAGAGTGGGTGGAGGCAATGATGGAGGAATACCAATCAATAATGAAGAATGATGTTTGGGATATAGTTCCCAAACCAAAGGGTAAGAGTGTGGTATCCTCCAAATGGATATACAAGATAAAGCATGCTGTGGATGGCAGCATTGAAAAGTATATGGCAAGGTTTGTGGCCAAAGGATTCTCTCAAAAAGAGGGAATTGACTATGAAGAAACATTTGCACCAGTTGCAAGGTACACTTCGAGTAGAACCATCATGACACTTACATGATCTGATATATCGATGCCATGTCAAAGATTTGGCTAGTAGAATTACTTTTGCAGCATTGCCACTATCTTTTCCACACCGAATTTCATTTCCACTCGACTATAATGTTCGTCCCAAATCAACTTTTACGGTTTTTTTTAAGGACCACGAAGATGGACCAGATGACATCAAAGTTCATCCTCGATATGAAAATATGAGACTAGTTTTCTTACACTAAATATCCATATGTAATAATGAATCTATGGTCATTTCCATACAATCGGAGCCACCCAGAGGTCTTGTGTCCACACAAGTTGAACATTGTAGTCAATATTACAGCTGGATGTTAAGTGAAGCAATTTGCAATATAATTTGTTCTACTCTTACTATACTTGATATTCATGTGAACGTTGACATGGAGTATTTACGATTGTGGTTGTTCTATAACTTTCCCTGCATCTACATGAGTTGTACGGGTTTGTGATCAATGTTGGTGGTCATCTCCTTGAACCCTAGGATGTATTGCTTCCATTGGTAGCATGTATGCAGATTGGAGTGCATCTCCTTGTCATAAGTGGGGTACTTGCAAATGACATTAGAGTGTCTCATTTTGATAGGCCATTGGATGTCCATGCTAAGTGAGGGATTCAATGATGGCATAATTTGAAGCATATGTCTCAATCTTGAAGGGTTGTTATGGGTATTATATTGGAGTGATTATTAGTGCCGAGTAAAGGCAATGTTTTAGATCCTTGGACGATTTCTGTTATGCCTTAAATCAAATGAACTTGGCTTTGCTCCCATCCTTGGTCACTTTTCTTAGAGGCTAAGTTATAACAGAGAACCCTAAGACAAACCTACAATAAAATTTGACGAGGCCCAAGAAGATGCAAATATCTATTATAGTTGTTGGGGCCAGTCAATTGTGAAATGAATTATATCCATATGCACAACATATTCATCCATGGTATTTCATAGACATTGAATTCTCTACATGTCGAATGATAATTTTTCTAGATTGACATATAACTTGTGTTGTCTCAGGGTGCTGAGGATTTGTTGAATTTGATTAAGATGTTCTGCCCAAGATTTGTAGAAGATGAGGAGCTATCATCCAAATATACAATCACAAAAGAATTTTTGAATAATTGCAAGATGTAATCCATAATCCTCATGAGCATTCTTTAGCATTAAGCAAGCCAACGGGCATGACCAACCATTTAAAAATGCCTTGTTTGGATTTGAAGGTAGCCTACCATACATTAGTTTTCTCAACAAATACTTCATGGTAGTCTAACTTAACATCAATCTTACTGAAATACTTGGCACCTTTGAGCCAATAAAAAGGATCGTCAGTTTGGGGATTGGATATTGATTCTTGACTATTATTTTGTTTATATCTATGTAATCAATACAAAATTTCCGTTTTACGTTCTTCTTCTGCACCAATCCATTATGGTTCCCATAGGGTGAGCATCTCAATCGAATGTACCCTTTTTGTGTGAGCTCTTGGAATATGTCCTTTGATTTCTTAATTATTTAGAAGATATAATTTGTATACTGGGCCATTAGGAAAAAGGGTGCCATGTATCAAATCAACTGAATGCTTTCCCTGGAAATGCAGATGCACCCAAAAGGTGAAGTGAAGATATCTCTATGTTTTTCCACTATTTTGTCCACCTGCTTCTATTATTAAGAGAGAACCTGTGTAGAGGTCATGGTGGTCGTAGTGATCTTTTGTTAACTTTTCGACCAAATCATGAAAATGACAAATGTCTTTGTTTCATAGATTACTTTCTTGCATTGTTTCAATGAGATCAAGGAAACTGTAGTAGTTGGAACTACCTTTAGAACCTTATAGTGATGACCTCTCAAAGTAACAATGGTACTACAAGACCTAGAATTGTAAACTACATGACATTTCCACATATAGGGTTGTCTTCACACTTCTTACTTACAAAAATAATTCTTTGATACTAATACTCTCAATTTCATCTGAGGATACAACTTTTAAGACAATTTTCTTTTCCTTCCTTTCTTTCTAAAATAGGTTTCATTTATTTTCATTATTAGTAATGGTGCATACATGCAATTACAACTAGGTATTAGGTTAAACTAGTATTTGGTCTCATGTATGGGATGTAGGTAGCCTAGGTTAAACTAGTATTTACATATATATTATCTAGGCTGAAATGCTCTTTTGGTCTTAGACCATAACTTAAATCTACTTTTGATTAGCTAAAAGCTCACGTTCTTTAGATGTAAGAAAACAAACTAGTCTTTAAGAGTAAGGAAAAAGTTAAATATCTAAAACCCTAAAGCATCTAACAAAAGTAACAATGACTATGGATTACTTTACGGTGACTATGGATTACTTTAGGGAGCCAAATTTTTATGTACACATAACAATATTGCTGCATATTGAAGTGAAGTGTTGGTTGTTCAATAACCCCAAATATTTTGAGTTTTTAATTCTTTGATTAATTTTGACTTGTCCATGTAACTTTTTTTCCCTAATTCGATGCTCATTGGTTATCTTGACCCCATATTCAATGCATTCAATATAAACTTTTTTTACAGACATGGAGAATATAGTATCATGTTTTCATTGACATGGAAGCGTGCTTATATATCTCGCCACAATGCGTGGTAGATATTGACTTATTTATGGTTTTTGTGACATTTGCAGCGTGCTCAGCTACCTCGCCAAAACGTTTGGATAAGATTGGGTTATGCAGAGCTCAGAAGCCAAATAAATGGTTGGATTATTTGATATTGTGCAGTGAATTTTGATCCATAACTTCGGAAAGAAGTTTATAACAAAACAAAGGTGCACGCATTCAAGCAACGGAACGTTGATATTGTAAATTGATTTCAAAATAACCATCCATATATTTATGGGCAAATGATTTTTTTGGAGAGATTTATTTAGGGATCCAACGAAGAGAAGAAAAATCAGAGGACATTAATTTTGGAAAACGTGAAATATTTTCTTCCATTGACGCAGCAGAGATGGAGTCTTCCTTGTAAAAACCAGAAACTTGGTTATGGAGGCCGTTGAAGTAAGCTTATACCCAACCAGAATTGTATGTATAATTTATAGCTAATAAGTTTGTGCTGTCATCACTACAGCATTTGGAGGGAGAACAAATGGGTTTGGTGCTGCCATCACTGTACCATTTGGTGCTGCATGAGCATTTTTTTCAAAATATTGTTGGTTGATATGACACTACTTGGCGCTGAAGAATTGCTATCAGCAGGTTGGGGAGAAGAGGTGAGATAATTGGAATGTGCTACATTCATTTATCTGAACGTCATTCGTGGTCGTTTTAAGTTGAAGAAGATTAGGGTTACTTCTACCTTGAAAAGTTACAACCACACACATCACGTAAATGTATGAGTTTTTGATAGACTGAGAGGAAAGGACATTTTAAAGTCAAAGTAAATTATATAACTTAATATAGATGAATGAGATGCCTCACATTTTATCTTTATATGTTCATGTGTATGGTTTATATAGAAAATCTCTACCATAATTTTACCACAACCTTCTTGTAATCCATTAGCAAGTTCTCTATTGAAGTCTCGGGTAAAAAGAGAGATAGTATAACCAACCCTTGGTATGATCAAGAGTGTAAAAATGCAAGAAAAAAAATTAAGCAAGCTACTACAAAATGATAAAAATGGACAAGATAAATCACTACAAAACCCTATTTAAAAGAAAAAAAATGCACTATCTTAGTAAACGACAGGAAAATCTCTTACACCTCTCCAAAGTGGCTCCTAAGAAATTCTGGATGCAAATTCTAACTAGCAAAACAAAATAAGGTAATAAGAATCCTTTAAAATATTGGAAATCCTATCTTAAAAAGCTTTAAGAATCCTCAGATATCAGAGATAACATTCAAACCCTCCTTACAACGAAATAAGTTTTCTAATTAGAAAACATAGATTTATGGGTTAAGCGCTTAGCAAATGGAAAAGCCAAAGACATTGAAGGCTACCAAGCAACAATCTTAAAAAATGGGGGGCCTGTCCTCATCCCTCACATCCACAAAATCTTTAATTTAGCAGTCAAGCAAGGGTTCCCTACACCTTGGACTCAGAGCCTCATTATTCCTATTTTCAAAAGTGGCGATAAAAATAACCTCTTTAATTATCGGACCATTATGATTAGCCCTATCCTAGCCAAGTTATACGGTATTATCTTAGAAAATAAGATCAACGAATGGCTAGAGATGGAAGGTAAGAGGGCTAAAGGCCAAGCAGGTTTTAGAAGGAATCATTCAACCACGGACCACCTTGTTACGCTTAGGATCATTGTAGAGGAATGTCGTAATAATAAGTCGGATATTTTTTGTTGCTTTGTGGACTTCACGAAATATTTTGATCCAATGCCTAGAAATAACCTGTGGAATAGGCTAGAGGAGCTTAATGTTCCTTTTGAATTGAGAGCTTCCGTGATAAGGTTATACGAAAAGGTCATTGACAAGTTTAAGAATAACGAGGGATGGCCAGTGGATATAAACTGTAATATTGGAGTTAAGCAAGGTTTCCCCCTCTCTCCTACCCTTTTTGGCATTTACATCGATAAACTAGAAAGGTGTTTAGAAGAAGCAGGTTGTGCCGACACGATCTTAGCTAGGATAGTTATCATCCTCTTGCTTTATACTGATGATATTGTTCTTATGGAAATGTGCCCCTTTGATCTCAATAAAAAATTAAGAATTCTCAAATATTTATTCTCTAACACATGTATGACTGTTAACACCGACAAGACAAAAGTTATGATTATAAAATCTAAGAAAAACACCTACGCAAATTTTATTTATGATAACAATAAATTGGAGGAAGTGAATTCTTACAAGTATCTTGGAATTGATATTCATCACAAGCTCAATTGGAACCACATCATTGAGAAAATGATTAATGGAGGATGGAAAGCTTATTTTGGTCTTGAAAATAATTGTAAATCAACCAACCTAGTCATGTGGGATAAAAATAAGTTCCTCTTTGAAACTCTTGTCATCCCCGTTATCTTATACGGTTGTGAAGTATGGGGGTGCAACATTTCTAGAGAATCTTGGAGAAAGATTGAGCAAATCCAGAAGCGGTTTATAACGTATAACCTCAAAATTAAAAGCAACACACCTTATCCTATTCTCCTCTTAGAAGTGGGTATTCCCCCCATCGAGAGCATGGCTATGACTAGGTACCTGATGTACAAGCACAAGATAAATAACATGGAAAACAAGAGACTTCCTAAAATTGCTTTAAATTCAAGTCAAAACCAATTACGCCTCAAGCGGAGTTGGTGTAAAGATACGATGGCTTGGTTAGACCATTGGGGCACTGATGGAAATGACACTTTGCAAAATATCGATAATGTCAAAAATATTATTTCTTCTAATTTTAAAGAGAAATTGTGGTGCGAGAAAAATTTATCGATTAAGAGAAAACTAAGATACTATAAGAAGGTCATTAACCCTAATTTGGAAGATCAGAATTATCTCTCGATAGTAACTAGTTCAAAGAAGAAAATTAATATAACCAAAATTAGAACGAACTCTCATGAGATCCATAGAGAAACAGGGTGTTGGTCTATTCCCAAAACTCTGTGGGCGGAAAGGGTTTGCCATCTTTGTGAGTCTATGAGCGTTGAAGATGAAAATCACTTTCTCTTAGAGTGTCCTGCTTACACCCACATTAGATATGAGTTTCATATTATTTGCTATAATACAAACCTTTTTAACCTACTGACTTGCCAAAACTACAGTGAGCTTGGAAAGCTTCTTTCTAAGATTTTTGAGCATATGAACAAAAGTTTAAAGCAAACCCAATAATAACCTTCTTAAGGTCCGATAGACCAAAGTTGGTCTCAGTGGACGTTAATCATCATCATCATCATCATATACAAATAAATTAAATTTTGTAATTTAAAAATAAAATAAAAAAATTATTAATATCATGATTTTAAATAATATTAAAAGCAATAATACAATTAATTAATATAAATTTAATTTAATTTCATATATAAGAATATATAAATGTTTATGTTTTTCTTTCATTTTATTTTTTCTCAATACTCAGTTAAAATATAATTATATTAACTATTTGCAATCAAACTAAAGAAACCATTTATATACAATTTTGCTTATATATTTTAATATGCTTGGAAGGTAACATTTCTAGTGAAGATATTTTCTAACATGATTGGAAGGTAACATTTATAGTGAACATATTTTCTAACATAAACAACTTTACTTCTCTATGAGAGATTTTAAAAACAATTATTATTTTTTAAACACTTTTATATACTCAAATTGCTACCATGAAGCCTAGACATTGCAATTTCAATATGTTAATATTGAATCATTATTCTTAATAATTTAAATAAAATAATAAAATAATAATGGCTTGCACAATCAATTTGTGTATACTGGGAGAATAACTCTCAAATAAGAATATTTACACTATCTTGCTATTCCCCTTGGTATGCCCAAGACCTATGGGCCCTACCCCACCATAGATACCGTTGCACCACACCATCAGGCCTAGATATTTTACCACTTATATACTCACATTAGGGACATAATATATGATCTAAAGTGGAGCACAATCCATTTCCTTTTTTCAATGTTATACTCCAATGTTTGTTTGGAGGGGATGTTATATTTATGTGTGGGGGCGAACTTTTTTAAGTTGGGAGTTAAAAAACTTGTAATTAAATGGGATGACCCTTAATCTTTCTTTCATTTTTATTCCTTTATCATGTTTTTTAAAGTTTTTTCGTAAGTTGTTCTAAAGTTGGGATGTTGGGATACTTCTTCTTAGCATTAATGTCTCATCTAGGTACTTTAGAGCTTGGTCTCATTATCCTAATGGTCCAATTTTTACTAAATTTAAATAGCTATGGGAGCATTACATCCCTAAATTTAAGGGATAAATTAATTTTAGTTTTAGGGCGCATTCCTTGATTTTAGGACCCTTTCCCTAATTTTAGGGTCCTATCTTGCATGATTGAGTTAGTGGAGTAATTCAACAAACCTAATTCCATGTACGGAAAGATTGCATGGCTAACTAGGGCATTTGAGCTTGCCTTCTTTTGGATTTCTTACCTATATGTTCAATATTATTCATTCTTTGAATTATTGAATGAGAATTTAGGTTGTGCTCCAAGATTATTTATCTTTTCACTCTCTCTTTTCTTTTTCCCTTGAAAAATTGCTTAGTGTATTGCTATTCATTAGGATTCTAGATCTATTTGATCTCTTGTAAATGATTATTAGATTTTACACTTATACATGAGTGATAATATGATTTCACATCTCCTTTATTATAATACACTTTTCATGGCTTGTCCCCTAATTGGTCAATAATCTCTATTTAAAAAGTATGAAAAACCATTTTCAAAGATTGATATCATATGAAAAATGTTATAATCTAATTGCATTTTTAAACATTAATTATTAATTTCCTTTAGTGTGATGTGATGGATGTTCACCCTCTCTTTGAAGGAGCTTACCACATAAACGATAGTGTCACTATCTTTGATCTATGAGTGAGTGAATGCCTTCACGTTGTTCAATCCCATTCACCCTCTTTTTGGTCAATGATACTATAATCACAAAGTAATGTTAATTTGAATCCCTTATTAAAAATTTGAAAAATTTAATGCCTAGTGGAACCTAACTAATAGATTCCAATATTGTCTATCATTGTATCCTTCATTAATCACATCTCTTTTCATGCCATACCCTAAAGAAAACCAAAGGGGCACACCACCTAGTTGAACTAGAGAAATAAGGTTCATAGGTATGACTGAGTGGTGAAAGTGTTGATACTATATGAGGAATATGGTTATATGAAATTCATATGTATGATTGAGTGGTGAAAGTGTTGATACTCTATGAGGAATATGGTTACACGATTGCATCTTTACATATTTCTACATGTTTTCTTTTATGATGATACATGGTGCACTAACTTACTACGTATGCATGTTGCTTTATCTTCTATTTCTGACACCTATGGTTTATGATGTTTTCACCATGGAAGTGTTTATTGGCTCCCATTTCTCACCCATTTTCTTTATTATGCACATGGATGATTATCAAATATTGTGGAATTTCTTAGTGATGGTTCCTAGTTCTATACATCTACATCTTGGTGTTAGCACATGGTTCTCGGCATTTTGATGTAACATGTGACAGAGGGTTATGGTTGTGCATATGATTCCTTTGTAGGTTATTGGATTTTTGGAACCTATAGAACACACTAATGCTTAGTTTTGATTACACACATACACACACAAACATATAAGGGAATTATATGTGTGAAATAGTTAGAATTTTCATATTTGAAGTGTTAACTTCATTACTTTGTGCTTCATCATGCATTATGACGAATCTACCCGAGTTTTGATTTTGTGTTGTGGTATAGCTGAACCTTATAGACTTATTAATTTTTTTAAGGAATTTGTTTGGCATTGGTAATGAGCATGCATCGTTGGTGTTGATTCTTTGTTGGTTAACATAATCATGTTGTATATCCTAGGCACGTGTTGACCCCATCAATGTTAATGATGTTGTTTGAAGTATTTGGCAAGTTTGGAAAAATTGGGTACTATTGGTAGTGATTGTTCATGATGGTCATAAAAGGAAACATTGGGAATTTGTTTGTTAAGTCTTTGTATCACCCCATATTTTGACTTCTATAACTAAACAACATTCTAACCTATTTTTTATTTCTTTTCTTATTATCTGTTGAACTCATCTAGACTAATAGAACTATGCTTTGTGGACATATGGACCTACATATATGCAAAAGTTATTATAAGTTTAGAGTTATACTATTATTACTAACGACAATTATGTGATTTAATTCTAGCATGCTATTTTAAATGAAAAATTGTGGTACATGGAAGCTAGTTTAAGTTATATTTGAATGAATAAATAAGTGCCATACACATGATAAATAAAATAGCTTATTTTATTATTATTGGTTAGTAACTTGGCAATGACATGCAAACAATTATATGGATATGCATGATCTTGTGTCTTTGTAGACTAACTTGGAGGTTATATGGCTTAAGTGATAGCTAGATAATTTTAGTACTAAAGTGATCCACATATGTCATTGACATTGAGATATGAATGGTATACAATGAGATTTAATTCATGAGTTAATTATTGGTTCAATAGATTGCTATGATATGTGGGCTAGTGTTGGTTTTATAGGAAACATTGTTTCCCAAACTAATCATTTGATGATGTATCACTAACAACAACAACAACAAATCAATTTGGTTGGTAATAGGGTGTTGAATCTAGTTCCATTAGGAAGGGTGGAGGTATTACCCGTCATTTATCCTTTGAAACATGTAGTTGTGGGAGGGTCATGTTAAGCCATTCTCCCCAAATTGTCTAGTTTCCCGTTGGGGATGTTAGGTTGATATAGTTGACGCTTTTGCTTAGGGGTTATATACGGGGTTAGGACAATATAGTTGAATCTCCAACATATTCCAAAAGGGGAATTTCTAGGATGTGGAAGATCACTGTAGGTTAGGAAGGAAAGTTGATTCATAATAGTTAAGGATGTTGTTTGAAAATTATAGATGCCACCTTAGTTTTGTACTTGGTTCCTTTCGTGCTTAAATCACTTGTTTAATTCATTAAGGATAAATATGAGTATAATATTCAATTGATACTAGTTGTGACTTAGTTAGTGGGATCGTATAATGTTGTGTTTACTTGATAACTATTTTGCAAGCATGGTTATGATCATTCATGAACTATGCATTAGAGGTGGTGATGGTTATCATTAGTACATAAATAAGCTATGTGCATGCTAGCTACGCATATATAACTTGGACACGTACACTAATATCATTTTAATATATGTTATTTATTAAATTATTATGATTGTTAAATTATGGTTAATACACAACTGGTGTAGTAAAGGGATAAACTATATATTGGTAATTCATTTTTCATTTGGGTTAGTTTGCATTTCATTGATATTCATTTACTTTTCATTTTATATAAGTTACATTTTATTTGCATTTCATTTTAGGATTTGAATTCATTCAACTCGGTGATAGGATTTTGAAAACTTACCAAATTTGATTGATGTGATTGGAATTTTTCTTATTGATTAATTTGTCAAATTTTTTTTTTTTTTGACAAGAACATTATGGAATTATATTAGAACCGGTATTTAAGCAACCGAAAGCATTTACATAGTAGAACTAGCTTCAATACACCTCATTTTAGCAGAACAGCGATCTCATAGATTCGCCCAAAATATGGCAGGGCTCCCTACTCCCATATGCCAGAATTATTTAGCTATTACAGGGAAGAGAGGCGTATTATGCAGCAGAGGTAGCCTCATTTTTCCAGCTTATCTCTCATGGCTGAAACTTGAGCTTCCAGAGCTGCTATGCGATGTCCAAAATTTCCGTGGGTATTCGCCACATCCTTGAATCCTGTGCGCGTTTCATCTTTAAACTCTTCCATTTGTTCAGTAAAATCGGTCTTCAGCTGCATTATGTCTCGATTCAGGATGTCCCATGTCTGCTCCCCAGCTTTGGACAGCGCCTCAATCTTGGCCTTCTGGCTTTCATATTTCCCCCGCAGACGCCCGAGAGCTTCTTCCAATGCACTAATACGTTCATCAGCAGTGAGGCCGGAGCTTGAGGAGCTTGCCATCTCAGTCAGGAGCGCGCAAGGACCCACGAAATGAGCCAGATCTGAAGAGAGCGTCCTCAGCAAATCTAAAGCCGAAAGCTTGACCAACGTTCTCTGATGGCAGAGTGGAGTGAGATCTAAAACAGAGAGGGGTTCATTTAAGGGCGAGCAGGGAGACTCCCGAGGGCGCGAGGACCAGTTCCTGAGCTGGAGTTCAGGGAATCTCTGCAACTTCATGAAAAACGTGGTTTTGGGAAGCCCATGAGCACTCTGCAAGAAGATACAGGATCTTCTTCTGCTAGGGAATGTCACATCGCTGACACATCCCATTGACATTGAGATTTCCATGATCCATTTCGACCCCATTGTTAGCTTCCGTGTCTGCATGACTGTTAAGCGCTCGAAGGACATGAAAATATCTTATTTTATGGAAACGTTTGCTTGCCAGGATAATTTTTTGAAAAATATGGCGGAGGTGGACATTTGGAGGAGCTTTCTTGGTTTGGAGGGCCTTGATAAGGATCCTGGAGTCGCCCAAGACTGTTAGCTGACGGATTCCGTGATTACGAGCAATTTGTAATCCTTGCCAGAGACTGCAGAATTCAGCAATGTTATTAGTTCCTATTCCAAGTCCCCAGGAATAATTTATGCTGATGATCCCTCTTTCTGACTTGATAATACCTCCGGCACCGGAAGGGCCTGGGTTTCCTTTTGAAGCCCCATCGAAAAACAGACAAGGTTCATTCAGGGATGCTACCCAGCGATTGAAGTCTGCTTCCTCCATCCTGATTTCCCAAGTCTCTGAATGAGTGAATCCGTTGAATGGTTGAGAAGGCATCTTGGTAGTTAGCTTATTTAACCAGATGAGCTCCTCATGCAGAAGAGGGGAGTCATTGTTTAAGGATTGGCAGTCCATGACTTCTCCAAGGATTGCCCTAGCCTTTACTGCTGTTCTCCAGGGAGGGGCTTCTTTGCTTCGGAAGATTCTGTTGTTTCTTTCAATCCACAGATTCCAACATATGGCTTTTGGAGTCCAACCCCAAGTAGATTGAAGCAGGGCCTTGTTGCTTAGATTGAAGGGAGACAGAGAGTTCCAGGTGAGGAAGAGGGGTTGAACAGAGAGGGGCAGGTTAAGGGCGGTGTTGAGGCTCATGGCATGGGTCCAAGTCTCTTTAGCATAGGGACAATCCAACATTATGTGGTCCATAGTTTCATCACTGTTTTTGCAGAGGGGACATCGAGTTGGCCCAGCCATTCCTTTTCTTCTGAGATTATCACCGGTGAGAATACTCTTATGGGCTAAGGACCAGCAGAAGATGTCAATCTTCGGGATAAAGGGTTTGGCCCAAATAAAGGTCCAACCAGCAGGATTAGGGGCGGCATAGGGGATGGTCTGGAGTTCCTTGTAGCCTTCCGCAGCAGAGTACACCCCTGAGGTTCCCCATCCCCTCCTATCTTTGGCTCCCAGCTTGGAAGGGGATTTTCCTTGGAGGAGGACCAGAAGAGCAACTGCTTCATCTTTGAGGTCAGGAGGAACATGGCCTAAGTCCCATCCATTCCAGATTTCATTCTCCCAAACTGAAATGTCCTTTAAAGTATTGGAACCTTTTCCAATAAGCCAATTTTTTATATTGCTAATATGCGAGTTAGAGCCTAGAGGGGGGCTCTCCAGAATGGCGTCTTCCCAGAGATTGATAGAGATGCCATTTCCAGGGATCCAATACAGTTTATTCTGGAAAGATGGTAAGGCTTTGATGCATAACTTATGGATAGGCGAGCCCTTTCTAGGAGGGGGTTGCTGGTCCAGACATCTTTTCCTTGGTCCAGGGAAGTATTTCCTACGGAGGGCCTCTTTGCTCCAGCTGGATTTTCCAGAGATCATGTGCCAGAGTAGCTTGGCTCCAAGAGCTAGGTTTTGAGTTGTTAAACTTCTGATCTGAAGGCCACCTTCTGTCCGAGGTTTTTTGATCTTTTCCCAGCTGACAAGATGAAGTTTATTCTCATTCCCTTTTCCTCCTTCCCATATGAATTTCCTTAACAGCCCTTCAATCTTGTTGACTGCCGAACAGGGAGCAAGCAGAATAGAGGATTGATATATGGGCATGCTATTGAGGACTGATTTGATAAGAATAGTTTTACCTGCAAGGTTGAGCCAGTTGGCCCCCCATTTCTGGATTTTGCTTTTGATTTTGTCCACAATAGGATCCCAATCTGCTGAAGTGATTTTACTTTTGCAAATGGGGATTCCGAGATAAATGAAGTTATTCCAGTCTTTGGTTGAATTCATTCCCAGAGTTCTGCTGATGTCTCTTAGTTCCCTGGTTGTACAGTTCCAGCTGAAGATTTTGCTTTTGTGGAGATTTATTTTGCTCCCCGAGACTGTTTTGTACACTTCCAGTTCTCTTTTGAATTGCTCCGAGGAATGGACAGAGGCCCCTCCCAGAAGAAGGGTGTCATCAGCGAATTGGGCATGATTTATGTCCCTGACATTGTTTACAATTCTGAGCCCAGGGAGCACATGAATGTCTTGACTGAAGTTAAGCTGAAAGCTTAGGACCGAAGCCTGGATGGCATATAGAAGGGGAGAGAGTGGACATCCTTGTCTTAATCCTCTGGAGGCTTTAAAGAAGCGAGTTGGTCTTCCATTTACCAGTGGGGCTATCCAAGGGTCCCCCACACATCCTTTGATCCAGCTAATGATGTTGGTTGAGAAACCAAACTTAGCCATGACAGCAAATAGGAAATCATGCCTGACTCGGTCAAAGGCGTTAGCTAAGTCGAGCTTGATGACCATACCTTTCTCTTTTCGCTGGTTGCTTGAGTGGATAGCTTCTTGAACGAGGATGATGTTATCCAATATTTTCCTGCCTTTGATGAAACCACCTTGGTTCTCCGGGATGATCCGAGGGAGCAATTTTTTCAGTCTGGTGGCTATAATCTTTGTGATGAGTTTGTAGCCCGTATTACAGAGGGAGATGGGCCTGAATCTGTCGAAGGAATTGGCTCCTTTTTCTTTTGGGATCAGGGCCAGAAAGGAGGAATTCGTGCTGCCTCCAAGTTTGTTGGTGTTCTGGGAGTGCCTAACCATTTTGAGAAGATCATACTTGATGATTGTCCAACAGCAGGTGAAAAATCTTGTAGTAAAGCCATCCGGTCCAGGCGCACTGTCAGGTTTCATAGCAGCAAGGGCAGATTTAATTTCATCCATGGTGATAGGCGCTGACAGGGAGATGTTTTCTCCTTCACTGATGAGCTGGGGGATAAGATCAAAGGGGTGGAAGGAGGGGTCGAGGGGCTCTTCAATGGGAGCAGTGAAAAGGTCAGCGAAGGTTTCAACAGCTACCTTCTTGATTCTCTCTGCATCTTGGACCACTTCTCCATCATACCGAATTTCAGAGACAACTTTGAAGTTTTTCCTGGCCTCAGCTTGTTTATGGAAGAACTTGGTATTTTTGTCTCCGCTAAGGAGCCATAGGTTTCGGGACTTTTGTCGGTAGAATTCTTCTTCAGCCCTACAAGCTGAGAAGAAGTTCTTTTGCAAGGCTTCTTCTTTGGAGTGGTTCCAGTCAGTCGCAGGGGAGGAACCAGTTAATGCTTGGTGCGTTTCAAGTTCAGCTTGGGCAAATTCCCTGTTAGAGGCAGGAGAGGGAAGATTTTTGGCCCAGGCTTTTAGGGTCAATTTGAGTCGTTTTAACTTGGATTCCCAGACGAAGGAGGGTGAGCCCGTGAGGTGGGTATTCCACGAATCTGCAACAGTTTGGAGAAAATCATCATGGTGAATCCAAAGTGGGCTGAACCGAAAGGGGAGAGGGCCAAGTTTTGGGTCAGAAGTTAGCTCAAGCATAATCGGTCTATGGTCAGAGGTGTAGTGAGGGAGAATTTTGGAGGCGGCTAGAAGATTCAGTTCGAGGAAGGAGGAGTGGACAAGGAATCGGTCGAGCCTTGCTGCTACATGGCCTGGCCCAATTCTTTTATTTGTCCAAGTAAAGGTGCCATTTAAGGGTTTGATGTCAAGCAGATCCCAACCAGCGATGATGTCTTCTACCCATTCTCTAGAAGGATCTCTAACCGGATTTCCTCCTTTCTTTTCATTAGCTGCCAGGGTCACATTCAGGTCTCCAGCAATGATAATGTTGTCTCTATTCTGTAGTTGAAGAAAAGCTTCAAGGGTGTTCCAGCACTCTTTTTTTTCCGCATACAAAACAGGGACATAGAGATTAAAGAGACATACCTTGTGTCCAGATTGCTTGTGGACCAGTTTTGTGAAGACCCAGTGATCAGCACGCTCTTCAGCTTCAATATCATATAGGAGTGGATCCCAGAAGGTGGCGATTCCGCCTGATGCACCTCTAGAATTATTACCAATCCCAACACTTTTTTTCCAAAATCTTTTTCCGATTTGGAGGGACTTTATCTCCTCCATTTTAGTTTCCTGGAGTAGCAGAATCTCAGGCCTATGGATTCTGATTAGATCTCTCATTGCTTCTTCTTTCAGGGTAGATCCAAGCCCTCTGCAATTCCAGGAGATGTATTTCATTGACGGATTTGAGGTGAGGTTTTGGCCTCTTTAGAGGCCTGATTTGTACCTTTTTTGGATCGGGTGTTCATGATGCCTTTAAGGGTTTTTTGAGAGCCTTCGAGGACCTCCAGGTAGGTTGCTTCTTCCCGTTGTTTCTTCTTGGATTTCCTTCCTCTTGGGGTTTTGATCTGGAGGGAGTGGAGGCCGCTGGTAGTCTCTTCTTCGGTATCTTCTTCAGGGTCTAATTCTTGCAGCTGTGGATCTTCATAAACTTCCTTGGGCGAGCTTGGCTTATCATTTTCTTCTCGAGTAGAGGGTATTTCACCAGGTTCTAGCAGATCTGCATTCAGGGCATCAGAGATCACCTTGTTGGCATGCACAGTCGCCCTAGGGACCCCGTTATCTGTTGGATGCATCTCCTCAGATCTGATGTCCTCAGGACGGTCTTTGGGGCTTGAGATTATGACTGGATCTTCTTTTGTGGACTCGCTGGAGGGTTTGTTGGAGCTTGAAGGCTGATTTTGCATGTTCATGATTTTCTTTTCAGGGTTCTTTGGGATTGCCTTGCCTTTCTTGACTTTTTGCCATCCTGCTTCGTCCTCTGAATCCTGATTTTTTGGGCAGTTTCTTTGAAAATGACCATGTTCATGACATTGGCGGCATTTGAACGGGATCTGTTCGTAGTCGAGCTTTTGGTAGTATATCCATTCTCCTATTTTGAGTTTAATAGCTTCAGGGAGACCTGCTTCAAGATCAACTTCAACACATATTCTGGCGCAAGAGTATTGGCCCTTGTTATCAGCTTTGTCAATGTATTTTCCTAAGGTGTTTCCAATTTTTTCCAGAGTGGGAGAGTTCCAGCAGTGAATAGGAAGGTTGGGAAGCCTTACCCAGACTGGGACTTCTGTTGGTACATCTGTTTCTGCATTGAAGTCGGGCGTCCATCTATTGAGGTATAATCCTTGGGCGCCCATGAAGTATGGGCCATTTCTGAATATCAGATCTCTGTCTTCTTGGGCTATAAACTCAAAGATAAAGAATCCACGTCCAACAGGGTAACAGGTGACACTGTTCTTTAGTTGGGGGCGCCAGTTCCTTTGAATCCAATCGTCGGTGGTCTTGGTTGAGGGCCAAAGCCCCATAAACTGTCCGACTAAACCCCTATCAGCAAGGGCTAAGGCGACTTTGATGGGAATTTCACCAGGCAAATCGATTTCGGGGATGGAGTCAAGCTTTTTGATGAATTTTGGAACTGTGGGGGCTTTGGGTTTAGCGCCAGAGGGGCGAAGGAGCATGTTGAAGGCGTCAGAGGCTGTGGGAGGGGGAAGCCCTCCCCCGAACGCCGCCATCGAGCGCGAGAGCCGAGCAGCAGCAGCGATGGTTAGGGCATAGCAGAGCGCCGTCCGTCCTGTCCTTCGTGGGCCTGATCCGTTATTGTGGTTCAATGTTAGGGTAGGGAGTTGTTAATTTGTCAAAATTATTAATGTTGGGTAGGTAAGGTAATATTTTATCATATTTTGACCTTCCTAGGACTCTTCTCAAGGAATATAGGAAGGTGGTGGAAAAATGCACAAAGGGTTAACTTGAGAGAAAGGTTAGGGGTTCGATGTTTGGAGAGATTAAAGGGAGAACTGAATTTTGAGCTTGGTGACAACTATTGTTGTTGTTGTTGTAGATATGGGCACAAATGGCTAGGAAACCCATAGGTTTCCTAGAGCTAGCAGTTGAATAAGATGCTAGTTGGTTGGGAGGAGTAATCCCAGTTTGGGTAACACACTATTTTAGACTATACTAGATAAAACATACTATACAACTTGACGAGAACTATTGCCATAAAAATCATATTTTTGCATCAAAAACATCAAAAACAACCCCTGAATCAAAAGGTGGTGCTACCGGTAGCACCCTTTTTTATTTGGGGCTAAAATTATGACTTTTTGGAAACCTCGATGGTGTCAGTACAATCAAAACCTTAAATCAATCCCCGATTCTAAAACTAGTGCTACCAATAACACCCTTTTTTTTGGGGGGGGGCTAAAATTACAAATTTTTGGAAACCCTGCTCGGTGTTGGTGCAATCAAAACCCAAAATTAACCCCTGAATCGAAAAGTGGTGCTACCGGTGGCACCCCTTTCTTCTGTTAGGTTATTATTACATGCATTTCGAAACTATGCATGGTGTAAGAATTTTTTCTCTCTTTTAAATTACATAAAAGAGTCCAATTTTAATTTTAAAAAACAATTTTCTCAAAAAATAAAAAAATAAATGAATTTGAAAAAAAACGTTTAAAAAATTAAAATGCCCATTGTTGTTAAATAAATGTTAAGAAAAAAAAGTTATTAAAGAAAAATTAAAGAAATGCGAAAATTAAAAAAAACAAATATTAAAATTATTTTTTTAAAATAAGAAAAATTTAAAATTTAAAAATTAAAAA
The DNA here is from genome assembly GCA_027924585.1 of Larix kaempferi. Taxonomy (NCBI): domain Eukaryota; kingdom Viridiplantae; phylum Streptophyta; class Pinopsida; order Pinales; family Pinaceae; genus Larix; species Larix kaempferi. Next base: position 54,294,931 of record BSBM01000904.1, read on the forward strand.
CAAAAACCAAAATTAAAATTAAACAAATAAAAAAATATATTAAAAAAAAGGTTAAAATTTAAAATTAAAAAATAAATTAAAAAAAAACTAGTTTACGCTACACACCCCCCTCACCTCCCCCTTCACTCCCCTCCCCCTGCCACCCTCTCCTCTTACCCACCTTTACCTCCTCCCCTATCCACTTCTTATCACCCTTACCTCTCCCCCTCCTCCTCTCTGTCCTTCCCTCTCCCCCTCCTCCTCCACCTCCTTCCCTCTCCTCTTCCTCCACCTCCTTTCCTCTCCTCCTACCGCACTCCTTTCCCCCTCACCCCTCGGCCCCTGCCCCCCCTTGGCCCGGTCTCCTCTGCTCCCCGCGTCGCCCACCTCCCCTCTCTCGGTGGAGTCTCAAATTTGAAGCAAAGAATTGATTATGAGAATTGAGTCTCCACCAAGAGACGGAAGGGGAGGGTGGCTGGAGGGGGGAGGGGGCAAAGAGGATGGGGGAGGTGAGGGAGGCGGCGTGGGGGTTGGAGCGGGGTGGGTCGGGGTGGGGGGGTTATGGGAGGGGAGTGGGAAAGGTAGATGGGGGGAGGAAGGGGGGGTAAAGGGAGAGGGAGGGGGAAGCTGGAGAGGAAGGTGGGAAGGTAACATAGGGGTTTTTATTTATTTATTTTTAATTTAATTTAAAATTTAAAATTATTAAATTTAAAATTTAAATTTTATATTATTGTTATTATTATTATTATTATTTAATTTTTAAATATTTTAAATTTTAGTTTTTTTTTAAAAATTTTCTTTAAATTTTTTTTTGTTTTGTTTTAAAATTTTAGTTTTTTAAATTGCTGCTGTTGTTGTTTTTTTTTTTTTTTAATTTCAAATTTGTTTTTATTTATTTATTTATTTTTGTATTTTTTTTAAATTTCAAATTTGTTTTGAAAATATTGGGTATTTATTTTTTTAAATAATATTTTTATTTTTAATTTTTAAAGGAAATTTATATTTTTAATTAAAATTAGACTCTCTAATATTTTCTTAAGTGATTTAAAAGAAAAAATAAAATATTGTTCTTATGTTATGTATGGTTTTGAAATGCATGCAATGATAACCTGATGAAAGAAAGGGGTGCCGCCGGTAGCACATATTTTCGATTCAGGAGTTGATTTTGGATTTTAATTGCACCAACATTGGCTAGGGTTTCCAAAAAGACATAATTTTAGCCCCCCCAAAAGTGCGCTAGCTATAGCATCGCTTTTCGATCCGGAGGTTTATTTAGGGTTTTGATTGCATTGACACCATTCAGGGTTTCCAAAAGTTGTAATTTAGCCTCGAAAAAATAAAAGGTGCTATTGGTAGCACCACTTTTTTGATTCGGGATAAAAATAACTGCTAAATGCAACCTATAAAAAAAGAGATCTCTCAAGAATTTTTGTCAAGTTGTATAATATGTTATAAATCAACAAGTTTCTGGAAGTAATTTACTATCGTTTAGTTTGATTAAATTGTTTAACTAAATTATAGATTTATTATGACTAATTACTACAAGTATCAAAATTTATTAGTTGAATTAGATGAATTCTGGTTGTAGCATGTACTATAAATCAAATTAATAAAAATGTACCTATTCGCTTAGAAATTATGCTAGGAAATAGATTTCATATGCAAAATTTACATTCATAATTTCTAGATTAACATAATGGTTTGATTAATATAATTGGATAGAGGTGTTACACATGTACATTATTTTAAAAATGTAACACTTGATACCATGGTAAGGAATATGGTGAAAAATATTTGATAAGGAATATTTTAAATATTAAAAAACTATTAGTAAGGAATATGGTAAAAAATATTTGATAAGGAATACATGGTAAGGAACATGGTATCAAATATTCCTTACCATTCTTAGATTTTACATTTTATACCCATTATGAATAGTGAGGTGTTACATATGGTATCAAATATTCCTTAGTTTGAACATTGAAGTCTTAAGGGAAATAGCCATGCCTTAGAATTGTTATTTTTATCGACATAATTTTTTTTAGTTTCCTACACAAGTGAGAAAATTCTAAATAGAATGTAAACTAAACAAAAATTGATTGGAAACATAGATCCATTTATTAAAATAAAAAGGGGCAATCAAGAGATTTTGCTTGAAACTTGAAGGAAAAATGTACAATATAGAAGTAGAACCGACTTCCATACTTTAGCTAAAAAAGAGAGGAGAACAACAAGAAATCTTATGTGGGGATGCTTTACAAAGTTAAATGTAGCCTTCATGGAAGCCATACTAAATGAACCCAAGTTCGCACTATACTCTGCTACCCACACACTATCCATAGAATTCACACTTTGAAAACATGACACACCTTCCAGACTTGATTGCCGGGACCAAACAAAACCTTTAGAAAACATCAGATTCAAACACTGTTGCGAAGGAGGAAAAACCAAATACGACATCGAAGTCTCTGGGAGAGCTATCACCGCGTGCCAGAGTAAACTCCCCTACCATAGCTCTAAAGGCGGTGGGATAACAACTAATGAGAAGCTTGACCTAACATCCGGTCTCTGATAGGTAATAAAGGGTAGAGTGACCTATCCTACCATATCAAGCATAGATGTATTTAGGCCCACTTCTGCATCAAGCCTAATAGTTCCAAAACCACCCGAAACAACCCCCATGGGAAAGAAGACACCATACCTAGAGAGCCCAGAATCCTTTTATCTTAGTTATTCACGCTTACTTGCTTACTTTTGTTTGTACATTTTAAGTTGGAATAAAAGAAAGATTTATACTCATTATACTCATCTTCAACCATTACATTACCTTTGCCATCATCAATTCAATGATTTTAAGTTATTTGAAATTAAAGTTGAAAACATAAAATATATATATATAAATTTACCTTAATTTAAATAAATTTACTAAAAATTATTTTTTACACTTCTCGACTCCAATTTTCCCCAAACCAATAATAATCCATAGCTTCTTTGCGCAATGGCATTGTCTATTTGTGTGAGAACCATTCAAAGAGCACGTTGTAAATAAAGTGAGAGACGTGTTGGGTAAGGGAAGAGCAAGACTTATTTAGTCCATTAGAATTTCGAACCTAATAAAAAGTAAAATAATCAAATTGCTTTTTCCAATTTTTTTTTTTTTTTTTTCAAATCATTGGTTAAAATTTACGGAGTCAACTTGATTAATATAAAATCAAAATCTAACAGTTTAAATATTATTTCTTCTTAATATACACTAATAAATACTATTGAGTTATTTATGTTTTCTTTGACATGGACAGCGTGCTTATCTACCTTGCCAAAATGTTTGGATAAAATTGAGTTATGTAGACTTTCCCAAAAGCCAATTAAATTTTTGGAAAATTTAGTTTTGTATGTGGTTGGATAATTTAGTTTTTTTTGTAAACTTAGTTTTGTTGGGTGAATTTCGGTATATAATTTAAATAAGAAATCTCCAACAAAGTTAAGGTACATGCATTCAACTAATAAAATATTGATGTTGTAATTTGATTTTCAAAAACCATGGATAAATTGGTCAAATATTTCTGGATTTGGTAAAATCAACTAAAATTCAAATTGGAACAAACATAAGATCTTAGTTTTGGAAAACATGGAAATATTTTTTTCTACCCAATCCAAAAAGTATGTATAGTATATAGCAAATGGGTTTGGTGTTGTCTTCAAAATTAATTATTAAAGGGTGTTAAATAATTATTTTTTAAAAATATTTATTTGTTTTTAACTTGAATTTTATTTTTTTAATATTTTTAGAAAAAGTAATATTATTTTTTTATATGATTAAAAAATGATTTGATGTATTTGATGGTATGTGTTATTTTCATTAATAAAAAAAAAATAATAAGAAATGTTTTCAAATAAATAATTGTATGTCAAACATCAAATATCATGATGTAAAAAAATGTGCATATAATAATAAAATAAACTAGCATAGATCCAATTTGATTTCATATTTTTTAATACCTTTTTTTATTCCTCTTAATGTTTAATAGATTTAGAGTTAAGATGGAACTATGCCAATTATATACTTCCTAAAAGTGAAAGAGATTGCAAAAACGTGAGAGACTTGAGTCTTAAAATGTACAAAAATGGCATTAGATTTGCATATATGAGTACATCTAAGTGGAATTACATGATGGGAAACCATAATGTAGTTTGGACATAGTAAGCTTCCTAATGTCGGTCTTCAATTTTATTGTTGTATTCATTTTTCACTTTCATGATGGGAGGAATTTGAGCAAAGACATGTATTTCCATTGTCAATGTTAGGCAACCAAACTTTATTTGTTTCATTAAGTACCGAGTCAAACAACTAGACTATGCAAAAACTGTTGCATTTAATATTGATGAGAAGAGGTTGAAGTTAACTAGTTGAGGAGATAACATTGAGAGAGAGACTAAGTTGTATTGGAACAATACGGTTTGCTAGTTCATCACTTCTCTTGTTCCTTTGGAGATAGACAGTCAATTGGTGTTGGTTGATTAGAAGAGTTGACTGATGGGCTGACTAGGCTCTCGACTAGTTGAACCGACCGACTAACAAATGAGCGAACTAACTAACTGACTGAAGAGATCGTTAGAACAAAATTGTCGACTATGGCGTAGATTTGAGGTAAATCATTATGTGCGATGAGCCAAGTATGTGGACACGATCTTCCTCACTTCAAGAGAGTTGGTTACATCTTAGAGCTATAAAAGAATGATTAGTTTTGTGTGAAGTATGATGTATGGTGTGTGGAAAAGTTGTGCGAATGCATTTTGATGTACTACTATTCTATGCTTAAGTGGTGAAACAGTGTCTTTAGACAAAAACTCTTCTTGGAATTTCTTAATCTTGTTGATTTTTATTATGTCTAATCTTCTTATTTTCTCCAAGATGGTATTAGGGATGTTGGTCTGAGACACAACCTATTCTCATCAAGTTTGTTTGAGGTGTCATCTTGACACAATCTATTGAGTCAGATCTATTTGTGATTGGATCTGGGTTTAGACTTGTAGATTATACCAAGGATAGAATAATGGATCAATATCACGGATGCAAAGCAAGAGTATGTGATCTTGAATGGTAACAATTGTGGACTATGGGTGCAAGACATGGAAACCTCACTGAAAAGTAAGATTCTTTGGTAGTTTACCAAGACCATGATCCCAAATCCTAAGGATGACCAATAGAATTTCATTCTCAACAAGAAGAATAATAAGGTTGTAGGAATGATCACCACCTATATTTCAAGGGAGAATCGCTTTATAGGAAGGATCGATTGTTTTCATCAATTTTGGAAGAAACTAAAGGGTTTGTTTGGTAAGGTTGATGAAAGTTAGGTCATGTAGATTGAGAAAGGGTTGATCTCTCTTGATCCTATCTCCTTTGACAGGATTGAGTACTATTTGGCATGAATTAAGAAATTGCAGCTGAAATTGGGAGAATATGGGAAGGATTCTTAGAAGAAAGATGGACAAATCATTGGAATGATCCTCATGAACCTAAAAACTTCCTATGATGTATTATGTTTGACATTTCATGGTAGTTTGGAATCCTATAAAACATATGGTAAGGAATACACCCTTGATTGCTTCTTTGGTCTGTTGATTAGAGCACATAAAAAATTGCTTGATGAAGGAAAACTACGCATTAGGAAATAGGCCCATTTGTTGAAGGGAAAATGTCAACAAAACTACAAAGAAATAAGTTGATAGGATAATCTAGAGAAAGTTCGTGAGCCCATTGACCAAACTAAGAAGAAGAAGCATGGTCATACAACTAAGAAGGACAAGAAGAAGAATACCTTTCAATATTGTGGTAAGTTTGGACATATGGAGAAGGCATGCTGGAAGAATACTAGTGACATGGAATAGAAGGTTAGGAAACTTGAAGTAGGTGTGTTGATTCGATGATCGACCAACGCTCAGGAAGGTATGGAATACAATTTTACATTTTCATTGTGAGGATGTACATAATCGAGAAATTTTCGCTGAAGGGGTTCTTGATCCCAAAGATGGACCACATAAGTTCCATTATACTCCTAAGATAAATACAAGACTGACTACACTCATTGTTCAAGAAGACATCTACACCAAAACTTGGCATGAATGACTTGGACATCTAAATTTCCAAAGCATGAAACTAATAGTGAAACATGACACAGTTAAGATATTTCCTAGGATTGTTCCACCTGATGGAGTATGTGAAGGGTGTGTGCTTGTAAAGCATCACCAAACCCCCTTTGAGAGTGGAAATGCATGGAGAGAAAAATCTCCCTTGGAACTAATTCACGTTGATCTTTGTTATATAAACAAACCTTCACTAGAAAGTGCAAGGTACATTTTTATCTTCATTGATGATTTTTCTAGGCACACTTGGGTATATTTCTTGAAGAATAAGAGTCATGTCTTTGATAAATTCAAGGAATTTATGGAATTTCTTGAAAATCAATGCGATCGACCTGTAAAATGTTTGAGATTAGATAATGGTGGAGAATATATCGAGAAAAATTTGAAACTATGTGTCATAGAATGGAATCTCTTGGCAAAGATCCGTACTTCACACACGTCAACAAATAAGAGTAGTAGAACGAATAAATAGACTTTGGTCAAAATGGTGCATTGTTTGCTTCAAGCAAATATCTTCCGACTAGAATTTGGGTAGAAGTTGTTTACTTCTCAAACTACCTAATGAACCTTATTCCGACTCAAACAATTATAAACATGACTCCTACCAAGAAATGGAGTGGAAGGAAACCCCCAGTTAGTCACCTCAAAAAATTTATATGTATTTCATGGGATCATATACCAAACGATTGTAGAAATAAGTTAGATGCACAAATTCATGATTGCCATGATGGGTTATTCTAAACAATTGAAAGGCTACCAGTTTCTTGATCCTATCAAATGAAAAATAATCATCCATAGGGATGTTGTCTTTGATAAGAAGACCTCAAATATCAAATCATTGAACTTCTCATATGGTTTAATTAACAGTGATCCTTTTGATATTATGATAGAAAACATGATTGACTGAATTGTATCTTGGAGTTTTGACTGAATAGTTGAATCCACCACCTTCTTCATCTTACAATCCCTCTATGACTATAAACTTGACTACTAGACTTGATATTTCAAATAGACATGTTTATGGTTTGGTCGATAACGGAAATTCCTCCTTTCAAAATTATTGTCTACCCCATTGGGCCACCAAGAAAATTGAAGCAACCGAAGTTGATGCAAGAGATATTCATGATTCAAGGAAGACTAGGAGTCAGAAACAATGTGGCATTGTTTCTTTAACGGAACATGTGATAAAGGCATGTGTTCCAAAAACACATGCATATGTAGATGGTAGACCTAAATGGGAGAATGATATGGCTAAAGAATACCATTCCTTGATGAAAAATGAAACTTGAAAACTAGTTCTCCAACTACACGGAAAGAACATAGTGAAATGTAGATGGGTCTATAGGAACAAATTCACATCACATGGTGCTAGTGAAATACATACGGATATCTTATTATAAAAATGTTTTTCTCAACAAGAAGGCATCAACTACATTGAAACATTTTATCTTGTTGAAAATATAAACTCGATTCAATTGATCCTTTAACTTGCTACTCAAATTGCATGAAAAGTACACCAGATGGATGCCAAAAGTGATTTTCTTCATGGAAACCCACATGAAGAATTCTATATGGAACTAATTCCTATATTTGAGAAGGATACCAGTCTTGTTTTTTGATTGAGGAAATCCTTGTATGGTTTGAAATAACCCCCCTTGTCTTTGTATGAGAAGATTGATCATTTATTTCATACTCTTGGTTTTAAACAATGAAAATATGATCTGATCATCTATATTGTTTTACATGTCAATGGTGAAAATTTGATTGTTTCACTCTATGCAGAAGATTTAGTCATTACTGGAAAAAATATAATCTGATTTTGGGCTTGAAGAAATAATTGGTTGAGATCTTTGAAATGTATGACCTTGGTCTTTTGCATTTATTTTTGGGAATTCAAGTTCTACAGATGGATGATTACATTTTTATTTCTCAAGCTAAATGTGTAATGGATCTCTTAAACAGATTCAAGATCACTGACTGTAAATCATATTTTACACCTTTTTAGTTGGAGTTAAATTAACCAATGACTGTGATACATTGTGAGTCAATGCAAGTCTATATTGACATTTAGTAGGAAGTCTCATTTATTTAACTCATAGTTGGCCTAATATCTCCTTTGTAGTTAGTGTGGCTTCTTGATTTATGTGGGATCCATGAGAAATCCATTGAAAAGAAGCCAAACACCTTATTTTTTATATAAAGGGAACCTATCAACTTGGTATAAAGTATTGCACACATATCAACGAAGTTTTGGTAAATTACATTGACTCGGATTGGGTAGGAAATGGCGATTATAGGAAGTCCACGTCTGGTTATGTGTTTCACCTTGGTTCAGGACCCTTAGTTTGGTTGTGATGTTGACCTGGATGGCCAACAATACCATCTTCAACGCAGCTGACAGAGTCTGTTCATTCCTCTGTTGAATCGCTATAAGATTTCAAACCTCTCGAATGAGCTCATGCTACTTGACGCAGATATAGGGATACTCCCACAAATTTTTACACTGGAATTTTTTTTAAGCAACCATAATCCTTGCCTAATAATGCATTTCACGCAGTGTAAATCATTCAAACAGAACATTAAACATTTTTAACCCAAGCTCAAGACACGCTCAAGATGGTAGCTCCATTGACAATGTCTGGTTTCTATTGATTCACAAAGAAGAGAAATCTAGTTCACAATGTCTGCATACTGTATTCTAAGCCCTAATCAACGAATTCCCAAGCTTAAATAAAACAGAGCATAACTCTCTTCCTCAAATGAGGGTAACAAACAACCATGCATAGTCCACCTACGATTACAGCTCAAAACGGTTACAACAAATAACTGAAATCCATTTAATCCTAACCTACCATCTATTGTTTCTGGAACCACTCCTGTAGTAAACCAAAACTGATTCGAGCCTTTTGTTTTTCTTTGCCAGCTGTAAAGATGCCCCTGCATCAGGCTCCCAGGGTTAAAATGCTTATGAATCCCTATTCATAAGTTCTTCAACGGAGTAACCCTTCTTCTCAATCTCTGCTACATTCATCCAGGTAGCATCTTCTTCAGGGTGCTCTTTCCACTTGACCAAGTAATCTAGGTATTTTTTGCCTCTAGTCTTCTTAGCTAATCTGGTGTCTAAGATCTTTTCAGCCTCCAAAGGCTTTTCCATTGGCATCTGCTTTTTCCACTCCACATCCTTATTCATACTTGGTTCTAGATTATTTGTAACTTGTTATGTTCCATCCTTTTCATAAGGATATAAGTCAGCTATGTTAAATATAGGAGATATACCAATCCCATTTGGTAACTGCAATTCATATGCATTAGCTGAAACTTCCTAAGAATTTTGCAGGGTCCTATTTTTTTGAATTTCAACTTGTTATACTCACCTTTTGGGAATCTTTCCTTCCTTAGGTAAGCTAGGACTAGATCACCTACCTCATAGTTGACCTCTCTTCTCCTCAAATCCACTCTAGACTTATACTTCTGATTGTTCTCTTGTAATTGTTGCTTGACCTGTTCATGTAGTTTGGTCATGGCTGTAGCAAATTCTTCACCTCCAACGCTCCTTCCTTCGAATTTCTCCAAGTATCTTAGCTCGTATACACCCCTAGGATGCATTCCATACAAAATTTGGAAAGGGCTTAGGCCCGTGCTTCGATTGGGTGAATCATTGTATGTAAACTCAGCTTGAGCTAGCACATGATCCCACTATCTCAGCTGCTCACTAGTTAGGATTCTCAGGATATTACCCAGACTTCTATTCACTACCTCAGTTTGTCCATCTGTCTAAGGATGATAGGATGAGTTAAAGTTCAGTTTAGTTCCCAGCTTCTTCCATAGAGTGCTCCAAAAATGTCCAGTAAACTTAGTGTCCCTGTCTGAAACTATACTTTTTGGTAGCCCATGCAACCTAACAATTTCATTAAAGAACAAATTTGCTATATGTGTTGCATCACTAGTCTTATAACATGGTATGAAATGTGCCATCTTGCTAAACCTATCTACAACTACAAAGATAGAATCATTACCTCTTTGTGTCTTTGGTAAACCCAGAATAAAATCCATACTTACCGAATCCCAAGGTCTGCTTGGGACAGGTAAAGGAGTGTATAAACCTGTGTTCTGGATCCTCCCCTTAGCATGCTGGAAAATCCTACTCCTCTTCACAAACTTCTCTACTTCCGATCTCAGCCTAGGCCAAAAGTAAAAGTGACTCAACTGTCCCACTGTCTTGTCTATGCCAAAATGTCCAGCCAATCCTCCATTGTGCTTCTCTTGAATCAAATTCTCCCTCATGGAGCATTGTGGAATGCATAGTCTGATGTCCTTAAATAACAGTCCATCTTGCAATATGTAGTCATTCCAAGGCCCCCTATCTCTTTGGGCAGGATTTAAAGTTACCTCAAATGCTTCCTTAAAATATATATCATACTTATACAAATCTTTAAGAAAATCAAATCCTAAGGCTTGAAATTGACTCTCTTGCACCATTAAGATTTTCCTACTTAAGGCATATGCCTCTCGGTTAGATTTTCCACTTACATGCTTGATAACGAAAGTGAAACCTTGCAAGAACTAAACCCACTTCACATGCTTCTGATTTAATTTGGGTTGCTACATTATAAACTGCAAGGCATGATTGTCAGAGAATAGTATAAACTCTTTAGGCATTAGGTAGTGTCTCTAGTGCCTTAGAGACTATACTATGGCATAAAACTCTTTGTCATAGGAAGAGTATTTCTTCCTAGCTTCGTTCAATTTTTCACTGTAATAAGCCACTGGCTTGTCCTTTTGGCTTAGCACAACTCCTATGGTTGTGCCACTTGCATCACATCTTACCTGGAAAAGACTATCAAAGTCTGGCAACTTCAACACAGGTTTCTCTGTCACTTTCCTTTTCAACAGATTAAAACTTCCATCAGTTGTTACAGTCCAATAGAATGGTTGATTATCCTTTTTAATGGTTTCAATAATTGGAGCACAAATACCAATGAAGTTTTTGATGAAATTCCTGTAAAAACTTATTAATGCATGGAAGCTTCTGATTTCGAAAACATTCTTTGGTGTTGGCCAGTTTAGGATTGCCTCCACCTTTTCTGGGTCCATCTTCAGTCCTTCTTGTGAAATAATGAATCCCAAATATACTAACTCCTTTTTCATAAAGAAACATTTCTTAACATTCATTAATAACTTCTCTTTTTGCAGCCTGTCCAAAACATATTTGAGGTGCCTCAAATGCTCCTCTTTTGTTTGGCTAAATATTAAGATGTCATCCAAGTAAACTATGACAAATTTCCCTACGAAATCTTTAAGCACTTCATTCATGAGCCTCATGAAAATGCTTGGGGCATTGGTCAACCCAAACGGCATGACCAACCACTCCTACAACCCATCATTGGTTTTGAAGGTTGTTTTCCACCCATCACCTTACCGAATCCTAATCTGATGATAACCACTCTTTAAATCAATCTTGGTGAAGTATTTTGCTCCACTCAAACAGTCCATCAAATCATCTATCCTGGGAAAAGGAAACCTATACCTGATGGTGATTTTATTGATTTCCCTAGAGTCAGTGCACATCCTCCATTCACCATCCTTCTTTGGGATTAACATTGTTGAGATAGCATGTGGACTTAAAATATCTTTAATCAGGCCCTTATCCAACAATTTTCTGAACCCTATTTCTAATTTCCTCATTTTCCTTTGGGGTCATCCTATAAGTAGCCTTGTTTGGTAGGCTTGCTCCAGGTATCAGATCTATGTGGTGACTAATGATTCTTTTAGGTGGCAATGCATTGGGTAAGTCATCAACTACAATGTCTTGGTAATCTTCTAACATGTCCTTAATTTCTACTAGCAGATCTGAAATGGCAGTACTAACAGGTTCAATTCTTGGTTTGCAAACAATAGCACAACTCACCTCTTCTTCTGTCATCTGCTGTAGGAGCCTTTTCCCATTGAGCACCAGAGCTTTGGAACGTATTTTGTAGCTCCATTTCCTTCCTGTAAAGGTATTAAAGTGTGTTGGATACCACCCATCTCGAACTTATAACAGTTCTTACACCCATCATGCACAACTTTCCTATCAAATTGCCAAGGTCTGCCTAGAAGAACATGGCACAGATCCATAGGTATGATATCACAAGTCACCTTGTCTTGATATCTTCCTATTTGGAATTCCACTTCACTTTGTTTTGTAACCAGCAGTTGGTGTCCCTTATGTAGCCATGACACCTTGTAAGGTGTTGGATGCTGGAATTTCTTAAGCTTCAGCTTTTCCATCATTTCAGTGGACACCAAATTGTTGGTGCTTCCACTATCAACAACTACTTTACAACATTTCCCTTGAAATTTGCATGTAGTTCGAAATAAGGAATTCCTTTGTGAATACTCTATCACCTCCTTCTCTGGTTTCAATAGTACTTTGTTCATAAGAAGGGCCTCCCCAACCTCAGGTGAATTTTCTACCATAAGAGCTTGTGTCTCTGCCTGCTTTCCTTGTGCAACATAGTTTCCTCTTTGTCCTACATTTTCATTGTCAGGGCATTCATAAGACCGATGGCCTAGCTTGTTACATCTGTAACAACGGTAGACTGAATCTCTGCCTCCACCCTCTACCCCTACCTCTATGGTAGGGTCTTCCAACTCGAGGTTCATCTCCTTTCCCTGTTTGATATTGCTGGTTAGAACCACCAGCTTCATCCTTGTAGGTTGGGACTTTCTCTCTCCTAGCTGTTTGTCCCCTTCCCTTGGTAGATCCTCTTCCTCTACCAAAGTTTTTCTTCCTGGATATCTTCTGTTCTGCCCTTAGGGCATATTGATAATCTCCTTCCATAGTGTAAGGAGATAACATGGTGATCTTGTCCTGAATCTCCATTCTCAACCCATTGATGTATCTACATTTCTTCTCAGAGGTATCCTCAACGTAACCTACTCTTAAGTTTACCTTGTAAAACTCTTTGTATACTCTCTAACAGTTAGCGACCTTTTCCTAAGGTTTTGCATCTGTCTATAGAGACTTAGTTGGTAGTCCTTGGGAAAGAACCTACCTCACATCTTAACAATCATCCTATCCCAACTTTTTATCACTGACTTATTTTTCTTCTTCCTCTCAGCCTACACACTATCCCACCATAGTGATGCATGGCCTTTCAATATAGTCACAGCTATTTTTACCTTCTTGTCCTCCTCTATCTCTTCATAATCAAAATATCGATCTAGCTCCCCTATCCAGTCTATCAGTCCTTCTGCTGACAAATTCCCATCATAAGTAGACAAGGAGGGTTTTCATCTAGAGCTGGAACCTAACACAAACCTTAACAACTTCATATCAGCTGTTTCTCGTGTTGCCTCTTCTTCTTGCTCACCACCCTCTACTTCTGGTTCACTTTCATCTCCTAGGTCTGGTTGTCGTCGCCTAGCCAACTCCATAGCTTCCATTTTAGCCTGCATAGCCCTCATTTTCCCCATCAGTTCGTCATTTGCAACAGGTCTACCTCTCCGATCTTGTCTACCTCCTCTCATTCGCATTGCCATTTTCTTGTTTTCTTTTATTTGACAGAAACAAAACCTGTTCACAAACTTCACGAAATGCAAAATTCCAAACTCAATAAGACTGCGCACTTATAGGTTCCTTTTCACGCTCTGATACCAAAATGATGTCGACCTGGATGGCCAACAATACCATCTTCAACCCAGCTGACAGAGTCTGTTCGTTCCTCTGTTGAATCGCTATAAGCTTTCAAACCTCCCGAATGAGCTCGTGACTCGACACATATATAGGGATACTCCCACAAATGTTTACACAAGAATTTTTTTTAAGCAACCATAATCCTCCCCTGATAATGCCTTCCACGCAGTGTAAATCATTCAAACAAAACGTTAAACGTTTTTAACCCAAGCTCAAGACGGTAGCAGATTCATTTATCTTCTATAAATGGAGAATACACACTTAAAAATAGGAAATACAATCCATTTGACAATGTCTGGTTTCTATTGATTCACAGAGAAGAGAAATCCAGTTCACAATGTCTGCATACTATATTCTAACCCCTAATCAACGAATTCCCAAGCTTAAATAAAACAGAGCATAAATCTCTTCCTCAAATGAGGGTAACAAACAGCCACGCATAGTCCACCTGTGATTATGGCTCAAAACGGTTACAACAAATAACTGAAATCCGTTTAATCCTAACCTACCATCTATTATTTCCGGAACCACTCTTGTAGTAAACCAAAACTGGTTCGAGCCTTCTGTTTTTCTTTGCCAGTTGTAAAGATTCCCTTGCATCAGGTTGTGCAAGAAGAAATGGGTGGTTTGTCTTTTGACCAAAGAAGGATAATATCATGGTTTAGTAAATGCTGGAAAGAAGCATTATGGATTCGACAGCACCTGTGAGAACTTGGATTTTGAATCGAGGATACAACTATTATCTATTGTGATAACCAAAGTAAAATACAAGTTTATGATAATCTCATGGCACATAGTAAGATGAAGCATGTAGAGTTTCATGTGCATTACCTGCGTTAGTTGATGAAAGAATCTGTTGTGAAGCTTGTTTACTATCGGACCAATGATCATATTGGTAACATTTTTATGAAGCCTTTATTAGAAGCTAAATTTGTAAAACTATGGGCTATGCTTGGGCTTTAGGAAGATACAATTATGGGGGGGGGATCTAATGTAATTTCACCTCTTGAATCTTCAAAGCATTGTGCTAATGGGGGGGTGTTGAAACAACATGGTTTTCTAGTTCATGACATCTCTGGATCTTCTAGAGCCAGGAAGTTGATTGGTGTTGGTCGACTATAAGAGTCAACTGAGTAGTCGAATAATGGGCTAACCAGGCTCTTGACTAATCAAACCAACCAACCAAACAAACCATTGGAATAGAACCCTTAAATGTGGCTTAGATTTTAAGAAAATCCTTATGTGTGATGACCTAAGTATGTGGACATGATCTTCCTCACTTCAAGGGAGTTGGTTACATCTTGGAGCTATAAAAGAATGATCACCTTTATGCGAAGTGATTTATGGTGCGTGGAAAAGTTCTTAGAAGTGAGCCATGCATTTCGATGTATTGTTATTATGTTCTTAAGTGTTGAAACAATGTCTTTAGACACCACCTCTTCTTGAAATTTCTTAACCTTGTTGATTTCGATTATGTCGATTCTCCTTATTTTATCCAACAAGTTGAATGCATTGCACATCTTAAATATGGAATTAATAAAAAAACTAGTATAATCACAATTCCCGAGGTGCCATTCACACTATATTTCATTAACTTTAGATTGCCTATCGAGATGCAAAACATTGAATATAACACCTCGGAAAATTGTGATTTTTCTCGATGCTTTATTAATACCATCTTTAAGATGATCATCTCAATTTTATTAAAATATGATATTCATATTAAAAATTTTAATCAAATTACTATTTACATACCCATAATAAAGAACTATTTTACTAAAAAACACAATTAACTTCTAATTTAACTAAATGAACTATAATGCTCTTTGTAATGATATAATCTTTCCTTTTTTATTGATATAGAAACCGTTTAAGCATAACCACATGTTTATGTGGAACACATACAACTTAATCCTTATCCTTTAATAGGTGATATTTTCTAATATAGGTAAATAAATTAAATTTACTTAAAATATAATCCTACTTAATCCTTATCCTTTAATAAATGATATTTTCTAATATGTATATATAAATTTAAATTTTACTTAAAATCTAACCTTATCAATTAATATTTGTTATAATTCAATATCATTATTTTTATTATCATTAAAATTTATTAAAATTTGAAAATTTAATATTATATTTGAAAATAAATAATAATATTTTTTTAATAAAATCTAAAAATTAATTAAACAACATTATTAAATCCTATCTTAATAAATTTATATTTTACGTATTGTTTTATTTTTATTCTCTTTCACAAAGTTTTAAAAATACTTCACAACAACAAAGTTTTGTTTTGTTTTTATTCTATTTCACAAAGTTTTTAAAATACTTCACAACAACAAAGTTTTAAAAATACTCTTTTGTATTTAAAAAAAAAAATTGGTTTTTAATTATTTTATAAACATTTTGAAAGAAAAAGCATGCCCATGTAATTTGTATTATCTTATAATATTATTTGATAATATGATGTAAACAATTTTAGTTGTAAGGAAAAACATGCCCATGCAATTTTGATTATCTTCTAATATGATTGGGTGATATGAAGTAAATAATTTAGTGGAAATTTTCTCACATTAACAAATTCATTTATAGTTTTGAATTAAAAGATTTGAAGTTCAAAAGAAAATAAAAATAGTTTTTTTTTTAATATTGAATTATTACTATAAATTTTAAATATTACAATATCATAAGTTGATATTTAATTAATGTTTTTAGTAATTTGAGTAATAATAAATTACATAATAACTTTATATACGTTAGGAAAAGAACTTCGAAATAACTTAATACATCTTAGTATATTAATCATAATCAAATTACTTGTATACTTATTTTTAATGGTTTTATGAAATGGTCTAATTCTAGCTAAATAATTTGCATTGATGGGCTTGAAAGTAGTGTGGTTAACTATGTCATTTTTTATATCCCTTTAAACAACCAAATAATAAATTTTGACATTTTAAATGACTATGAACCTAATTTAGATCATAGACCTTTAACTGTAACTCCCAACTTTTTTATGCATAGTAGTCCCATAGAAACAAATTCCCAGTCAAAAGTACTTAATCTTCAATAAAAGTAACACTGATCTTTTATGGAATGATTTAAATATTTTTTTTTTTCCTCTATCTAGTATGAGCAATATAAAATACCTTTATCATAATTTCTCTACAATACTCTCCTCTTCCATTAACAAGTTCTCTATTGAAGTGCCACATAAAAATAGATATAGAATGACCCTTGGTATGACAAAGATTGTGAAATCACAAGAAGAGAAATTGAAGCTATTGAGGAGACCCTAAAATTTAACAAGATAAATAGGTACAAATCCTTCATTAAAAGGAAAAAATTCCTATATAAATAATAAGTAGGAGAAGCTTTTACACATGTCTAAGATGGATACTAAGAAATTCTAGAGACAAATTTTAACTCCCAAACTAAATAGAATAATATGATTGTATTGAAATACTTGAATTCCTATCTCAAGCAGCTTTATGAACCAAACGATGTCATGGACAACATTCAACCCCTTTCTATGGAAGATGAATTTTTTTCTTTAGAAGATATAGATTATGGAATTAAGCTCCTCATTAATGGGAAAGCTGAGGACATCCAAGGCTACCAAGACCGGGGCGGCAGGTGCGAGTGGGATACTCTTTGATCCCGGAGGAAATAAAGTCGCAGCATTCTCTTGGGGCCTAGGCAACAAGACAAATAATGAGGCAGAATGGCTAGCCCTTATTTTCTCATTAGATTTGGCCTCCTCCTTCAGAATTGACAATCTCAGAATTTATGGAGACTCCAGACATGTTATTCAAATCATGAGAAAGAGCTCTGCCCCTCAAGGTTCAAAATCTTACAGATATATGCAAAGAATAAAATCCAACGCTCTCCTCCCAAAAGTCTCTTTTTTTCACATCCTTCGAGAGAATAACTAGCTTGCTGACTTAGAGGCTATCAAAGGAACCTTATTAGAACCTGGGCACATGCAGGATCATAATGGTGCCAAGGGATTTCACTACATCCCCTAAGATACTGTCAAGGTCTAGAATTTTTTTTACATGCTTAAATCATGGGTTCTTTGGACCCCCAAGGGTTCCCCCCATCCCTCGTTCAAATTTAGGCTTCATTTAATCCCCCCCGACCCCCGTTGCGTCCGCCACACGCCTTTCAGGCCCTCCATGCACCTGTCACATGGCCTCCTGCCGTGTTGTCAGCTCCCACGAGCCGATATTAACTCCTCCCTCCGCTCCATTCTCTTCTTACCCCGCGATGGCTCGTCCCCCTCATTTCTCCTGCTTTGCCCTAAGTCGGTTCTCTCTGTGCGAATTGGAATCCCCTCCATCCCCCAGACCTCCACTGCTGCCTCCGTTTAGTCTTGGCACGATGCAAAATGTTATGGCAGCCATAACTGCCCTGAGCCGCACCGTGGTGGATATAAAACTCTCGATACGCAGTACTTATGATGCCGTCTGCACCAGTGTGAGGCAAAACGAGGAGATGGCCGCGGACCTAAATCACACAGTCTCTCAGCTTTCATGCCAGGATTCGAGGATTGAT
Source organism: Larix kaempferi (assembly GCA_027924585.1). NCBI lineage: Eukaryota > Viridiplantae > Streptophyta > Pinopsida > Pinales > Pinaceae > Larix > Larix kaempferi. The sequence continues at coordinate 54,313,298 of BSBM01000904.1, forward strand.
GATTTGGAGAAAAACTTGTTCGAGCTAATGGGAAAGGTTGATATGCTACAAGAAGATATGGTAGTGTTGATAGGGAAAACACAGGGAAGTTATGTGCAGGAAACCCGTACGATCAATCAAGAGATAAACCAGGAAATGGTGGACGCAGCTTCAGCCCAGTTCAAGAATTATGGCTAATTCCTTTTCTAGCCCAGGTTTCAATTTTTGTATCTATTTTGCTACTGTATTTTTGCATTCTCCTAAACAATCAATTTATCAGGGTTTATCCCAGTACCATTTTGAACAACTCTAGAAAGATAAGACTCAGAGCTTTTAAAGACATGTTGATAGAAATTACAGTTTTTCTAGAAATTTCTTCTTCTGCAAAAAACTCTTTCATATGCATGTAATGAATAGCTGTGCACAACTTTTATAAATACACTTCTTTCCCTGTTCCTGTTAAAAAAAAAGGCTACCAAGATGAAATCCTAAAAATTGGGGGGTCTGTCCTCATCCCTCACATCCACAAGCCCTTCAATCTAGAAGTCAAGCAAGGATTCCCTAAATCTTGGACTCAAATCCTTATTGTACCCATTTTTAAAAGCGACAATAAAAATAGCCCCTCTAATTATAAAGACATTATGATCATCCCTCTCTTAGCTAAGTTATATGGTATTATTTTGGAAAATAAGATCAACATATGGTCAGAAAGTCAAGGTAAAAGAGCTAAAGGGCAAGTTGGTTTTAGAAGGTATCATTCCACCATAGACCACCTCATTACTCTTATAATCATTGCAGAGGAGTGTCACAATAATAAGATCAATCTCCTTTGTTGCTTTATGGACCTAAGGAATGATTTTGATATAGAACCTAGAAATAACTTGTGTACAAGATTAGAAGAGTTACAGGTTCCTTTTGAGTTGAGAGATGCTTTTGGGAATGTTATATTCTTTGCATGTAAATCAACCGACAAAGTTGATAGTTGACTGGTATTAGTTGAATGGATTTGGAGGCGACAGACGGTGGAAGTATGTTTGACCGACCGAACATAATGGTTCTTTGGTCAAAGAAAAACAATGGGTTGAAGGCGTGGTTGAAGGGAAGTCGGTGAAATGACCAAAATCTCAATGAGAAATCAACTAAGGTTGACCCCGTCAAGTCGACTATAACAAAATAAATGAAAGTGGTTAGGAAGTTATGGATTGTATTAATGAGCAGTTGGTTGTATTACATCTATAAATAAGATGTAATGGCTATGCGAGAAAGAAAGAGAGTGTGTAGCAAGTATGATCATGTAATGAAGTGTTATTTTTGGTATAGAAAATCATGTTTGTAAACACTTTTTATGAGCATTTGATTAATAAATGATTGGTAAGCTCACTAGTTTGTTGGTTTTTTCCCATGAGAAGGGTTTCTAGGGTAATTTCTGTGTAATGTGTTGTGTCCCATTGTTTTATGTCTAATCATGTTTAACTATATGAATCAATTTGCAAACCTATTGTAATTGATATTAGAACCAACAGTTGGAATCAGAGCTATACTTGGGTGCAGGGGGACACCTTTATTGCTAAGGGTTTGGCTTGGTCCTGGATCTATGGAATACTTGTTGCAGTGGAAGTTTCCGAAAATATTGATTTATAGTTAGAATGGATAACACATCGAGGATATAAATTGAAAATTTTAATGGGAAAAGTTTTGAGATTTGGAAGATTAAAATGGAGGATTTCCTTGTGGATAGAGAACAATAAGTTGCAGTCGAAATAGGAACAAATCCAATTGGTGTGTCGAAGGAAGACTAGGAAAATATTAACATGAAGGCAAGGAGTACAATTCAACTTTGTTTAGCAGATGATGTATTGTTGAATGTCTCAAAAGAAGACATTGCAAATTGTTTTGAATGTTATAATATTTGCACATGAATCGACTGAAAAAGTCGATAGTTGACTGGCATACGTCGACTGGAGTTGGAGACGACAGACGGTGGAAGTATGGTCAGTCGATCGACCAGAATAGTTGTTTGGTCGAAGGAAAACAATTGGTTGATGGGAAGTCGACGAAATTAACAGAAGCTCAATGAACAATCGACCAAGGTTGACCCAGTCGAGACAACTATAACAAAATAATCAAAAGTGGTTATGAAGTTATGTATTGTCATTAATGAGAATTTGGTTGTATTGCATCTATAAATAAGATTTAATGGCTATGCATGATGTACTATACTCTGAGTAGTAATGTGTAGCATGACCATGTAATGAAGTGTGATTTGTGGTCTAGCGAGTCATAGTTGTAAACACATGTTTCGATTGATTGATTAAATAGATGAGTGAAAGCTCACTGGTTTGCTGGTTTTCCTCCAAGAGAGAGGTTTCTAGGGTAATTTCTATGAAATGTGTCATGTCGCATTCTCCTAAGTTTAATATTGTTTAACTATATGAATCAATTTTAAACCCTATTGTAATCAATATTAAGACCCATTATTTGGTATCAGAGCTATATTTGGTTGTAGGGGGGTGGCTTTGTTGCTGAGGGTGTTAACTTGCTCCTGGATCTGAGAGAATAGTTATTATGGTGGGAGTATTTTAGAAGCATTGATTTATAGTTAGAATGACTAACATGTCGAGGATAGAAATTGAAAATTTTAATGGACAATTTTTTAGCTTTGGAAGCTTAGGATGGATGATATCCTTGTAGATCAAGAACAATGGATTGCAGTCGACCCATGACCAAATCCCTGTGGAGTGTCGAAGGAAGACTGACATAAAATCAATAGAAAGGCAAGGAGTAAAGTCCAACTTTGTTTAGCACATTATGTATTGTTGAATGTCTTAGAAGAAGACACTATAAAGAAGCTATGGGAAAAGTTGGACAACTTGTACCAGTCAAAATATCTAGTTAACAAGTTGTTTCTTCGGAATAATTTGTATCTTCTGAGGATGGGTGAAGGTGACTCTTAAAGAGCACCTGAATACATTCAACACTATGATTAGTCAATTTTTGTCCGTGGATATTAAAATCATTGAGGAGGAAAAATAAATTAGCCTATTGTGTTCTCTACCAAATTCTTTGGATAGCCTATTCGTGGCTATTGGAAGCAATAGTACCACATTGAGGATCGATGATGTGGTCACATCTATGTGTTAGCAGAGATGAGATAAAAGAACATGGAAGGGATGACCCATCATGCCTTGATGGTACGAGGTCGATTGATAGACAAAGGGACTCTGGTAGAAAGTCAATGTCGAGGGGTAGATCTAAGACCAGATCCCCTGGTCCAACAACGAACACATGCACATGAACTATATGTGTTACACGAAGAAGTTGAAGAAGTTGAGCCATATGTAGATGAAAATGTTCACTATGCTGATATTGACAATGACATTGATGACGATGTCGATATGGCTGATCTTTTCAACATCATTTCTTAATCAAATGATATCGATGTGGAGTTGGATGAAGACGAAGATCAATGATATTTGTAGGCATTGTTTTGTTGGAAAGTGGTATGCACATGGTTACTCTTTCTTAATTCCCTAAAGAAGTAATTTTTATGTGGTCCAGTAGAGTTTGTAGTGTTGTTTAATCTTTTGAATTACAAGGTCACCAAAACTAAGTACTAATTTAAGGAAACCACGAGAAAAAGCCGACTGCAAAATTACTTAATTCAACAATCTTTTCTACATACTAACTACTTGGAGGAAAAGGAAATTCTACGAAATGAACTTGTTGAGAAAAGAAAACAACTACTCTATAGTTCAACTGAAGTAAATTTAATTCTATATGCTAATTGTAGAACATAAAATAAACTATTTGTTTTTCAAATTGATATAACTTAAGGAACACGAAAATAAATATAAGATAACCCTATTACTCTATATTCATCAACCCTCTAATTGCAATTAGAAAAATATTGGACTCATAATAAGTTTTGATATAGTGAACTAGTTTAAAATCCTATCTTAAAATTTACTACAATCCACTCATTCATTCATACCATATTTTTTCAAGAAGTAATTAATTGAATCACATAAAATGATAAAAATACTAGTCAGAACTATAAACCTTTTGAAGATGCAACAACAAAATAATAAGTGTACTTTTAGTCGGTACTAAAAAAACTGAAACAAATCGTGAAACAACTAATCTACCTAAAAAATACAATAGTACCCAACAAAGGAGGGGGGCCTACCTCCTTAGATAAGGTACTAGAAAAACGAACAACAATTGCTATGTTAAATATTCAAGAAAACATAGGCACAAACTCATCTTTCTATATACAATATGAATTGAGTTAGCATTTACAATATATTCTTCAAATCCCTCTCTCAAATGAGATGGACTACTTATACATTGTTCAAATAGCTATCATTGGAATAAGAATATTCATGGACAACCATGAGATTATACGATTCTCAGGTTGTTCCACCTTTTCCCTGAAATAGGCGTTTAATTCTAACAATCAGCTAAAAGCATGATGCGATGATAACTATTTCAAAACAACCCTCATCTTGACTCTTGAATTCTTGTAACTATCTGAATTGCACATGGAAGATCCAATTGCACCCATTGAATGTGCTTAGAGGACAATTTTCACTTATTCATACTGATATTCTTCCAACAAGATGATCAGAATCGTCGTATGGCATCCAACAACTTGTGTAAAAGCATCAGAATCAATTGTAAAGCAACACCATGATGTTTGGTGTAACCACCATGGTGTAGAAGCATCACGATAGTGTAACTATAATGATCTAGCAACACCACGCTAGTGTAACTTCATCAGTGTAGCATCATCGCAGTGGTGTAACTACATCAGTGTAGCAACATTGCAACAACAAAAATGAGTGTAAGAGCAACTGTGTAGCAACAACCTACACACAATAACCTTGGGATATTAGTTGTTCATCTTCATGAGTTAGAATAGCAAGGTTAATTTCCCTCAAACACTAGCATAAATCACTTAAAATTACAAGAATTGCAAAAGCACATACCTTGAATATAATGTATCATTATTGTTAGGAACCAACTCAAGGAATGGTTGGAATAATGGACAAAAGTGATGAATTAGTCAGAATCAAAGTCTTCATGGGATGTACGGTAATGGAGGCTACTGATGTTGTAATATTTATGTCCTTGAGCACCGACTAGATAATATTCTCCATTAGCTTCTATTTCCTTCCATCATTTGGCTTCTACCTCCTCATCCAGGTCATAATCGAAATTGTATCTAGGTGCAGGTATCCAGATCATTGGATATTGGAATAGGATTCCAACCCATTGACCAATCCTTTAAATATAAAATGACGCAGCCCCACTTCCAAATTGTCTTCTAAATGAAAGCAACATATTCCTCTGTTTAAGTAAAAAACTCATCCAACCTCAAACACGCACATACACTTGAGGAAGATAACCTAGGATATGAATCCAACATTGTTGCATCCAATCCTTAATAAATATCTCCCCCACCTGGTGACCAAGAAATATCCCAACTAGAGTCATTGCGGAAAGGGTTACAACCTCCTTTTACTTCACATCTATCCCCCAAAACTAGAGAGACAATGGACTCTTTTTAACGGACACACTATGAGGACATTTGTTCTCCTCTTCCCGAGCCAAACTTGAACACTTAGGAGAATCTCCTTCCGAAAAAAACCACCTCATTGCTAGGAATTGGGGTTAGAGCTAATACCGCTTCGAATGAAATAGGAAAATCTTGAATTTCTACCCCCTTCCCCTTTAATGAACCCAAGTTTGCACTATACTCTGCTACCCACACACTATCCATAGAATTCACACTTTGAAAACATGACACACCGGACCAAACAAAAACTCTAGAAAACATCGGATTCAAACATTGTTGCAAAGGAGGAAAAACCAAATACGAGACCGAAGTCTTCGGGAGAGCTATCATCGCATGCTGGAGTAAATTCCCCTACCACAACTCTAAAGCCGATGGGACAACCAATGAAAAGCTTGTCCTAAAATCCGGTCTCTGATGGATAATAAAGGGCAGAGTGACCTATCCTACCATATCAGTCATAGATGTATTTAGACCCACTTCTGCATCAAGCCCAATAATTCCAAAACCACCCGAAACAACCCTCCATGGGAAAGAAGACACCATACCTAGAGAGCCAAGAATCCTTTTATCTTTGTTATTCATGCTTACTTTTGTTTGTACATTTTAAATTGGAATAAAAGAAAGATTTATACTCATTATACTCATATTCAACAATCACATTACATTTGCAATCATCCATTCAATGATTTTAAGTTATTTGAAATTGAAATTAAAACCAGCATAGATCCATCTTAAATCCGTATCTATCAAGCACCGAGAGAAATCCAATTTCTTGAGGTGTATTTCTTTTTTTAAATTTAAACTCAATAAATTTGAACTCTCTTGATTGAATGATCCGGGTTTAAGTTTTAAGTTTTTATTTTATAAACGAACATCTGTTTTTTAATTACTTTTCATAATATTTTATTTTATGAACCAACATGAATTTTTTTTAAATACTTTCCATAATTTTTTATTTTATCAGCCGACATGAATTTTTTAAATTATTTTTTGATTATTTTGTTACATCACAAACGTTACAACATATCCCCCAAACATTACATCACAAATGTTACAACATATCCCCCCACATAGTGAGTTGTAAATGGATTTTTTTAAAATACTTTTCATAATTTTTATTTTATGAGCATTTTGTTGCATCACAAAAGTTAGCAACATCTATCCATTCAATGATTTTAAATTAATTGAAATTAAAATTAAAAATATAAAAAAATAAATATATCAAATTAAAACTTTACCTTCTTTTAAATAAATTTACTAAATTTTTTTTTTTCACTTCTCAACTCCAATTTTTCCCAAACCAACAATAAATCCATAGCTTCTTTCAATCATAAAATCGTCAAATCTAAATTTGTGTGATGGCATTGTCTATTTGTGTGAGAACCATTCAAAGAGCACGTTGTAAATAAAGTGAGAGACGTGTTGGGTAAGGGAAGAGCTATACATTAGTTGGCTGGATGTTTTCCATGTACTCACCATGAAGACCAAGACTTTTTTTAGTCCATTAAAATTTTGAATCCAATCAAAAAGTGAAATCATCAAATTGCTTTTTCAAAAGAGTATTTTTTTTTCTTTTCAAAACATTGGTTAAAACTTACGGAGTCAACATAATTAATATAAAATATTATTTCTTCTTAGTACTAATAAAATATATTGAGTATTTATGTTTTCTTTGACATTGGAAGCGTGCTTATCTACCTTGCCAAAATGTTTGGATAAGATTGAGTAATGTAGACTCTCCCAAAAGCCAATTAAATTTTTGGAAAATTTAGTTTTGTATGTGGTTGGATAACTTAGTTTTGTTGGGTGAATTTCGATATATAAGTTAAATAAGAAATCTCCAACAAAGTTAAGGTACATGCACCAATAGAATGTTGACATTGTAAATTGATTTTAAAATAACATGGTTAAATTAATGGCCAAATGATTTTTTAAGAGAGATTTCTTGATTTGGTATGGGTCAGATGAAAGAAAATAAAATCAACTAAAATTCAAATTGGAACAAACATAAGATCATAGCTTTGGAAAACTTAGAAATATTTTCTTCCAATGATTCAGGAGAGAAAACAAAGAAACATGGCCTATGGAGGTCGTTGAACCAAGTTTCTACCCAAACCAAAAAGTAGGAATAGTATATACAAGTGGGTTTGGTACTGCCATCACTCATTATGTCTTCAAAATTAATTATTAAAAGGTGTTAAATGATTTATTTTTTAATTTTTTTTAATTATTTTTTTTTATAATAATTTTAGAAAAAGTAGTATTAATTTTTCATATGATTAAAAATGATTTGATTTATTTGGGGTGTGTTATTTTCATTAATAATAAATAGATAATAAAAATAAATGTTTTTAAATAAATAATTGTATAGAGAGAGTGGGTCTCCAACATCAATTGATGTAAAAAATGTCTATAATAATAAAATAAATTAGTATAAAAAATGTATTTATAATAATAAAATAAACTAGCATAAATCCAATTTAGCTTTATAGTTTTTACCACTTATAAGTTTGTGGCTTGATTTCTTTTTTATTTTTCTTAGTGATTAATAGAATTAAGGTTAAGATGTAACTATATAAATTATATATGTCATAAGTGTGAACGAGGTTGCAAAAATGTGGGAGATCTGAGTATTAAAATGTACAAGAATGACACTAGATTTGCGTATATGAGTACGTCTAAGCGGAATTACATGATGGGAAACTATAGTGTAGTTTGAAACATAGTAAGCCTCCTAATGTTGGTCTTCAATTTTATTGTTATATTCATTTTTCACTTTGGTGATGGGAGGAATTTGAGCAAAGACATGTCTTTCCGTTGTCAATATTAGGAAACCAAACTTTCTTTGTTTCATTAATTATTGAGTCAAATGACTGGACTATGCATAAAATGTTGCATTTAAGATTTATGATAAGAGGTTGAAGTTAACTAGTTGAGGAGATAACATTGGGAGAGAGACTAAGTTGTGTTGGAACAATAGGGTTTTCCCATTCATCACATCTTTGGATCTTTTGGACATAGACAATTGATTTGTGTTGGTCGGATAGAAGAGTCAATTGATGGGCCAACTAGGATCTTGACTAGTCAGATTGACTGACTAATGATTGAGCCAACTAGATGACAGACCGAGCAGACTGTTGGAACCAAACTATCGACTATGGCACAGATTTCAAGGAAACCATTATGTGTGATGACTTAAGTATGTGGACATGATATTCCTCACTTCAAGTGATTTGGTTACATGTTGGAGCTATATGTGTGAAGTATGATGTATGGTGTGTGGAAAATTTGCAAGAAGTGAGAAATGCATTTCGATTTTTGTTATCCTATTCTCAAGTGGTGAAACGTTGTCTTTAGACACCACCTCTTCTTGGAATTTCTTAATCTTGTTGATTTTTATTATGTCTAATCTTTTGATTTTCTCCAACATGGTATCAGGGTTGTTAGTTTGAGACACAACCTATTCTCTTCAAGTATGTTTGAGGTGTCATCTTGACATGCTATGTTGAGTTGGATATATTTGAGATTCACTCTAGATTTAGACTTGCATATCATATCAGGGATAGCCTAATAGATCAATATCATGGATTCCAATCAAGAGCTTGTGATCTTGAATGGTCACAACTATGGAATATGGGAACAAGATATGGAAACCTTATTGAAAAGTAAGGCTCTTTGGTAGTTTACCAAGACCGTGATCCCAGATCCCAAGGATGACCAACATAATTTCATTCTTGATGGGAAGAAGGACGAGGTTGTAGGAATGATCACCACCTGCATTTCAAGGGAGATTCACTTTCATATAAGTGAGGTTTCCCTCATCAAGTCTGGAAGAAGCTAAAGTGTTTTTTTTACAAGGTTGATGAAATTTATGTCATGTAGATTGAGAAATAATTGATCTCTCTTGATCCTCTCTCCTTTGACAAGATTGATGACTGTTTGGCACAAATCAAGGAAATGCATAAAAAATAGGAGAATGCGGGAAGGATTTTAAGAAGAAACATGGACTCCTCATGAACTTGAAAAATCCTTATTATGTATCATGTTTGACATTCCGTGATGGTTGGGCATCCTAGAAAGAAGATGGAAAGAACTATACCCCTGATTCCTTTTGTTGTTTGTTGATTAGAGCACATGAGAAACTACTTGACGTAGGAAAACTAAGAATTAGGCAGCAATCCCATCTATTGAATTGAAAAAGTTGGAAAAACTACAAAGAAATAATTTGATGGAGTCATCCAGAGAAAACTTGGGAGCCTATCAACCAGACTAAGAAGAAATAGTGTGATGATACAACTAAGAAGGACAGGAAGAAGAAGAATTTTCACTATTGTAGGAATTAGGGCATATGGAGAAGGATTGTTGAAAGAAGACCAATGATTTGGAAGAGAAGGTCAGGAAACTTTAAGCAGGCACGTCAATTGGATGATCGACCAATGCTCAACAAGGTATGGTAGATATATTTACATTTTCTATTAGTGCTTCTCATGCCCTACATGCCCACACTACTAAGGGAGAGTGGAGAGTTTATTTTGGTTGTAGCCATAATGTGGCTAAAGTTGCTTTTCTCTTTTCATCCATATTAAAGTGACACTATATAAAACAATTTTTTTTTGTAGAAGATGATTATGCACTTACTGTTGCTAGTTGTAGTAATATTGCATGTCAAAATGGTGTAATTACAATATGTATCATGTACCCAACCTAAGTGCAAATATACTATCAGTACCACAAGTTACTCAAATTGGAAAGAAGGTTGAATTTTGGCTAGATTGATTCATTGTGAAGGATGCACATAATTGAGAAATTGTTGCTAAAGGGGTGCTTGATCCCAAATAAATATTGTATAATTTTTGTGATACTCCCAAAAGAAATACACGACTGAATTGATCACTCATTTTTCAAGTCGATGACCACACCAAAACTTGGCATGAATGTTTTGAACATCTAAATTTCTGAAGCTTGAAATTGATGGCGAAACATGACATGGTTACTAGATTTCCTAGGATTGTCCCACCTGATGGAGTATGCGAAGGGTGTGTTCTTAGAAAGCATCACCAAGCCCCCTTTAAGAGTGGAAAGATCCCTTGGAATTAATTGACAGTGATATATGTTATATGAACATACCTTCATTGGCAACTGCAAGGTACATTTTGATCTTTATTGATGATTTCTATAAGTACACTTGTCTATATTTATTGAATAACAAGATTCATGTATTTGAAAAATTCAAGGAATTTAGGGCATTGGATGAAAAGAAATGCAGTCAACCTATAAAATGTTTGATATCAGACAATGGTGGAGAATATGCGGAATTTTTTTTTCAAAACTATATGTCACAAAATGGAATATCTTGGTAGAGATCCATACCTCACACACCTCAGCAAAATGGAGTATCAAAAAGAAAAAAAGAAAAAATTGGTAGAAATGGCATGTTGTTTACTTCAACACAAATATTTTTTTACTAGCTTCTAGGTAGAAGTTGTTTACTTCTTAAACTATCTGCTAAACCTTATTCTGATTTGAGCAATTCTTAACATGGCTCCTACCGAGAAATGGAGTGGAAGGAAACCTTCACTCAATCACCTTAGAATGTTTGTATCTATTTCATGGGAACATATATCAAATGATTTCAAAAAAAAGTTATATGAAAAGAGGCATGCTTGCATCATGATAAGCTATTATGAAGAATCAAAATCCTATCGGTTGTTTGATCATTCCAAACAAAGAAACATCATCTGCAGGGATGTTGTCTTTGATGGGAATACCTTAGGTATCACATTATTAAACTCCTCCTCTAGTTTAATTAACAATGATCCTTTTGAGATTATGATAGAAACATGATCAACTGAATTGTATCTTAAGTTTTGACTAAAAAATTGAATTCACCACCTGCTTTGACTTACAATCCCTCTACGACTATAAAATCGATTACCACTCTTGATATTTTGGATCGACATGTTGACGGTTTGGTCGATACTAGAAATTCCTCCTTTAAGAATTCTTATCTATCCCGTTTGATCACCAAGACAATTAAAGAAACCGAAGTTGATGCAAGAGATAACCATGATTCAAGGAAGAACATAAGTAAGAAACATTTTAGTATTGTTACCCTAATGGAACATGTGTTAGGGACATGTGATCCAGAAACATATGTAGATGCACATGCTTGACCTAAATGGGACAATTTTATGGCTGAAGAATACCATTCCTTAATGAAAAATAAAACTTGGGAACTAGTTCCCTGACCACAAGGAAAACACATAGTGAAATGTCGATGGGTCTACAAGACCAAGTTCACATCTCATGGTTCTATTGAAAGATATTAGGATATCTTAGTAGAAAAAAAAATTTGCAACAAGAAATAATCAACTACACTAAAACATTTCCCTTGTTGTAAATATGAACTCAATTTGACTGATTATTTCACTAGGCTACACGAATTGGATGGGAAGTACACCAGATGGATTCCAAAAGTGCTTTTCTTCATGGAAACCCGAATGAAAAAATATATATGGAAAAACCTCCCATATTTAAGAAGGATACCAGTCTTATTTGTCGACTGAGGAAATCCTTGTATGGTTTGAAATGGGCCCCCAGGGATTGGTGTGATAAGGATTGATTATTTCTTTCTTACTCTTGGTTTCAAGCAATGTGAATTTGATCATAGCATCTGTGTTTTACATGTCAATGGTGAAAATTTGACTATTGAACTCTATGTATATGATTTAGTCATTAGTGGCAGCAATACAAGTCTATTTTTGGGTTTGAAGAAACAATTGGCTAAGAGCTTTGAAATGATTGACCTTGGTATTTTTCATTTCATTTTTGGTATTCAATTTCTATATATGGATGATGAAATTTTTGTTTCTCAACCCAAATATGTAATGGATCTCTTGAAAAAATTCAAGATGACTGACTGTAAATATTGTTCCACACCTTTTCAATCAGGATTTAAATTAACCAAGGACTGTGATACACCATGATTCGATGCGACTCTCTATCAATAGTTCGTTGTAAGTATCAATAATTTAACTCACAATGAACCTAATATTTCATGATGATAGTTTGACATGTCGAGACCTGGTTCTAGGTTATCAATTCTTAAGTTAGTAGTTGCAGAGCCATCCTACCTCTATTAGGTGATCAAATACATTTCATTGTTGTTCCTAGTTAGTTAAATCATAATTTTTGCTAGGCTTGTAAATAAAAATAGATTTTTCTAAGAAAAAAGAAACATAGTAACCATATTCTTATTCTTCGTTCTTAGAAATTTTGGTCAAGTAATTAGAAATTGTTTCTTAATCCCATAATAGAAAAAAATATCATGCCTCCAAAGAAAGCTATCCCCAAGACCCCAAAGAAATCCCCTAAATTTAAAAGGAAAATCATAAAGGTGACAAAGGTATCTAATAGTGAAATAGAGGAAATGCCAAAATCATTTGCTTCAGTGATCCAGTTGGAAAAACCAGACAAAGAGCCACTAAAATATGCTTTTAATGACACTGAAGCTTCCATTAGTTCAAAACTAGGTATTTTTGGTTGGACGGAAATTTTTAGAAAATTTACAGAGGGAGACTATCTAGATGTAGTTCCTCCAAGTGAAATTACAAATAAAAACATAGATGATAATGTTTTTCCAAACATTAAAAGAGCTCACCTTCACAATGTTATTTCTAGAAATCCTATGATACCTTGTTTATAATCCATCTATTATATAATACAACATACCAACACATATAATAAGAAAATTGTAAATAGCAATGGATAGTGCATTGCATATTTCCAACCAACAAAGATGGAAGAGTGTTATAAGATTCATCAATGAGAATCCTATTTGACAAATAGTAGGGTAGAACAATCCTATGACAAAGAGCATGATACAAATAATATTTTAGCTTGGTGGATAGAAGGAAAGAGGTTCATATCAAATAATTATGGCATATATTTGATTACAAACTTAAGATAATCCATATATATAATATTCCATGGCCATGATGTGCAGATTGTATGTGTCGGAATATTCACCAATACTGAGAGGGGGGGTGAATAAGTATTGAGCAGTTTTTACCATTTTTAACCTTAGGCGCATCATGTAACATTAAACATTAAAAATTCCATTCATCATCACATAAAAAACATACACAGTGCACAAGATATTTTATGTGGAAATCCCAACGGGAGAAAACCACAGAATGCTTTTCTTATATAAAATAAATATTGCATTCATACGAAGCACCAACTCAAAGTAGGATACAACCCTGTAGCTTTACTAGCTCCAAATCAAAGGAAGCACCCACTCCCTATATTCTATAGCATACACTAGAAGGAGGATACAACCCCCTGATCCACACGATTCAACCTATAGAGAGGACTCCAATCCTCAGTGACCTGCAAATCACCCTAGCACCACCATGCCACCTTGATTATCCAGCACCCATTGGAAGGAAGCAACAAATCCCCGAGATCAAAGGCACCAACTTATCCTAAAACCACCTTGCCACCCTGATATGAATAAGAGTATCAACCTATCATTGTCACTGTATTCACACTGTCACTGTCTCTGTCTGTGTCACTGTCACTATCACTGTCACTGTCGCTGTCATTGTCTCTATCTCTGTCATTGTCACTGTCACTTTCACTATAACTATCATTGTCATTGTCACTATCAATGTCACTAACACTGTCACTATCACTATCACTGCCACTATCACTATCTTCACACTATCACTATCAATGTCTTCACAATATTCCTCTGATCTGCTTGATAATATTACTTTGATTTGCTTCATAATATACCTTTGATCCACTTCCTAATATGCCTTTGATCTACTTCATACTATATATAAACACTTACTTCCAAAGGGCATGTCTCCGAAATTATAGAAAACCAATATCTGAAACTTGTACGATAGGTACTTCAATATCTCTACTTCATCTCCTCCAAAGGTTCACTATCTGAAACGTCATAGAAATGTTTTTATAGACAAAATACAAAATTGACATGTTTAAAGTTGATTTTAGGATCATTCAGAAACCCTAACTTCCTGAGGTCATATCTCCGAAAATATAGCATACCAACATATGAAACACGTACCACAATTTATTCAATCTCTTTAATTCATCTCCTCCAAGGGGAATTGTCAGAATCTTTCTATAACAAAAGATATAGCGAAAATGCCAAATTGACCTATTTAAAGCTGATTTCAGGATCATTAAGAAACCTTAACTTATCAAGGTCATATATCCAAAAATATAGACAACAAGAATCTGAAAATTTTACCATCTGTTCTTCAAGATCTCTAAATAATCCTATCCAAAGGAATTTCTCTGAATCTTTCTAGAAAATAAATTATAGTGAAATTTCGAAACTGACCTGTTTAAAGAGGATTAAGAAACCCTAACTTCCTGAGGTCATATATCCTAAAATATAGAAAAAAAGAATCCAAAATTTTTACCACAGGTACTCACACATCGTAAATACATCTCATAAAAATATCACGATCTAAAACATCTCAGAAAAAAAAAATCTGTAGTGAAAACTCCAAGATGACCTGAAACAAATTTCACAACCCCCTCCACTTCATCTTCCCTTGGAAATTTTCTCTTCTAGGATGAAATTTGCTCCTCTTCTTTGGCTTGGTCGAAATGTAATTCATCCTAGTGTCAAATTAGGATCCTCTTATTTATACAAGTCCAAGGTCACTTTTAAATCACTTTAGGGCCGACCTACATTAACTTAACATTAATGTTGTCTTCCAAATTTTAGGGGCTTCTTCAATGGGTCAATGAACACTTTGTGACTTCATCAAGGGGATTTGATTTGTCTTCTTGACCATTTCATGTCTTCATCAATGGGTTTTGGGGATTCCTTCCTTTTCTAGGAGCCTACAATATTGCAAAGCCACATGGTGTTACTTGACCCTTCAAACCTTTTCCTTTCTTCACAAGTGGGCACATACCTTGTGATTGATGCCTTAAAGACAAACTTGCTCATTTCCAAGTGTCATTATTAGGTTGCTTCCTCACTATATCAAGGTGTCCTCCTACACCCTCAAGGTGGTCCCAGTACATAATTTATTCATATTTCTTAGGGTTACGTGCCTCCATAAGTGGGAAAGTGGGGTGTACATAAATATATTCACTTGACTTAAGGGACTTATTCTCACTTCTCATCATCATGGTCTTGTGGACACATGATCATCACTTTAGGGGCATATTCAATGGATTTTAGAAACTTTATCCATTTGTGTAGCACTCAAAGTGGGCATTTGAAGGAAACCACATGTTATCTCATCCCGTCAGGGCCATGCTTAACAACTACGCCATAAGGGGACAACTTTGGCGTTATATACTCCTATGTCAAGGCTCCTTCAAAGCTCTTCAAGGCTTCAAACAATCTCCGTTTTATTACTGCCTTATCATCATCATCGTTTCCACATTGACATCAATGACAACATCACTCAACAATCTTATAAGTTCATGACATAGATCTCTTGAAACTATATACATCAATGACAACTTCATTGATGTTTGATTTTTCACAGGTGTTCATGTTTGAAGAGGAATTGGAAATCCCGTGTGAAGATTTTAATCTCGACATTTCAGGATGAATAATGTAGCCCGTCTTCAGGAGGGAATACGAAGAAATCTCAAAATCATAGAAGGCGGAAGATGCTAATAAATAATCATCAATGATATCATCTTCCGATAGAAGTAGGTCGACTTCATTAGGTTCAATTCACTTAATTTTAGGAAATTTCCTCATTATAATGGTTTAACTAATTCTAGTATTTAAAGCAAAAATAAATAGTAACTAATTACCCTAAACCTTTATTATAATTAATATTATAAGCCTAAGATTTTTTTTTTGTAAGCTAGTACCCATGAAGTTTTGAATCGGTGACCTATCACAAGGAGTGCCTTAATACTACACCCATTCAACGTCTATTCTACACTCGGTGGAAAACCCTAAGACTAAATTAAACAAATATTTTATTATAAATTTTTAATTAAAACCTAAATAAAGATAAGGCTTTTCTAGAATTATTATAATTTTTTTTCTTTAAATTTTAAAGTTTTTTAATTAGGATTAGTTAACTAATTTCTAGATTTATTCTTAAAATTTTTAATTAGGTTTATAACTGGGGTCCAAGATTTACTCAACTTCCATCCATCATCCCTATTTATGTTTCTAGGGTGCTTCTTTATTTCTATAGCTTCTTGGACCCACCTCCTTGTGTAGTGGTTAAAGTTAACGATGCCAACTTTACTAAAAAATCTCCCCATTTGATTATGTTGACTCTCCCTTGGGCCATTTCTTGAATCTTTTTGAAGTAGCTCCCCCTGTGTTCCTATATGATTTTCCAAGCCACTATCTTTTTATTTGTATGATCCTTAAGATGTTGTCCTTTATTTGGTCTTCCTTTCATGCTAATTAGACTTCCCATCAACATTATCCACGATATTGGGTGCCTTCATGCCAAATTGTTTATAACAATGTATAATGTTGTTTTGTTGTAGGATCATCACTTGTAATCCTGACACCTTCCTTTTTACTTGTTGATTTATCATTATTAGTCAACTCTGCAAATTCTGTGAGTATGTCCTTTGAGAATTTTCCATTGACCTGTTCTTCCTATTTTCCCTCACATCTTCATCATGCAACACCAATTTCTTTTTGTTTTCAATCTTGGGACTGCTTCTGCTTTCATTCATCATGCTTCCCAACTTCAAGATAAGAGGTTTACTTTGGTTTCTTGCTTTGATTCTTGAACCTTCATCATCTATACAGAGGAACAATCCACAAGCTTCTTCTTTCTATTCTTTTTATTTCTTCTTCCAGACCTTGTTGGAATTCTTCCCTTGATTGATTAGGAAACTATCTTTCTCATTTCTTCTGAAGTTGTTTCTACAGAACCTTGCAATGTTCCCATAGTTGTGACATGCATAAAATTGAACAATATTCAGATCCATGTAGATACCTCTATTCCTTGCTTGAGTATTTAGTCCATAAACTCTACAGTTCATAGCCTTATGTCCAAAATTATTACATTGAAAACAATAACCAATAAAGAAACTTTGGTACCTGGGATCAAAGGGTCTTCTTTGAGATGTATTCATTTTGAATTCGTGATTATGGTCTTCCTTCTTGTAGTTTACTCTACTTTGATTATAGCTTTTAATGTTGCATAAATACTAGGTTTCTCTTAAGTTTTCTTTTCTGGGAGCTTGGAATTTTCTTCTTCTTCAATGTTCTTTTATTCTTCCTAACCCAGATAAGTCTTCTCAGGAGGATATCTTTGACAACTAAAGTTTTCGTCTAAGCTTATAGTGCTCTTTTAAAATTTTGAGTTTATATTCATCTTGTCCAACTGTTATTTTAGAGAAACAATCACTAACTCTCTTTCTTGGCACATCTCTTCCTTCTTCTTGAGTTGGTCATTTAGGACTTCTTCACTTTCATTTATCTCTTCCACTTGAACCCTTAAATTAGTAATAGTATTTTCATAAATTTCTTCTTATTTTGACAAAACTCTTTCTTTTATTGAAGTTGGCTTGTTAGATCTTCTTCAATCTTCTCGTCCTCTTCTATTTGACTTCTGAGACCAACAATGTTCTTTTTAGCTTCTTCATGGTTCTTGTGTATTTCTTCTAGTTTCCTTGTCAACCTTTCTTCAACTTTTCTTGCCTCTTCCTTTTGAATCATAACATTCTAAGGATTTGTGCTTAGTTAGGTATCTTTCTCTTTCTAGTTGATTCGTTAATATTTCTTTATTCTTCTTAGCCTCCTATACTTGTGCTTTTGTAATAGTGATAGTCTTTTCAATCTCACTTAGCTTTTCTTCTAGTAATGTATTTTTTTCTTGATACCTCCATAGTTGTTCCATTAGAATCTTGTTCTTATTCCTTGCATTATTCAAATCATCTAGTTCTTCTACTTCATCATTCTCTTCTTCTTTTGAGGCATTGATTTTTCTCTAAATGACTTCATCATTTGCTTTAGAATGTTCTTCATTTTTTGTTTATGACCTTTCCTTTTGATTGTCTTCATGTTTGTAAAATTGCTTTTATTTGCATAGGCACATCTAATGTCACAAGGGTTTGATTTACAACAATATTAATTACTTTATTTTACTTCCTTTACCTTTTCTTCATTTCATTCATTAGTAGCATGTTCATTTGAGCTATCTTCCATCTTCTTTGATGTTGCTTCTTCCTTTTGATCTTTTGCACATTCTTGATTTTTCTTCCTTTGTGTATTTTTCTTGTAGTTTGTCCAAGATTTCTTTAGATGATGTGCATTGTCCTATTTTGATTTTCAAAGGATCAGATACTCCATCCAAGAATATGGTATCCATTACCATTTCATTATTCTTTCTTAACTCCTTGGCTGCAGTTTTTGGTGGTCTTTTTGGAGTGATGTAACCATTCAAAATAGATTCCCAGATGCCAAGACCTTATGCCCGCAAATATAGTCTCATCCTTATGCTCTAACACTCATAATTTGAACCATCAAACAATGGAGCTCCATTGGGAGAGAAGATATTTTCATATTCATCCATGTGTGCTCTAGATATCTTCCTTCCAGCTGTTAGACTGTTTTGCAGGAACCCACTCTGATACCAATTGATGGAATATTCATCAATACTGAGAAGCGAGGTGAATCAATATTGAGTAATTTTTACCATTTTTAACCTTAGGCACATCATGTAACATTAACCATTAACAATGTCATTCATCATCACATAAAAACATACACATTGCACACGATATTTTATGTGGAAATCCAAATGGGAGAAAACCATAGAAGCATCTTTATATAAAATAAATATTACATTCATAGGAAGAACCAATTTCTTGTTTATGAGCACCAACTCAAAGGAGGCTACAACCCCCTATATTTATTAGCTCCAACTAGAAGGAAACACCCACTCTCTAGATTCTCTAGCACCCACTAAAAGGAGGCTACAAGCGCCCGATCCACATGATCCAACCTGTAGAGAGGATTCCAATCCTCAGTTAGATTTGAATCATCCTAGAACCACCCTACCACCCTGGTTCTCCAACACCAACTGGAAGGAAGCACCAACTCCCTGAGATCATAGGAACCAACCTACTCTAGCATCACCTGCCACCCTGATATGAATAAGAGTATCAACCCGTCACTGTCACTGTCTTCACACTGTCACTGTCACTGTCTTCACACTATCACTATCACTATCACTATCTTTGTATCCATCACTATCACTGCCACTGCCACTATTACTGTCACTTCACTGTCACTATCATGGTCTTCACAATTACGGGGGCTTCACTCAATAAACCGCTATCATAACATGTTCGTTCGTGGCATATGAAACAATACCCCTAACTTCACTAAATATTGGAAAATCCCTTCCAAAATCGTTTTTTTTAACCCCCTCCCAATATGCATTCCCAATTTAAAAAAAACCCTATTTTCACTAGATATTGTATGTATCGATTTTTTCATTAACATTTTTTATACCCCTTTATATTTCTACCTAGTATATTTATATGATACCCCTCTTATGACCCCACATGCATTCTACAATGCACCTTGCTTCTTTCGATGTATATTGTGGATGCACATTACTTCACCCACAGTGAAATTACTCAACCACATATCATTATGATTTGCAACATCTAATGGTCTAATGAAGAGATAGGAGATCACTTCTTGTATGTCACAAGAGCCAATGCACATAGTACAACATTTAGATTGCATGTTGCAATTCCCCAATCGCTGACTAAGCCTATTGTGGGATAGGTATCCAAGCCCCCAGGGCCTGTAACAAGCTCTAGGAGGATGACTAAACCTCCTAAGGCCTGTAATAGGCATGATTGGTTGGGTATTCAAGCCCCCAAGGCCTATCGAGGGCCTATAACAGGCCCCATAGGCGTAGAGCCTCCCAAGGCTATTGGTAACAACTGGCTGAGTGCTATTGGTAACAATTGGCTATCAATGACCACTGTCTCTCGACTATGATTGACTGGAAACCCACTTCACCATGAAACCCATGGCATCAAGCATGCCTCAAGACGAGATTTCCCTGCGTACTAGTAAGCTCGAGTCTTGCCTCAACCTGATTTCTCATCCAGCTGTGATTCCTCCATCTCCATTTAGCGGATATTTGTCAGCCCTCCCATATAAAAAAGACCCCAAAGTATTTTTGTATTATTACATTAAATACAAAAAACCATTTGCCCCTTAATATATAAGCAATATAATTTTGTAGGTTTTCATGAATATTTAATACCGCAATATGAATGAACGTGACATTATATTTCCTTCTAGTGAAGCCCCCGTGTTCACAATATGCCTCTGATCTACTTCATAATATTCCTCTGATTTGCTTCATAATATACATTTGTTCTGCTTCATAATATGCCTCTGATATTCTTCATACTATATGGAAACCCTTACTTCCAAAAGGCATATCTACGAAATTATAGAAAAACAATATATGAAACTTGTACCCCAGGTACTTTAATATCTCTAATTCATATCCTCCAAGGTTCATTATGTGAAACGTCCTAGAGAAAAATTTAGACGGAAAATACAAAATTGACTTGTTTAAATCTTATTTCAGGATCATTCAGAAACCCTAATTTCCTGAGGTCATATCTCCGAAAATATAGAATACCAACATCTGAAAATTGTACCACAAGTTCTTAAATCTCTCTACTTCATCTCCTCCAAGGGGCACTATATGAAGCTTTTTATAAAAAATATATAGCAAAAATGCCAAACTGATATGTTTCTAAAGTTGATTTTAGGATCACTCTGAAACCCTAATTTCCCGAGGTCATATCACTGAAAATATAGAGAATCAACATATGAAACGTTTACCATATGTTCTTCAAGACCTCTAAATCATCTCTTCCAAAGGGCACTGTTTGTCGCTTCCTAGAACATAAATTATAGCAAAAATTCCAAACTAACTTGTTTAAAGATGATTCAAAGACACTAACTTCCCGAGGTTATATCTCCTAAAATATAGTGAAACAACATTTGAAAATTTTACCATAAGTACTCACACATCGTAAATCCTTCCCATTAAAATTTCATGGTTTGAAATATGGGTAAAAACATTAATCCGAGTGTCAATTTTTGTTGTTTTTGAGAAAATAGTGTTTTCTTTTGAGTGCAATTTTTTCATTGTTAACTATTCAATTTTGACATAGTTTTTTTACAATGAAAATTTACATAAATTGTACTAGTGCATATCTTATTTTTCATAAATGTTTCATGAATATTTTCATAGATGTTTGGAGTTTCATTACATATTTTTATCAATTTTTTTCTCTCCAAATAGAAACCTAGATTCATGATTTTACCCATTACCATAAAAAATATATAGTGAAAACACCAAGATGACCTGAAACGGATTTCACAACCCCCTCCAATTCATATTCCATTGGAAATTTGCTCTTCTAGGCTAAAATCCGTTCCTCTTCCTTGGATTGGTCGAATTGTGATTCATCCTAATGCCAAATGAGGCTCCTCTTATTTATACAAGTCCAAGGTCACTTTTTAGTTCACTTTAGGGTCGACCTACAACTTAACATTAATTTTGTATTCCACATTTTAGGGGCTTCTTTAATGGGTCAATGACCACTTCATGACTTCATCAAGGGGATTTGACTTGTCTTCTTGACCACTTAATGTATTCATGAAGGGGATTTGGGGCTTCCTTCCTTTTCTAGGAGCCTACAAGATTGCAAAGCCACATGGGGTTACTTGACCCTTCAAACCTTTTCCTTTCTTTACAAGTGGGCACATACCTTGTCATTAATGCCTTCAAGACCAAACAAACTTGCTCATTTCCAAGTGTCATTATTAGTTTTCTTCCTCACTATATTAAGGTGTCCTCCCACACCCTCAAGGTTGTCCAATACATAATTTCTTCATATTTCTTAGGGTTTCTTGCCTCCACAAGTGGGAAAGTGGGGTGTACATAAATATCTTCATTTGGATTTAGGGAATTATTCTCACTTCTCATCATCATGGTCTTGTGGACACATCATCATAACTTTAGGGGCATATTCAATGGATTTTAGAGGATTTTTCCATTTGTGTACCACTCAAAGTGGGCATGTGGAGGCAACCACATGTTATCTTATCCCATGAGGGCCATGCTTAATAACTACGCCACAAGGGGACCGATTTGGAGTTATATACACTTATGCCAAGGCTCCTTCAAATATCTTCAAGGCTTCAAACAATATCCCTTTATTACTGCCATATCATCATCATCATTGCCACATTGACATCAATGACAATGTCACTCAACAATCTTATAAGCTCGTGACACAAATATCTTGATCCCATTGACATCAATGAGAACTTTATTCAATGGTTTGGACAACCAAATTGCACTTACTTCAAGGATGTTTGGGTTCCTATCATTTATATTGTGTTTACATCAGGTTTAGTTTTCAATTGGGTAGCTATTTTATCCTTCGCCATGCAAAAATATATAGAGAGTTCCCATAGTGACAATCCTGAATTTTTCCCTACTTTTCACATGTAATCTTAGTTTTTGATATTATATGTGCAAATAATGATTTTCCAAAAGTAGGATGGAACTGGAATATAATAAGAATCCAAATGCATGTATACTTTCAAAGTTTGCTGGAAAATGAGTACAAAATTAATTATGTTTTAATATGTAATCATTTCTTTGCCCCATTGTACAAGCTAAATTTTGGTAAGGAATGTCCAAGATTAACTGAAGAAGCAAAGATGTTACTAAGCAGTACTGGTAATCAATATTTGTAAGAGGATTATACTTATCTAAGATTATTTGGGGTAGTATCTCCTCCTCACATTTAGCTAAATATGATATGTCCCAAATAATTTGTTCATCATAGAGATTGCTTATCAAAAAATTCTTAATGGTTGCAATGCTTCTTAGTTGAAATAGAAGAAGATTTTTTTTATTCCTTATGATTTGTTTATTGGACATTATGGCATATGCTACTCGAAGTCTACTAAACATGAATCCAATTCCATGCTTGAATATATATTTCTAGAAGGTCGATTTAGGAGACATGATCCTCATGATTTAGTCTCAAAGTATTTCAATTTAGTATGTATGAATTGGCCCTATGCACATGAAGAGTGGGAATATGAATCTCCTTATGAAAATGTTGATTCTTTAGAATAATTTTTAGAAAGTATCAAGATAATAGAGAAAAAATATCAAATCATAAAAGGCTCAAGATTCAAAACAAGAGACTGAAGAAACAACTAAAAAGGAATATGAAAAATTGAAAAAGAAATTGATAGAGGTAGAATTGATTAAAAGGAAGGTTGAAGAACACATGCTTGGAGAAGAAAAACAAAGGTTGAAAGTAGAGTAGGAATAACAGGAAGCTTTTGAAGCAAAACATAAAAGAAGGGAAGAAGAAGCTAAAAAATAAAAATTGGATGACGAAAAATAAATTAAAATAGATAAGAATTCTAACAACAAGGACCCCATAGTAACATTAAATCTTCAAACACAAAAGAACATGATCAAAATCCTAATAATATGATTGATCATTCAATAGAATATGTGGGCATCCCAAAGGAAACCTCAATTTCTATAGACAAGGACAATAAGAAATGGTTAATGATGAAGTTATCAGCCCAAGTAATCTTGAAAACATTAACTCAAAAATTATCTCTTGGGGTGACAAACCAATTCTAGATCATGTTAATGACATAGATGATTTGGAATCAATTGCCTAGAAGAGAAGAAAGAACACTATTGTTAAGCAAGTACAAAGGAAAAGGAAAATTGATGTCGATAATGATATTGTTAACACCACTGAGGAACAAGTTTTTGACACTAAGAAACTAAGATATCAGAGTTGCTTACAACTGGGCTTGCTACCACAGATACAACTGTAGAAAAGGTGAAAACAAAGTTTATTGATTTGAAAAAAATAGAGAAGAAAATCAGTTTTCTTGAGAATCAAGTGAAATATTATAAATTTGCACACGAACTAGTGTCACCCTTTTTGGAGTATGTCTTAAAAGAAGACAATTCTAATGCACAAGTCATTAAGGAATTTTATACTAGGGTATTCAAATTACAAGAATACAACTTGCAACTTTCTATTCTATACAAAGAAAAATTGAAATAGAAATAAATACAAGTAAATAGCAAAGATTAGTTGAGTTTTATCAGACAAATTCAAAAACAAAGAAAGATGGAATCTCATAATATAAGAGTTTTAACCAAGAAAAAATCTATGAGATTGAACGCGATGTTATCTGATGGGAGAAAATAGTTCAGAGTGCTCAGAAATAGATCAAATATGAATGGTTAACTTGCATGAAGATTTGAGACTTCATTGAAGATACAACACACCAATGCTAGTTACCTTCATTTGGGCCACCTGATAATTTGCATGAAATAGGTAAAGTTGTTCAATCATCCAAAAGTTTAGTAAAACAACACAAGACAAAAATGCAAAAAATATCTCATGTGGACAAAATTCATTTGAAAATGTTTATTTTCAAAATTCATTTGAAAATGTTTATTTCTAATGCCCAAATCTAATATGATTTTCCCAAGGTATAGAAATATATTAAAATATTTACCATGCAACTACCATCTTTGAGGGCCCATGTCTTCCCCCATTCTAATAGTCCATCTTTGAGGATTTTTTTAGTAAGGCATTTAATTATGATATCAATTTAATATTTGAAAAGACAATTATTGGCCAAAGAGTTTAATAATGAAGAAAGCTTTTGTCGTCTTGTGTCTTGTGTTGAAAGTGTGGCTAGATCTTCATTTCAATAACTAAGCACGGATTTTAGGGTAAGAAGTTTAATTGATATTTGGATTATTCTATTTTATTGGTTTATATTTTCTTTCTCTAGCGAATCATTATGGTTGAATGAAAATTAAAAGTTCTAATTTTTAATTGAAGGTTGTTCTTTGAATTATTAATGGTGGTTGTGTTGTTTCGTTTTTTTAAACCTTCATAGAACCATTTCACAAATGTTTCTTTAAAAATGAAATAGAATTTATTTTTGTGATTTTGCAAACACACATAGAGTATAATACTTTTAAGCATTTATAGTTGGTATTTTTTCCTTGGAATAAGAAAATACAAAAATAATAAAAAATTCATCCCAAAGATATACAAAATATTTTAAATCTCACCAAAAGGTTATCGAGCCATTATTCTAGAGGGTTACTTCATCCCAAATAGAAAATAGTTTAATTGAGCTTCTCTTTTGGTTTTAAACCTTGCTATTTGCACAAGGTATTTTTCCGTAGTAAGAGTTGGTTATACCAAGTATTGGAAAGTCATTTTCTTAATCATCAACAACAACACCCATAATTTCATTCATCACTGCATTGCCCAAGAAGCACGCTACTATATCCATGATGCTAACAACTTTTAGATTATGATTTCCTATGGGGGATTTATGAAATGTAGCAGTTGGTGTGAAAATTTGAAACTTTAAAATCATGATTATTCCTTGAAAACTCACATGTTTTCTAGTGAAGAACCCAAAATCTCTCTTCATGTATTCACCGAAATTTCCAGTCCTTAGATGCTCAAGTTGGTTGGATATACCAAGTATTGGAAGGTCATTGTCTTAATCGACAATAACAACACCCATAATTTCATTCATCACTGCGTTTACTATGAAACACACTACTATATCCATGATGTTAACAACTTTTGGATTATCATTTCTAGTGGGGGATCTATGAAATGTAGCAATTGGTGTGACAATTTGAAACTTCAAATGGGTGTTTATTCCTTGAAAACTCACATATCTTCCATTGAAATGGGTGTCCACTATCTGTGATATTGTGTTGGGTGTTGAATGTTTCATCAAAACATTAGGCCTCATCACCATAAATTGCTTGGAGTTATACATGAGTTTTTAGAAGGACAAGCATTCGTACATGTTGAAAGGCCTCAAAGAAGGTTCTCTATAAATAATTATCCCTCATTTTATGGAAAATATCCTAAAAAGGGGTCATTTCAACATTATTGAACAATTCCATGCTATTCGATCATTTGAGGATGCTTTTCAACCAATTCATTTGGAGTTGCATATAATTTTGGATAAACACCAACATGTATTTGAACTTCCCCAAGGATTACCACCCTCGCATGGTGAGTAGGATAATAGTATCCCATTACTTCCAAGTAGCCTACCACCCAATCTGTGCCCATATCATCATCCCTTTTTCCAAAAGAATGAAGTTTAAAATATTGTCTAGTAGTTTTTAGCAACATGTGTCATTGTGCAGTTATCATGGTTCCTAAAAAAAAGCACAAGTGCATGTGACCTAACTTTTATGTTCTTAAAAACTTGAGTGTCAAAGATAAATTTCTCATTGCCGTCATTGGTAATATCATAGATGAGATAAATGGTGCTTAGTTCTTCACCAAACTTTATATTTTCTTTGATTATCACCAAATTCGCATGAAGGAAGACTGTAAATATTCTAGAGATTGCTTTCCACACTCAGAAAGGACATTTTGAGTTTTTGGTGGTTCCTTTTGGTCTTTGTAATTCACCTCCCACATTTTAGAGCCTCATGAACAAAATATTTTGATCCGTTTTAAGCCATTTTGTCATGGTCTTCTTTGACAACATCTTGGTCTACAACAAAATTTTGGTAGTACATGTGGCACATGTGGATAAAGTCTCACAACTCCATAATCACCAACTATTCCTTAAAAGTTCTAAATGTGCTTTTCGTGCATTAGAAGTGGAATATTTGGGACAAATTTTTAGTGCATAGGGCGTGCATGTTGATTTTGTGAAAATTGAGGAAATAACAAATTGGAATTACCCAAAGACCCTCAATTGTTTTGGGGGATTTCTTGTCCTCACAGGTTACTACAAGAAGTTTGTACAACACTTGTAAAATTGTAGTTCCTCTCACCACCTTTCTAAAAAAGAATGTATTTACTTGAAATGAGGAGGTTGAATTATTTTTTTAGACTTTAAAAGATGTTATGTGAAGTACTCACCCTCTTGAATTCAATAAGACTTTTGTAGTGGATTGTAATTCCTTCGAAAAAGGGATTGTGTCAATATTAATGCAAGAGGGATGCCTATTGTCCTTCACTAGTCAGTAATTATGTGATGTAAACTTGGGAGAATCCATATATGAGAAGTAAATGATGGATATTCTTCATTTAGTTGATATGTGTCATCCTTACTTGTGTTGAGAAATGTATATCTATGACATGATAATCTTGCATAGGTTTTAGTGTGAACTTGTAGGAAGTGGTTGAAGACATTTCAAAAGTAACTAGTTAGGAAAAGTTGGTAATAATTCTATTTTGTAATTCACTTTAGGAAAAAGTGAAAAGCCTTATGTTTTGCAGTTGATTCTAATAAAATGTATTTAATACATTAATGATTAAGATAAGGACTTATTATCTATTATACATCTAAACATGAGATTAGGGATTGGTAAATTATGTTTTGACAAAGTGCAAAGATATATAATATAAAGAGATCTTGATACAATTTATTGTCAGATAGAGTAAGAGCGATAAAAGAAGAGTGTAGGGCACATCAAACAAAAACACTAACAGGTCATATAACATGGTCATGTGTAATACCCCCATTTTGACCCTTAGGATATATTGGCTTCTAATGTAAACAATTGTACATATGTGATGCATAATTCCTAGCGTGGATATCAAGGCCAAGGCCCCACTTGTGAATGCTCAGCTTTAAGAGGCAAGTATTTGACATTGTGTTATCCATGTGCTATTAAGCCATGGAAATTGTAAAAATGATGTAAACAAATCTCATGCAATAAAAATACCAAGGGGTTGGCTATGGATGCAACTAAATGAGGGCGTTATGTGTATCCACTAGGGAGAGGTGAGGGGTTTGTGGGATTGAACCCTAAGCTGCCATATGTCACCTTGAGAACCCACCTTTGACTGTCCTAGTTGTCATTTAATTATGTGTAAGGAAGACTGCAGAAAAATGTTCATGAGGTTGATGGAGTAGGGCCAACCCTAAAATCCGTAAGGCAGGGTATGGGCTCGGTTGGATTGACCCATAAGTCACTCCACCTTAGTGGAGGAATTTTTCGCTCATCCCCATGCCATGGTGAAGGATTCAAGCTTTAATGGGGGAGAAGAGATGGGGACCGGGAAAAGAGTAGGGAAGAAAACCAGAATCGTGACTTGGAGGGAGGCCACATTTTGGAGTGCCAAGATGGATCAGAAAAATTGTGTGGGAAGTGAAATCCAATAGGGGGATCCATAGACCTGAACTGTGGGCGAATTTGTGAGTGTGGTACGCCCATAAATTCATAGGGAAACTAGTTTTGGAAGCCCGAAAGGGAAGCGACGGGATAGAGCCTTTTGGCCGTAACCCTGAGGAGATCCAAACGTGGATGACAGAGCGGAAGAGAGAGAAGAAGTTGGAACCGCTTGATAAACCCAACGAAGGTTGCTTGATTGAGTTGGATAGGTCTGTAGCTCTGTGGTTGAGATAACTGGCTTAGTTTCCTCCTCCCTTGTCTCTTGGTATGCTTGATAAACCCAATTGTGTGTTGGATTAACATGACTGTTGGTGTGAAACCAAGGCTGTGAGTAAACCTGTGTAGTTCCTCCTTAGTGGATACATATCCCCAGTTTGGGGTTGGTACCTGAGTGCTGAAAGAATACAGGTTGGGAAGAGACCTATGGTTGGGTTGGAATGTTGCAGTCCATAGCCAGTTCCTTGGTGGTTTCAATTAAAGGATAAGTGTTTCTTGTTGCCTCTGATTATGCCAATTTTATATACATGAATGATTGTTTGTTTATGTCAGAATGCATGGATTGATCCAGCTGATTATTGGAATTGAATACTTGTACTTTATGTTGTTATTATGCCTATGATGAAATGCTGGTAAATGCATTTCGAGTGTGTGTTAATATGGTTTAATTCAGTTGTGTTTATTTGAGTATGCAAATACATCCATGTGTTCTATTTATATGTAAATTTGTTCATTGATGAATAGGGATAATTTTTGTTGAGGCCCTGAATGTGCAGGAGGTTTAGTTAGGGATTTGGGGAAGAGATAGATACCCCTGCTGTATTCATGTTCTCTATGAGGGTCTGGATTAATGAAGAGAGGGGCCATGACAGAGTGGAGCAAAGCTCTTTACAAGGTGGGAAAGAGGCATGGATGAAGTTTGGGGCCACATTTTAGGTTGGGATAAGGACAGGATCAGATTCCTCAGGTGTGGTTGAGTATCATGCAGTTGCATGGGGCTCGCCGAGAGATTCCCAACGGTACCAATTTTTCCAAAAATGGACTTAGGATGGGAAAGATATCGGCCTAAGGAGTTGGCAGTAACAGGGGCATGTGGCCGACTTCCGACTTTCTGAACCCGCAGTGCCGATTGCGAATCACGGAAGTCGAAGGCATGAATTCTCGGCGTGGTGCTTTGGAGTTCCGAATTTTGACTCCTACAATCCGGATTGCAGAGTGCGGAATTTAGAGGAGTAATTTCTTCGAAATGGTGAATTGAGAGTTCTGATTTCTGACTCCCGCAAGGCGAATTGCGGTGTGCGAAAGTCAGAAGAGTAATTTTCCCAAAGTTGTGATTTTGGAATTCTGACTCTCGCAAGCCATATTGCAGACTACAAAATTTGTAGAGGTGTTTATTCGACGCCGTGTAATTGGTGTTCTGACTTTCCAATTCCCGCATCGCGGATTATGGACTGCGGAAGTCAGAGAGGTGTTTCATCGACGCCATGTATTTGGCGTTCTAACTTTGCAACTCCCGCATCACGGATTGCGGACTGCGGAAGTCAGAGAGGTGTTTCATCGACGTCGTGTAATTAGCATTTCGACTTTCCGACTCCCACATCGCGGATTGCAGACTACAGAAGTCAGAGAGGTGTTTCGTCGACGTTGTGTAATTGGCATTCCGACTTTCTGACTCCCGAATCGCGGATTGCGGACTTCAGAAGTCGGAGAGGTTTTTCGTTGACTCCGTGTAATGGGTGTTCTGAATTTCTGACTCCCAAATCGCGGATTGCGGACTGTGGAAGTCGGAGGGGTGTTTCATCGACGCTATGAAATTGGTGTTCCAACTTCCGAATCCTGACTTGTGACTGCGGCTTGCTGCTTGCGGACTGAGATTGTTGCAACTATGTAAAAGTAAAAAGTTGCAGATAGTTTGAAAAAAAAATTAGTAGGTTGATCACAAGGATCCCCCCCATCACCTATAAATGGAACCGAGGTGACTGGGGACGTGACAGATGGTATCAGAGCCCAAGGTTGCAACAATGGGGCTACTTGGGCCAAAGTATGAGTTATAGGTAGGTAACCAGAATTTGAATGAGGTGCAATGGCATACTATGCGCCTTCAAGGACTCCATATGGAGTTGGAATTGAATATATTACAACGCAGATAAGTGCATGGAAGTTAAGAAAGGTCAAGTTGAACTTGGCCATAATTTCTGAAGACACTTGGAGCAGTGAGGTAGTGTTGATAAAGAAGGAAAATTCTCACCTTAAACTATTTTGTTTCTAGCATAAGAATTGCATGCATGGAAAGTAGTAAGTGTAAATGTCATGCATGTGTGTATGTCTTGAATTGCTACTTGGAGAGAAAATAATATCTAATTCCCTTGTGTGCTTAATAGAAATTCCATGAATTGGACCAGCTACGACGTGGAAGAGGATATGCATGCTATGATGAGGGATTTGAAAGGGAGAATTCCTTAAACCATATCTTGTGTTGGGTAATTCTTTTCCTCTTCTAGCAGACCCGGGCTTGCGGTAATCCCTTAGACCAACAGAACCCTTAGCTCACTGGCCCTTTCGGCAACAGGTCGCAGAGGCAACCTGAAGTCTCACCCGAAGTGATTCTAATGGGAGGCAGAAGACTCAAGTGTCCTCAGCCAAGTTCCGAGGCATCCAGGGTGCTTAAACCCACCTTAACCCCTTCCTCTGGAGCTGACTATCTCATTCCATTACTCCGGCTACGCCTCCGTCTTATCGCACTACGCAGGGAATGCGATAAGCCTTCCCCTATGTGAAACCGTCTAGCGATGCCTAAGATATCGCAGGCGCGATATCTTCCCCTTCTAGTTCCTGCGGTAAGTGAACTTTGACCGCTTCCTGGATTAATAGGTGGTCTCAGCTATTCCTATCCTGGTACTGAAGTTAGCAACAACATTCAGTCTCCAAGTATACCCCTCGCTAATGAACTTGACCCTTGATATCGCACGGCAACGTCATTAAGTAGAATATTACTTTGAGCAGGGTCTAAGTAGACCATTCATGACTTACATTCAGTTCATACTCGCACATTATCCTCTGTAACAATTATCTAGTTGCTATGCGGGTAGCTATGATTATCGCAATTATTATACATCATTCAGAAGTTAAACTGACGACCATGTACATTACTTATAACATACTGAAGCATTCATATATAACACAGACAAGTGAATGAGAGCAGTAGCTACACAAATACAATAGTGCTACTTAAATAAGCACGCTGTTACTCCCAGGGTGAGAACTGCGCCCAGGGGAACTACGGTTCTTGTTTACAACTCTGAAGGATAAACACAGCTCCGTTCCACTCTTTACAACAAGGGTCTTCTGGGAAACTCCACCTCAGTGGGAGCCCTTCTCTATAGACCTCTTTCTCTCCTGCCTTTTACAATGCACTCTCTTTCTCTCACAATCCCTGCGGATCGCACTATCTCTCAACAGGTTAGCCCTATGTTCTCTCAGGGATATCCAGACTCTGTAACAACAGACTTGGCTAGCCTCTACCTGATGTCTCTATCACTATGTGGCCAACCCCTTATCATATAAAAAGACTACCATATATAGATGGCCCGAAGGTCTCATCGCAGTTACAAAACTGTGGGCCTTATCCCAACAGTGACTCAACCCTAACCACTTACAGTCAACTGGCTGTACTTCCATGGCCGCCTTCTGTCTCGTCGCCGCTTCCTGCAGTCCTTAGTCTTTAATGCATCGGCCCGTCGCTTCTTCTTAGTTCAAGCAACGCTGACTGTAGTCCTTCTTCTTTAATGAGGGTAGCTGAACCCTCTTTTCATCTCCGGCGCCTTTATTGCGGTGGTTGAGCTCTCCCTTCGGCCTCTTCTTTGTACCACATGCTTGACTTTTCTGTACCTATCGCCGTGATTCCCGCCGGGATTTGCGCTACGGCGATATCTTTGTCTTACCGCCAAAATTGGTACTTTCTCTCCAAAATTAGTTATCCTTCTCAAAATTAGCAGCTTCCTAAATGCTGCGGAAGTTCTCTCCAACATCTTGCTCTTCTATTTATATTTTATGAGCTTTACATACAGAAAATTATGGCATAGGAATGCTGAAAATGTAAGAGATTAGATGGATGAAATGAATATGCACTAGTTGGCATATTAATAAACAATGCACACTGCATGTGAAGATGTTTGTGCAAGACCAAAGGAAACAAAATCATGGCTGGAAATGTCAATGATGCTGTTACATGTGACCAACAACCTTGTGAAGAAAGGTTGGAGCAACAAATCCATGATCAAGAAGTTGGTGGAAGGTCTGTGTAGTCCTTGGTAAGATGCCAATTGATTAGGTAACATCATATAATATGTTGATGGAAGCCATGCAGGTAATGTTTGATTTATACTAATTGCGTAAATGTTGAACGAGGATGGGTAAGAATCCCTTCTACCATATATTTTTAATCATCATAAAATGGTATGCATGTAAGTTTGAATGCATTTATGTGAATTCCATACCACCATGGTATGGTGAGGTATGTGGTAGTAAAGGAAATGAGCATTATACCATGTGACTGTTTAAAATTTTGAATGCATCCATAATAAATAAGAGCATGCCATGTGTGAAACTAGGAGGATGTTGGGTTGTGAAGCTTGTAGTGCTCAACAAGTATCCCATGAACTCCCTATTAGTGTTAATTTGGGATGAAATATCTTTGCCAACAACCAAGGAGTGAGAGAATTCCTGATGTGTTGTGTTTAGATGAATAATACGGAACCCAGATAGTTAACCAAGTAATTAGGGATATGGTT
Source organism: Larix kaempferi (assembly GCA_027924585.1). NCBI lineage: Eukaryota > Viridiplantae > Streptophyta > Pinopsida > Pinales > Pinaceae > Larix > Larix kaempferi. The sequence goes on from BSBM01000904.1 coordinate 54,346,927, forward strand.
GGGTATTGTGTTGAAGCATTGACTAAGATGCCCAACTTACCATGGTAAGAAACCTGTGTAGGCACAAAAATATTTTAAATCAATGTTGTAGTGCATTGGGTGCATTAAGTAAATGTACATTAAAATATTATGTAAATGATGTGAATGTGCATGCATATGCGCGAGTACATATGTTAAGATGCATTGTGTGAATGCATGATTGTGGTGTATACTTCATTACAAATCATTGATAGATGAAATGGTAGAATTATTGAAAATTCTAAGATCCTTTCATGAGATGCCATGGGGAATAATTGCATGAAGAAGGTAGTTTTGTTTGATGGCCTACCAGAGTGCTCCATTGGGAGGATAGAGTTGCATGAATGGGTATGATTGTGTAATCATAAGTATTGGAAATTTGGTTTAATTGCATATACAATGTGACTGTATCTTGGAATCTAATTGTGAATAAAATGCATATAAAGTAATTGTATTTCTTGCATTTGAGATATTAACAACTCATAGTGTTTGAATTATTGTTTGATTATAATTCCGAGATCACTTCAGTGGCTGTTGTAAATGTTGCAATGGAAATATTATATGTGTGGGTACTCACAACTCGTTTGGCTGATTGAAGAATTTATATCACAGGTAGAATTGCCTTGCATATGGAAATGCATATAAGTCCATAATAAAGACTAGAATCTACCATGTACAAGAGCCAAATATTTCGAGGATGATCTCATTGTTGTGAAATTTGATTTTTGTATAAAACAGATTTGAAATTTTCTGATTTAAATTTCTAAGTATCTCATGGTTGCAAACATGGAAAATTTTATGGGCTAAATTTAGGGGTTTTAAATTTTTAATGGGTTAATTTTTCATTAAACACCCATTATGTATGATTAGTCCACATTTTATGTATTTATTTTTAATGAATAGGAGGTTATCCCCATTGAATTTAAAAAGGGGAGTCAAGATAAAACAATTTCGCCCCTCTAAAAATGGACTTAAACCTCTATTCACCCACGAAAATTTCTAGGCATCTTTGATTCACCCCCGATATCAAGTAATGACAGTTGCTAGAGGCTCTTTTTCCTTCTATCAATCATGGAAATTGTATTCAGAGTTACATTTGTCCATATTTTATGGGTTGAATCTCATTTTGCAAGTTGCTTAGTGTCCACATGAGAAGGGCACTTAGTATTTACTATCAAGTCTTATGACCCATTTTCATCTAGGAGAGTTCTAAATCCCATCACCTCAGACCAACGTTTCCACAAGAAACATGGGGATTGTGAATCTTGTGATTGAAGATGCGACAATAATGTTTTTGTGGGTGTTTGGGGCATCATGCATGGGGGATGTGAATTCATTCATAGCTATGTATTTGGGCATGTAGGGAGGAATTAATTTCCAAGGAGAAACTTGTTGAAAGATTCATCAAGACTTCACAAGATTTTATAATTTAGTGAAAGATTCGCCAAGGTTTTATAATTTAGTGAAAGATTCGCCAATATTTTACAAGAATATATAATTCAGTGAGAGATTCTCCAAAAAATTATATATACATAATATAACATTGATAAAATACCCTTCATATTTTCCTATATATCATGGGGATTCGCCCATTTATTATATATATAAATTTAGGAGGGATTCTTAAAATTTTCCCTAGTTGCAAAAATCCAATTTCTATAGGAAAACATATTTGTAAATTTCACAATTGAAATGTTGCTAATAATTGTAAATGGTTGTTTGGATAATCCATAATTGTGTCAAGAGAACATGTTGTAGTTGGATGTCGAGGTTATGGAAACAAGTGTAATACCATGAGGGACATAATGTTACCACTTACAAGAGCCGAACAATATGAGCATGGTCTCATGGTTAAATAAATATAAATTATGTAGGAGACGAAATTGTAATTTCAGATTTGAATATGATTATTAATGTCATTGATTAGTGGACTGTTTGTGAATTGTGTCAGGAGGAAACAATGCAGGAAGACCATGGGTAATGGCTTGAAAGATCTAAACATCATGATAAAGAACTCATGTTTTGGAAATCTAGTTTTTGTACGAAACAAAATTGAGAATTTATAAGTGAAATTATTTTAATGACATCTCATGTCAACTGCTTGTTGGTAAACAACGTGGGTGAGATGGTGAAGTTATGCCAATAGGGCATGTGTTGTTTATGAAGCAAGAAAGGGATTGGAGTAACGATTCTGAGGGATTGTTAACTCAGATAAGGGAGCCCCATTCCTCGCAAAAGGAAGAGAAAATACATCTACAAACCGATAAGTATTTTGTAACCCATGCTGAGAATATGCATGTCTAATTATTAGAATTAATACACCGAGCATGTTTTTATTTTAGACTACTTGAGTGTGATTAGGGCCTACATGAATTATATCGGAAATGGGTGCACACCTTTGGGGTGTTTTGTTGTGTTATGGTTGTCAACATTAACTACACCCTAAGGGAATGGACGCATTCCTGGTCTTTCAATATTAGAGAGTGATTTTTTTTATGAAATATGTTATAATTTTATATCATGCCATTTGGTGTTGCATACTAAGAAGCAAAGCGAGGCGAGTGCCGAGACTGGATGGAACCCATCAAGATGCCTATGGCTCCATAGTAAAGTCCTTGACTTGGAAATGGTTATGGTGCAGTTTCCTTCCATTGGCCTGTTGACCAAGACGGAAGTGCTGACCTGGCAATGGAGAGGGAAAACCAGGCATGAGACTGGTTTGACACCATAAATGCTTGGTAAATCCAGTCGGTGCACTGGTTGATCATTGAATGTTTTGGAGTAGCCTGTGTGATGGACAAACATTCGTTATTGTATCCACAAGTGATCGAAGTCTTGTAAAGCAAAGCAGGATCCTGTTGAATAACATGAAGACGTCCAATACATATAAGTATTTGGTTATCTTGCAGCTTCTTGCTTATTTAATGTGAATATACATGTGTATATGATTCGGCTATGGTTTTTAAACTCTGTTTAGAGATAAATCCTATTAAAATGAACTTGACATGTGAATTAACTCAATGTTTGAGTGTAGGTATTGTTGGAAGCAAGAACTTTGAAGGTATCCTAAGGATGCATGTGGACATGTGACTTTCCTAGAAAGATCAGTATAAGTATCAATGGAAATGGTGCTAGTGGATTGGTGTGGGTCCTAGCAGCCAAAGGTTCTGTAGGAAACCATGGGGAGGGGTTCCCTGGTTGAGAATCTTTGGATAGGCCTTAGACACCAAGTGTCATCGCAAAAACAAGGAAAAGGCGAGTTAAGCATTCACATTTGAAGTAAAAGAGACCAAGGAGCATGGAACCACAATTGTGGTGGGACTCCAGATTGGAACAAGATTAAGAGGGGGAAACTCTTACTCTTCTCTTTCCTTTTTGATTGATGCATTTTAGAGACAGAAAATTGTTGAATGCATGTTATGGATGAAAGTTGATTATGTTTATCTTGCTTGAAATACATTGTAAATGTTGAATTAGTTAATTCCCTATGAAAGGATGAACATGAATGAGTTCATTTGTATGTTGGAAAAGCATGAAATGTGTGGAAGTCTCATGAATAACGCATGAAATTTCCATGACAATTGGGTAAGTAATTGACTGATATTAATGCTTATGTTATTCCTGGCCTAACAAGATTTGCAATGATGAATTTTATAGGTGGGAATTAAATCATTTGGTTGCAGTTGTTACAAGACAAGTGTTTCCAGTAAGCAAAGTGTGGAAAGCTATGCACATTGACCATGGAAGCAGACCAAAAGCTACTAGGTTTGGCTGGAAATATTCTTCAAACAATTGCCAAGACCCAAGAAAATCTTGGGGAAATGATCAAGCTACAAAAGCAATAGAATGAGATGAACCACAAGGTTTTGCAGGACTCTATTTGTCTGAGACAACTGCTTATTGGTAAATGGTACGGGTATTCCATTTTGCATTAAAACTACAACCAAACCTTTTCCAGAAGCATCATATTCTAATACAAAAGTCTTTGTAAACATAAGCACAATTAAGATTGGGTTGGTGCAAATGGATTGCTTTAAAACTCGAAAATGGTTGTTTTGCCACTTCATTCCATGAAAATGATTTTTTCTCGATTAGGGTTGTCAAAGGTGCTACAATTTTACCATATTTTTTACAAACTTCCTATAATATCTAGTAATGCCTAAAAAATTGTGTTAGCTCTTTAGGGTTTTAGGGAATTTCTATTCTTGAATTAACACAATCTTTTAGGGGAACACTCTCACCCCATATTTTCCAACAAAGTGACCCTAGTATTTGACCTATGAGGGACATAAATCACATTTGGAGCATTTAATGAACAACTTATGGTACCAAAGGAGTTGCAAGGATTTATCAACATGTTGTAAATGGGCATCCCAAGTTATATTATAAATCAAGATGTCATAACATAAAACAACACAAAATTATGAAGATATAACCATAAAATTTCATTTATATGGGTTTATAAGGTAGAGGGGGAATTACAAAGTCAAAAATACATTACCAAAAACTCATATTGGCCTTCGTGTGTGTGGAAATATGTCTTTGTAATATTAGCCTCTTTCATCCTGATTTGCCAGGTATCTAGAACAATGGTCGATATTGGTGAAAATTTTGGAACCATGGAGCCCATCCAAAAGATCATCCATGACTAGGATGGGGAATTTATATTTGATAGAAACTTATTGAGGGCATGAAAATTAGGACACATACGACAAGTTACTTCTTTATTTAAAACCATGATCACTAGGGATGAATATGGGATAGTGCTAGGACAAATGAATCTTGCCTCTAGTAGCTCTTGAATGGTCTTTTCAATTTCATTCTTTTGGGTAAATGGTTGCCTATATACGAATACATTTGGTGGTTGAATTCCCAGATTCAATCGTATACCAATATCATGCTCGCTTCTGGAATGGGGTAAACCCTTCAGTGTCTCAAATACTTATTGATGTTTGTCCAAAAATATTTGCAAGCCAAGACGAATTTCTAGTGTGGTGTTTTCTAGAGCATGTATGGCATGGAAGTGAGAAATAAATCCCGAGTGGCCTTCAATAATTTTTCTATTTGATGATAACTTATGATTTTAGGGAAACTTGCATGGATCCCTTTAAGGGTGTGAATATGAAAGTCCCAAGTAAAACTCAATTATAATTCCTTGAATTCCATTGTGAGTGGCACAAATTTTGATAGTGAATCTGCCCATAAAACCATATTAGAACCACCCATATCAATGGAAAACATATGAGCTTTGAGATGGTAGTCACCCAATTGGAGTCTCACATTTTCACAATGACCTCCACATTTCATCATATTTCCATTTCCTATAATAATTTGAAATTTGGGCATTAAGTAGAAATAACATTGTATTTATTCAACCATCCACTAATTAATAAAATTGTGGGTGTTGCCACTGCCAACCAAGGTGACCACTTTGTGGTGCTTGATGTAACCCAAAATCTTCAAGGTTTATGGTGTTGAAATGCTAGATAAAGCATGCAGATAGATGAGTGGTTCTTCTCGATAGACTTCAAGTTCCACTTCTTGCAAGGGAGGACTTTGGTCAACAGCCTCAAACTTAGGGGTATCTTATATAATGATGTCTTCGGAATGGATATGATAGAACACATAAATTTGAAATAACTTATGTTCTTTACATTTATGACTAGGAGCATATTTTTCATCAGTTTATAATAGAGTCCACGTCTTTTTCAGTCTGGCATTTTTTGTTGGATACAACCTTTGTACTTTCAAGGGAGGCAAAGGGATTTTTGTTGAGGAATTGACCTATATAGGGTGTGAGTGGGTACAATGAAATAGGGTTTTTTGGTTTGTGCATTTATCACTCTCTCTACTTTTATATCCCTTTGAGACATTGCCTCCAACCAAGCAATATGTTGCATGCTGACTTATGCTCTAAACAACTCCTTGAGGCCACTAATGAAACATTCTTATAGAAATAATATGTTAAGATCTTTGTATGGATGGATAATTTATCAAATTCTAAGATGAAGTCCATGACTGAGCCTGTTTGGAATAGCTTGGTAAGCCACCCCAAATAGTGAGCATCTCACTTGTAATGGGAATGCAAAGCTTTAACAAACAGACTCTATGAAATGTAGCACCCATAGGATTTTTTATGCCACTCCCACCATTTCCATTGTTCCAGATCCATGTACAAGATCCCCACCCCAAGTTTCATCATGTCATCGGTAGTTCTATGGAGGATGAAGTAATGATCCATTTAGGTGACCAATATTGATGGGTTAGAACCATCAAACTTGTTCACCTCCACTTTAGGAAAATGGTGCCATCTGCTATTATCCATGGAGGTTGGTTTATTGTTGTGAGGACCCAGAGGGGTTTGTTGCTGTCTAGATATTCCTGAGTGAGAAGTTTCTTCTTGGTGTGGCTCAGTATCTTGTGCATTCCAGTATTATTTTGCTTGTATTCCACTAACTGACATACGTGTAAACTTATGATTCAACATCTTATCCAAGTGGTCTAGGGTTTGTTGATTTTTCTCATCCAACTTTTGATCCAATGTTTGATCCTAACTATTGATGGTCTAGTGCAATTGTTGAAATTGGCTATTAATATTTGTGTATTTAGCTTCAAGGTGGTTCCAACCTGCTAGTGGGTGGTCATTTTTTCTAGGGTGTTGGTGTGAGGTTGTTTATAGGGATCCACCATGCGTGGGATCCACTAGGTCCTAAGGACAAGGGAGTGTTAAAGGTGCTACATCTATTTGATATACACGTGGGGTCCAATCATAGCCCAATATCTCAAGGAACTAACTAAGGAGGCTCTATAGTTCCCTTAACCATACTATTCAACTACCTAAGTACTAGAGAGTGATATCCCCGAGTGTTGTTCTTGGTGTACTATACAACATGATGGTCGATGATTTTATCTAAAGCTTGTTATAGGTATACCTATAGGAATTCATATATATATGAGGGTATGTGGAAGTGATATTTTGTATAAAGGTATTATATGGTGTGGTACTAATCAAAGGGGTACTGATAGAGGTTACAAGGGTGTCCAACAATGTGACTTGGTACCACTTGTATTTTCTCTGTGCATACTTTCCAAACCACAGGTTTACTTTCCCAATGACGTATCTCTATGTTATTTAAATACATCAAAACAAATCGTTAAATAAAAATTAAGAAGTTTAGGATCTCCATAACCCTATAAATCTCTATAATCAATGGAAAATAACTTACTTTACAAGGTATGGTAGAGGCTGAAATTTTGAAATAAGCACAACTCATTGCAAAACCCTAATTTGAAGATGGACCTATAAGTTGATCATGAATCTTTTGTAACTCTTTAATTTCTATACCAATGAGTCTAAAATTTTGTTTTGAAGTAGCATGATATGTTTACTCTACAATGCCACAGGATTGACTAAATTATAATTGCCAAGAAAAAATTTAGGGTAATCATCCCAAAACTTGTTGATTTTGTCCTTCTCATATGAGAAAACTTGTACATCCTTCCATGCATACATTATTTAAGTTATAAATATGAAATTTGTACCCAAAATACTCTATCCCGTCTTCTTTACAATCAAAATAGTGACACTCAAATTGGATATTTCCAACTTAAGCTATAATAGTTTTACCCTGAACATGTGTTTAAGTCTAATTTTTGGGCTAGTAAAAAATCCTAAATTACACAAAGTGTATCTCCAAAAGTATAGCAACATAGAAGATGAAATTTTGATACATGTTATGTCCTTATTTCCTCGTTTTAAATTAAAAATTTAAGACCCCAAAACATCACAAAAGAAAATTTGGAGAAAAAATTCCAATATAAGTTTGAAGGAACTAAAACTTTAATTTGGACTAGTAAAAAACCCTAACTTACACAAAGTGTATCCATAAAAATATAGTGACCCAAAAGGTAAAACTTTTATATGTCCTTCCTATAACCTGGAGAATTTCATGCCTTGAAACTTCGTAAAAAAAATATTGGAGTGAAAATGCCAAGATGACTTGTTTGAAGGAGCAAAATCGTAGGATTAAATTTTTCGTTTTTTGGCCCAAGAAAGAGCTTTGATACCACATGTAATATACTTAAAACAAAAAATTTAGAGAAAAGACAAAAAAAACACAAGAGTGAATAGATAAACCCAAAAGAATTATCTTGTATGAAATATATTCAAAATAGAGAACTATGTTCACTTGCCTCTTCAAGGGGGCAATCTCCAAGAGCAAAGATACAAATACAATAAAAATTATTGACTACTTGGCTATATATATTCAATAGCCAACACCCTAACTACTTGTGGTACCACTATGAATGAAGGTTAACCACCTAGGGGGATTTATTCAATAAGAGGCATTTTTTACATCAAGTCCCTACCAACTAACTATATCTAATGGGCCTTATAACATTGTACATTGATAAAGTAATAGGGTTAGTATAGGACATTAACACATTCAAGGTCTCCGTTGTAGCACAAGTATTCATAGAATTGTTTTTAAATTTCCATGGCATGCCTAAATCAATTATGGCTAATTGTGATTCTACCTTCACTAGCATTTTTTGGCAAGATTTGTTTTGTTTTCAAGGTACCCAATTGAAGCTCAACACAACATATCACCTCCAAATAGATGGATAGATGGGAATGGTCAACATGTGTTTGGAAGTTTATTTATGTTTTTTTTACTCAAAATGGGAAAACCCCAATGGGTCCAATAGTTACCCTTGATAGAATGGTGGTAAAATACCACCTATCGTGGTGCTACTAAATTGACCCCCTTGAGATATTCTTTGGACAACACCCCATATCAATGATCTTGTACTTACTGGGACTCTCTAATATTCATGAGGTATACAAAACTCTAACAATTTGTGATGACATCCTTTGTACCTAAAGGATAATTTAATGTTGTCCTAGAACAACATGAAGCAACATGCCAATCCGCATCGCTCAATGCCACTTTGAAGAAGGGGATTCATTGTTCTTAGATATCTAGCCCAATAAGCAAACATCACTCAAGGAGAAGAGCCACAATAAGTTAGCCTCTACATTTTATGGACCCTATACTATATTTAAAAATTTATATGATCAGTGGCTTACAAAATAACTTTTCCCAACCATTCTAACCTCCACCTAGTTTTTCATGTGTCCTACTTGAAGAAAGTGGGTGGGTCCAATTATAGAGTTTAAACCATCCATATTGAATTAGACGAGGAGGGTTCCATTTGGTTGAAGCTTGAGGTCATTTTTGGACAAACATGACTATTGAATTTTCCAATGCACTATCGATGGAAGGATACACGACTTGAATATGCCACATACAATCTAACATAGATTCTCCACCAATTTCCTTATCTCCGACCATGAGGACAACACTGCTTTGTAAGGGGTAAGGCATGTTAGGGTCCCACCTTAACTCCCTTAGTTAGGAGAATACATTTCTACTTATAGTATTGAATCCATCTCTATTAAATCAGGCCCATGAGGTAGTAGAGTGTGAAATAAATAAATTAAGTTGTCTCATTAAAGAAGATCCACTAGTTATTCGTTAGGGTTTTGGTCAGTTAGAAGATATATATAGTAGTAGAAATTATGTAGAATCAGTTACCAAGTGATTATTATTGTATTTGGAGCTATTATTAGTTGGAGGTTTCCCCTTGAAGAGGCAAGTAAAAATTGCACTTGGTTTTAAATATCAATGAAGGTTTTCTTACTTATTTTTTTTAAACATAAATAATTTAGATTTTGTAGTAGGCAATTGTAGCATAGTTGAACAACTAAGTAATACCAAAAAATAGTATCTTGCAACATTCAAAATTCAGTTATGCTCCAAATAAACCAAAGTAGTTAATCTTATACATCTTGGTAATTATACCTCCGCTCCATTAGGTGGTTCTGCTAGTAGCATAAATTCTAATAAAACTCCTAACAATAATATGCTTTTTATAATACATAGATTATATTCTCTGTATTTGGAAACATGATATCTTTAGTTTCATCTTGATACTAATCTAGGGTTTTTGGTTCTTGATTTCCCACGTCCATAGCTTCTTTAGGTTGATGAACTATATCCTCTTCTTTGTGCCATGGGAAGGATCCCATTGAAGGTTGATTGTTGACTGCATAGCAAGAACCTTCCTTGAGCTCTAATACCATATTCCTCAACATGGCACACTCATCCTCCAAGTTTTGAATTTACTTCCGATGTTGTATAAGAATGTTCATAATGATAGCATTTTGTGAGGACTATTGGTTTTCCGGTTCATGGGATTTGGAAGTAAGGGAAAAATGAAGGTATTTCCTTTTAATGTCTGCTTGCCTCCTCATAACACTCCTAACTTCCTAAAAATCTCTATTGCGGGATGAGGGATTCCTATTTTCCATTTTACCATGCTTGAATAATTCCCAATAATACTTGGGGATTCATTTGATGGGACTGCTTGCAATTAACACTTACTAATGCTACCTTAGGAAGAGAAACATGATTACTTCTACAATGATTAATATTGGGGCTCAACTGGGAAGCTATAATAGTACAACTATGGTAATGGAAGATGATAACATTAATAACCTACACCACAAATGAAGATTTATCTCTCCATACACAAAGCCTAATGGCTACGGGATTTTAATTCTTAGAACCTTGACCAAAATCACATTCCTAGAAATTTGAACAAAGTTAAGAGGGCCAATTGTACCTTTAGTGTTCCTTGTTGATTTTGAGCAGAGAAGAGTTGAACTCATTTCAATGTACGTTTCCTCAATGCTGTCACAATTTCCCTCAACTGTTGTTAACCCATGAGTCCAAAGGTATGCAATACCCAAACCCAAGATCTGTAGCATAACTCTTTCTCGCCAAATGAAATTCATGTCTACCAATCCTACCTTTATGTATTTCTTAGATTCTTGTGATTTCCCGGTGTCCTTACGAAGATAACTAGAGGGGGATAAACCCTATATTGGAGGCAAATCAAATCCCAATCCCATACTCACTAATAGAGATAAATCCCATAACTTCATATGCATAAAGGGTGAGTGACTAAGACATGTGCAAGGAGGGGATTTTACCAAATGCATTGTTCCTCCTCACCATGGGTGAACTAATGCCAATGAGAGGTAACTTCGCCATTATTGCTTCCACATGCATGCGAAGAGGTTTATAGAATGGGGAGAAATGCATCCACCGCATTTTTTTATAGTGACCCTCGCGAAGCCTTGTAGCCAGGCTTTCCATTTGGCCTACCTCAGAATTTAAGGCTCGTAAAATCTGCAAAAATTGGACCTCCTGGAGGAGGAGGCATTCTTTTTTTATTCTTTTGTTGATATGAGCTATCATGAGTTGTATTTCGAAGGAGATTTATTAATAAGATGTTTAATAATAATGGTAGAGTCTCCAAATACCAAGAGGTTCCTTAACTCATTTAGGATACTATCTTGATCCCTTAGAAGAGGGCATAGGCACCTGCTTGATTATTTGATGCCTTCTCAAGACCCATCATCACTTGATACCAATATCCTCTGAAATCCCCCAGGCTTACCACCACTAAGGTTTTCTTAATGTTTTTAGTCTCATATATTAACTCTATTTATCTTATTTACGCTCTAATATTTATATATATCTTGTTCTAAATATTATTTTATACTATTAAAAATCACCACATAATAATAACATTTTTTTTTAAATTATCATAATATATAATTACTCATAATTAAAGTATTCTAAATTATTTTCAACAAAATTATGATGAAAATAATTAACATTTTTAATTAGAGATGACTTAATAAAGAAAAAAAATATACATACAAATTATACTACTGATTGAGGCTTTTCCAATTGGATAATATTTTCATGATTATTGTGTTGTGATTTTTTAAAATCATTTTTTACAATTAGCTTAATTTATTAGTTTTTATTATTATTGTTTTCAATCAATAAATATATATATATATATATATATATAGATATATATATATAGGCTGGTGCAAGTTAATGATACCCACTTATGACACGTTAGTTGCAATGGCATACTGGAAAAACATAAATCTTATCATTAAAATGAATTATTAGAGGTACCTACAAATTTGTTTAGAATTAGGTGTAAAAAGATGAAACGTAGAAAAACGGATTACCTTCCGGAATATATAACTTTTATTTATGGAGAAGTGGTATAACTACCCTAAAATTTCATTATTTTAAGATTGGTACGTTATTTTTTCTCTAAAACATAATGGATATGTTTGTGCTAGTCCACCGGTTTGTTATGTAAATTGTCAATTTATGAGGAAACAATATGTAGAGGCGTAGGCAACAGACAAATCTTGTGCAGGGCTATTTTTCCAAAATTTTAAAAGTTAATTTTATATATTTTTAAATTACGAAAGTCAGTGAAGCCTTAAAACGACATGGTCGAGTGTTGGTCCACAATATCATGGTCTGAACATAATAATTTTATTTTTTTTAGCTTGTAGGTATTCTTGTACTATTGTGTGGGTTCTTTTTTGTTCTCGAAATATGTAAGCCAATCAAAAGTTATAGGCCAAATAAACGACCTATTTTTTTACAAATTTGACATGAGTGCAGTTAAAAATGAATTAAAAATAGAAAAAAATAACAGATCTATTCAAAAAAATATAGTTAGAATCTACACACAGAGCTCGACAAGTGTGTGCAATTTTATCAGTAGTGCACAAGTGGAGCATATGCGGAACTAAGCGTGAAAAACATGAAGTTACAGAAATTGGTGTGTTCTGCCATAACTCAGACCGAGACTTAAAGTTTGGCAATCCGAAGCTAATACCAAACCTACAAGGGCGCCAAAAACATTTGAATCCAAACACGCGTGTGCACATTTGCATGCACGCATTGTTGCACGCACACGTAGAGGCGCGCACGTGTTTTTGTGCACGCACATGTGGAAGCACACACGCATTCTTTGTCACACCTGATTTTTATTTATCTCTCCCTAAACCCCCCCTCCCTCTCTATAACCCCCACCCCCCTCTCTTCCTATCCACCCAATCCCCCCCACTCTCATCCACTCTACCCAATCCCTCCTCCCTCCCTCACCCCTCTCTTCTCCTTCACCACAAGGGTTAGGAGATATACTATTACAAAAAATTACTAACCCTCATTATCCTCGTGTACATATAAATATTCATCCTTGTAACCATAAATCCATGACTCCTATATCTCAATCCCCAAACCTTTGACCATTAGTCCCTAGCCACTGCAATCCCTAGTCCCTAGTACAACTAACCACCATAACTCCTGGCCCACTATAATCCTAAACTAGTATAGACCCTAAAAATCCTAAATACTAACACATAATGATATATATCCCTTAACCCCTATAATCCTAACCACGTAATTCTAACCTCTAAAGTGGCTAATCAAATAAAAATTAACCCCTAACCCTTATAACCTCTAATTCTCATCAACCCTAAACTCTATCATAAAAAAACCCAACCCTTAAAACTTATAACCCATAGCCATTTTAGAGAGATATTCAGAGAGAGAGAGACATGAACCTTGGGCCCTAAAGGAATATTCTATCCAGAAATAGCTATGATGATTGCCTCCACTAACCACACATGACCTCTTACCGGTATCATTGGCCTATGATTAAGGATGTCGATACCATGAAGTGGTTTTGAGAAATATGTATGTGCTTGATTAAGGATTTTGGAATGATGTTTTATGGAATAATATCATGCCTTTGGCCATAAAGAAACCATTTAAACCTCCAAGGCCATGAAAAATGTCAAAAATAACCAAACAAGACTTTACAGGGGTATCCATTGTGCTATGTATCCAAGTATTGGGGACTTAGGGCATTAGAAATGGTCAAGGGAGGAGACCTAAGACTTGGGCATTAAAGGAATCTTGTATCCATCTAAGGAGTCTTGGGCTAAGAAGGTTACCTCCACCAACTACACATGGCATCTTGAGGTATCATTGTCCTATGATTGAGGATGTAAGTGCCATTATATGGTTTTGACCTTAGTATCTACATGTCTTAGGGCCTTGGAAATGGTTTTCCAGGGAAGAATACCATGCATTTGGCCCTAAATAAACCATTGAGGCATCCAAAGCCATGAGAAATTCCTCGAGGAACCATGCATTATCTCATAGGGATATATGTGGAAATATGTATATATGTCTTAGGGCCTTAGGTCCTTGGACATAGTCAAGGGAGGAGAGTTGATCCTATGGACCTAAATGAATCTTCTAGCCATCCAAGGATAATAATATTTCATCCACAAACCATGCGTGACATCTTGAGGGTATCATTACTCTATTATTGAGGATATTAGTGCCATTCGGTATTTTTAAGTAGTATGTACATGTCTCGGGGCATTTAAGATGATGCTATAGGGAATAATAATTTGAATTTATCCTTAAAGAAAGCATTGAGGCATCTAGATCCATGAAAAATTCTTCAAATCACAACACACATGACTTTGCCAATGGTATTCATGGTGCTCTATATTTATGTCTCGGGGCCTTAGGGCCTTGGACATGCTTAGTGGAGGATACCAAAACCTTGGTCCTTGAAGAAGTATTCTAGCCATCAAATACTAAGAAGGTTTCCTCAACCAACCACACATGGCTTATTGAGTGTGCCAATGGCTTACTATTAGGGATGTTGGTGCAATTAGGTGGCTTGGATAAATATGTATGTGTGTCAAGGCCTTAGGAATGACATTTGAGGGAAAAACACCTTGCATTTTCCCGTAAAGAAACCATTGAGGCATCCAAAGCCATGAAAAATGTCTCAAAGAACCATGTATAACTTTTCAGGGATATCCATGATTCCATGGCACTATGTATCCAAGTATTTGGAATTGGGGATTTGGACATGGTCATGGGAGGAGACTTGAATCTCAGGACTGAAAGTAATGTTACATCCATTTAGGGATAAGAAGGTTTCCTCCACCAAGAACATATACCATTTTGAGGGTATCATTTGCCTATTGGCGCACGCGTTATTTGTCACACCTTGATTTTTATTTATCTCTCCCTAAATCCCCCCTCCCTCTATATAACCCCACCCCCCCTCTCTTCCTATCCACCCAATCCCCCCCACTCTCTTCCACTCTACCCAATCCCTCCTCCCTCCCTCCCTCCTCTCTTTTGTCCTTCACCACAAGGGTTAGGAGATATACTATTACAAAAAATCACTAACTCACATTATCCTCATGTACATATAAATATTCATCCTTGTAACCATAAATCCATGACCCCTATATCTCAATCCCCAAACCCTTGACCATTATTCCCTAGCCACTGCAATCCCTAGTCCCTAGTACACTAACCACCATAACTCTTGTCCCACTATAATCCTAAACTAGTATAGCCCCTAAAACTCCTAAATACTAACACATAATGATATATATACCTTAACCCCTATAATCCTAACCATGCAATTCTAACCTGTAAAGTGTCTAGTCAAATAAAAATTAACCCCTAACCATTATAACCTCTAATTCTCATCAACCCTAAAGTCTATCATCAAACACCCAAACCTTAAAACCTACAACCCATAGCCAGTTTAGAGAGATAGTCAGAGAGAGAGAGACCTAAACCTTGGGCCCTAAAGGAATATTCTATCTAGAAAGAGCTATGATGATTTCCTCCACTAACCACACATGACGTCTTAAGGGTATCATTGGCCTATGATTAAGGATGTCGATACCATGAAGTGGTTTTGAGAAATATGTATGTGCATGATCAAGGCTTTTGGAATGATGTTTTATGGAAGGATATCATTCCTTTGGCCATAAAGAAATCATTTAGACATCCAAGGCCATGAACAATGTCAAAAAACACCAAACAAGACTTTACATGGGTATCTTTTGTGCTATGTATCCAAGTCTTGGGGACTTAGGGCACTGGACATGGTCAAGGGAGGAGACTTAAGACTTGGGCCTTAAAGGAATCTTATATCCATCTAGGGATAAGAAGGTTACCTCCACCAACTACACATGGCTTCTTGAGGTATCATTGTCCTATGATTGAGGATGGAAGTGCCATTATATGGTTTTGAACTTAGTATCTACATGTCTTAGGGCCTTGGAAATGGTTTTCCAGGGAAGAATACCATGCATTTGCCCCTAAATAAACCATTGAGGCATCCAAATCCATGAGAAATTCCTCGAGGAACCATGCATTATCTCATAGGTATATATGTGGAAATATGTATCTATGTATTAGGGCCTTAGGTCCTTGGACATAGTCAAGGGAGGAGAGTTGATCCTATGGACCTAAATGAATCTTCTAGCCATGATCCAAGGATAAGAATATTTCATCCACCAACCACGCGTGACATCTTGAGGGTATCATTACTCTATGATTGAGGATATTAGTTCCATTCGGTATTTTTAAGTAGTATGTACATGTCTCGAGGCCTTTAGGATGATGCTGTAGGGAAGAATACTTTGAATTTATCCTTAAAGAAAGCATTAAGGCATCTAGATCAATGAAAAATGCTTAAAAGCACAACACACATGACTTTGTCAATGGTGTTCATGATGCTCTATATTTATGTCTTGGGGCCTTGGGGCCTTGGACATTCTTAGTGGAGGATACCAAAACCTTGGGCCTTGAAGAAGTATTCTAGCCATCAAAGACTAAGAAGGTTTCCTCAACCAACCACACATAGCTTCTTAAGTGTGCCAATGGATTATGATTAGGGATGTTGGTGCAATTAGCTGGCTTGGGGAAATATGTATGTGTCTCAAGGCCTTGGGAATGAAATTTGAGGGAAAAATACCATACATTTTCCCGTAAAGAAACCATTGAGGCATCCAAAGCAATGAAAAATGTCTCAAAGCACCATGTATGACTTTGCAGGAATATCCATGATTCCATGGAGCTATGTATCCAAGTCTTTGGAATTGGGGGTTTGGACATGGTCATGGGAGGATACTTGAAGCTCGGGACTGAAAGGAATGTTACATTCATATTGATCAGGTTGTGTGGTTGATAGAAAATCAACTTTTGAATATGTATTTCAAGTTATCTTGGTTTCTTTCTGTGTTAAATTTCCATGATAATTTGTACATTCAATTTTGCATAGCCCGTATAATTTTAACCAATCATAATTCACATCTTAATATTGGTAGATTTTTATTTTTATATAATCTTTAACCCCATAACTTGCCTACAATCACTATAACCTTTAACTCTTAACCTACAATCCTTATAACCCTTATCCCAAAACCCTTGAACACCTAGAAGCACTTAGGGATTATGGTTTAGAAGAGGGCCTAAAGGCCTTTATGGGGGAGGGGCTCTAGGAATAAACCGACACGTATATATTTATTGGGAGATAAATGAAGTAAACATTACCCACCGAACTATGCAACATTCAGCAGAGGCGTGCACGTTCTCCTAGTGCGTGCGCGCCTTTGCCGAACATAAAATTTAGAAAATAACCCACACTCTTCTCCCACAATTTTTCTCTCATTCCTTGCATATTTTTCACTGTTTTCACGCATAGTTCAACAATCACTTGCATTTTGGATTGAATTCACATACCTTTTGGTGTTTCTTTGACAATTTGGATAGAATACACACTAGTTGGACTCTATTTGACTCTTTGGATTGAATACACACCAGTTGGGCTCTATTTGGCTCCTTGGATTGAATACACAACAGTTGGAATTTATTTGGATCCTTGGATTGAATTATCATGCTGCTTGGACACACTTGAAATCTTATTACATATAGTGGATACATCAAAAGAGCATTTTACATTTCGAGCAAAGAGCAATCATAATCCTTGAGGTATGGTGACAAATTTTTCTTGTGAAATGTATTTTAGTCTTCATTCACTTTGTTTGAATTGTATCTATTTTAGTTTTTCCTCATGAATTGTATGATAAATGTATTTTAGCCTTCTTAATCTTCAACATAGACAATAAAAACACCTTACCACAAAAAAAAACTACAACATGCACCAAGCAATGCTTTCAACCTTTCATGAGGATAATTAAAAAAATTACTTGCATCACCACCAATAACCTTTCATAATCACATAATTCCATCTAGTACACAAAAATTTGTTGAATTCCTCATGATTTCACTACAACAACTCACACAAACACATAAGGAATCAAACTCTTAATCTTTTGGGGTTATTTTCCCTCATCTAAAACACGAAAATGAAGTGAGTAGGAGATTCTCCTTTTGTAGGAAATGTGCTCCTACTAACATCCCATACCACCATCCAATACCATCCAATTGAGTTCCTAGAGGTGATGTTGTTGTTATATCTAGGGCATTCTCAATAGATTTTAAGATTATATGAAAACATTCTCACTAGATGTTGTTGTACATAATCAATTGCTACATCGAGTTTTAATAATCATGCACATCGAGTTTTAATATCTTATTTGTTATTTATTCTTCCAGGGGTGATATATTTTTTTTGTTAAAAAACATATTGAAGATGGGAAACAGACGTAATAATAAAAAACTTCTAGAAGGAAGGAGCCACCCCCTAAAAAGGCCCATGAGATAAGAGAAAAGGCCAGGTTGTACATGGAAAACCGTAGACATCAAAATGTTAGTGCCTTAGATCTATCAACAAGCAATGACGAAGTGGTTGAAGTCAATCAAATCTTGGTTGATGCCGAGTATGAAGGGATGGATGTTGAACAAGTTGTTAATTGGAAACCTCCTCAAGAAGAGCACACACATGTCGAACACACTCCCTTGCAGGACCAAATTGTGAACGAAGGGCCACAACAAACCAGTGACGAGACTCGTACTTCTTTTCTGACTCCCTTGTCTCGACTACCAAGCAGATAGCGAATAACTCCCAAACGTATTCATGTGGATGAAATTTCCTTTCCAGGACTTGAAGTTAAGTTGCCCAAACAAACTATTGATTTCCATTGTAATAGGATAATCAAATAATTTTTTGAATCCAAAACCGATGCAGCAAAATGCCAATTGTTTCTGGCTTTGTTTAAATCACATTGTCTATCTCATGTTAGGAGAATTTTGGGAATAAAGGTAGTTAGAATTTCAGAGGCCAACAATCATGTTGTTAGAAATCTACAGTCTGCATTTAGAAATCATGTTGTTATAAGAAGTTCCACCCCCTTTCCCTCCTCCAAGATTTGTGAAATATTCCACAAGGGTGTGTGGTTCTCTCTGTTTTTCCTTCCATCATCATCACTATCCTCTCCCTCTCCCTCATCTTCCTCCTCTCCATGATATGCGCCACTACCCACTTCTTCATCATCTCCATCATTTCTCCTCCGGTTTCCAATCAACACCATCATAACAAACAATGGAACCGAAAAGTGAAGCCACAATAGAATAACCATGATCATCATGCTTGTAGTAGTAGAGGTTTAAAATTTCAAAGTTTCAAAATTTAAGTTGAAAGAATAACCCTTTTCCTACAATAGAATGAGGGAGAAGGAATGGCAAAGAGTAGGAGAAGAAAACATACAAGTAACAAGCATTCAATTTCAAGCCAAAAGAAAGGGATGAGTTTAGAGCCTACCTCTTTGCCTCTCCATTGGTGCTTGAAGCCTTGAACCCTATGGAAGCCTTCAATATCCCCTCCAAGCTTTCACAAATGGCACCCTTCATTCTCTCTTCCAAGCTCTCCAAGAGTGTTGGTGCTACAGGCATTTTGGTCAGGCACCCCGTGGCCATTCAGGGACACTTCGAGGATTTTCTTTAGGGGCGCGAAACCCAAACCGACGAGCAGACTTGGGTTCCGTCAGCTCCCACACATGCACATGGCCATTGTGGATGTGTTCACTATGTCCACGCACACCCGGGAGCCTTCGGATGAGAATTGACCCCGTTGATAAAAATTGGAATGGCCTTCATTAAGCAAAAACCTAGTTCTGGAGATGGAACATTAGCACCTTTTTTGGGCGTTGGAGGAACAGTGTGGGAAGGCCACCAGCTAGAAACTGGTGTCCCGAATCCACCGGAATCGACGTCTTCGCGATCAGAGTCACGGTTTTGGTGCTACGAGCATTTTGGTCAGGCACCCCGTGGCCATTCAGGGAAACTTTGAGGATTTACTCTAGGTGCATGGAACCCAAATCGGTGAGCAAACCTGGTTCCGTCAGCTCCCACAAGTGCACATGGAAATTCTGGGCGTGTTCATGATGGCCACACACACCCAAGAGCCTTCGAATGAGAATTGACCCCCTTGAGCAAAATTTAAATGGCCTTCACTAAGCAAAACCCTAGTTCCGGAGATGGCACAATAGCACCGTTTCTGGGCGTTGGAGGCACGGTGTGGGGGGTCCCCCAGCTAGAACCCGACATCCCAAATCCACTGGAATCGATGAATTCGTGATCAAAGTCATGGTTTTGGTGCTACAAGCATTTTGGTCAAACACCCCGTGGCAATTTAGGGACACTTCGAGGATTTGCTATGGGGGCACGGAACCCAAACTGGCGAGTGGTCCTGGGTTTCGTCAGCTCACACACCTGCACATGGCCATTGTGGACGTGTTCACGATGGACATGCATGCCTGGGAGCCTTCGGATGAGAATTGACCCCCTTGAGAAAAAATGGAATGGCCTTAACATAGAAAAACCCTAGTTCCGGAGATGGCACAATAGCACCGTTCCTGGGCATTGGAGGCATGGTGTGGGGGGTTCCCCCAACTAGAAACCGGTGTCCCAAATCCACCAGAATCGATAGCTTCGTGATGAAAGTCACGGTTTTGGTGCTACGGGAATTTTGGTCAGGAACCCCGTGGCCATTCAGGGACACTTTGAGGATTCGCTTGGAGGGCACGGAACCCAAAACGGTGAGCGAACCTGGGTTTCGTCATCTCCCACATGTGAAAATGGAAATTGTGGACATTTTCACGATGGCCACACACGCCCGAGAGCCTACAGATGAGAATTGACCCCCTTGAGAAAAATTGGTATGGTCTTCATTGAGAAAAACCCTAGTTCCGTAGATGGCACAATAGCACCGTTTCCCGACATTGGAGGTGTTTGTGTCAGAAATTGTTACTAAGGCTAAGGTAACAAGCCAACACAATCTCAAGAATAAAATCAATCCAAACTAGGTTTTTAGGGTTTTGTTTTGTAGGTTTTGGTAAGAAAACTTCAAAAGCATAAGGGAATACATCCAACAATAAGTAAAAACTAATTCACATACATATATCCATGAAGATGTATATATATCTCAGAAATTCACCAAAAGATTGCACTGAAATTCATTCAATAAAAGACAAGCACTTACTGGAAATCATACATAAAACCAGAAATGAAATTGTCAAGCAAGAAACTGTATAAGTTTAAAATGAAGCCAACACATATCAGAAGTAGAATAAGGAGTCATATATTCATAGTTTCATCAAAAATGCAATATGAGAGTTTGCAATACTTAGCAGTGAACAAGTCTGGAATAATGCACAGCTTGCAGACCTCCTCTAGCTCTCCAAAATTTCGAACCATTACAATGTCTTTTTCCCTCATTAAATAGTTTTTCATCCTCCAAAAAACAGTTAGGGTATCTCCTACTAATCCTCCATCGAATGACTAAATTAGGCAAAATAACATTTACATTTTTTACAAATTACAATTTTGCTAAAAATAGCAAATCTTTAACAAAAAGCTTTAAATGAAACTAACTGCCCTAGATCTCTTTCGATGCCTCCACTAGCAAAGCTATGCCATCTGGACTTGAGGATCTTTTCTTCACTTTTTTGTGCTTTTGCTCCATCTCAGCTATCCTTCTGTGTAGGTGTTCATTTTCATGCTGCAAGGTCTGAACTGTCCTTTCTAATTCTGAGCAATTCCTGTCAGCCACCCTTTTCCTCCTGAGTGCCTCCTTTGCATCAATCACCAACTCCTGAAAATTGTCATGAGTATCTTGAAGATCTTCTCTCAATCTTCTATTTGCTAGCATTAGACCATCATTTACTTCTTGCATATAGTTCATTTGATGCTTGTACTGTTTCACAGTCTTCTTCAAATTATCCTTGTCAGAATTTACCAGCTTTTCTATTGCAGCATCCTGATCTTCACTTGGTTTCCAAAACATGTTAAACTTCTTAAACATCAATTCCTCTGTCAATGGTTTTACAGCAATATCTTCAATGATAGGGTTTGAAACACCTATTACCTGTGCTGATTTAATATCTTCTGTTAACAATTTTCCAGAACTATTTTCAACAATGGATTTAGAGCTTTCTTCACCTGTTACATTTACAGACCCAACATCCTCTTTTTTAACTAAATGCAATTCATTTTTCTTTGACTGCTCCTCCATGGATTCTTCATCAGAGATGTCTACCTTATCAGTCTTCAATTTCGGATTCAACAACTTTTTCATATTTAATCTTAATTTGTTTTTAGACCTAGTTTTAGGTCTCCATAAAGAAGCTGGCTCTCCCATCATTTTTAAGGTCTTCCCTTGATATTGGACAGATGCTAACTCTACCACTTCTAGCTTTTTTATCTTCTTTTTAGGCTTGGTAGTTTTATCCTCTTGATTTTCTTTATTCTCAGCTTTAACCTTGATCTCTGGAATGGACTGCTCTTCCTCTAACATATAGCCCTCATCATCTGAGAGGACTGTGATGGGGCTTCTTGGCTGGTTATGAACTTCTACTTTTGCTACAGGAATCACTTTGATATCAATATTCTTCTCTTCCTGAAAATCTGCTATCGGAGATTACTTCTTTTCAAGAAATTCCTCTTCCTTTTTGTCATCAAACAATGAGAACTCGACCTTATTGTGCTTTGAAAATTTCTGAGGCTGACTGTCAGTCTGTCCTTCATCTGCTACCTGCTTTGTTTCCTTTTTAACTTTAATGCCATGTTTGTTTGCAGGTTTAGCTGAATACCCCAACTTTTGTACCATTACTCTTCCCTTATCAGTTTGCCTTTTGGGTTGCTGGTCTTCTCCTTTAGAATGAATCCCTGACCAAAACAAAAAGAAGTCCCAAGTTTTTTCCTCCTTCTGCAACACTGTAGAGATGATTAACTTGATGAGACCATGATGAAACAATGATTGAGAAGTATGATCATCCTGCTGTTTAATTTTGCTAGACATTTTCTGCAAGCTTTTGAAGAAAAAGAATGGCAAATTCATTTTTGACACCCCTGCCATGTGCTGCAAGAACCTGAGATGGTATTTGAACACTAATGAGTACTTCCCTTCACAAGTTATATAGATCTGAAGAATCCTTATAGGTTCAATCCATTCCCTCTTGAAATTATGAATGATGATACCTTTGTTCCAGTCAGGAACAACATTGGGCAATAAGTATCTTTGAGGGTCAAACTCAAAAGGAGATTTCTTAAACCAGAGCTCGCCTTCATTATCAATTTCAGTGGCTTCTGAAATTAAATCTACAGTCAATTTGAATCTTAAAGGATCCATTATGATCATCTCATTCTTAAGTCCTTTGGAAAAATTGCAGGATACTTGGGCATTAAAGCCATCTATCTTCTTGAAGAATTTCAACCATCCTGCCTGTTGGAACAGCTCTGCACAATCTGGAAGTTTTTGGATCCATGTCAAGTCTGTGGGTTCAGCCCTATTAATCTTACCACTCTTACTGTTTTTTCCCATCTCTTTCTTTCAAGGAACTGGAACAGTCTAGTTTCAGGTTTCAGAAGTGTCTTATAAACTGTTTTCTGGGCAAATAGTACTGCAAGCTATAATAATTTCAATGATATTTAAACCCCTTGCACAAATCTATATCCCTTCCTGTGTAAAACCTGTATCAAACTGGCAGAATTCCCTCTGTGTAAACAAAACTGAGTTCTGCAGGCAATTCTGTGAGTTTTTTCGATGCCCTATTCTGATTAGGTCATAAAAGAAACAGTCATGCTAATTCCTCCTATCATGCTTCAGCTAACCATTTCAGTGATGAATTCTTCATCCTTTCATTCTATTACACCTTTCTCAGCAACCAATTTTTTCAGAAGAACACGCAGCAGCAAAAAACCCAAATTCTCCAGTTATGAGGGTTATACGTAATACCTGTCGATTACTCCTGCATCGTGGCGTAATGTCTTCAAATTGAGGTGTCAATAACGTTCCTCTTCGAGCACAGGTGTCCTCCTAACGCTTCCTTGGCTGCAGGTGAAACGAATTCAAAAGCCCTAATTTCTGCTGGCGCCGGAATCACAGCTGTCTTCTTCCATAATAACGTAATCCAACGTTTCCCAGTGAAGTCTCCTCTTCAAACACTAACTCCTCAGTGATGATGCGTGTGTCGAGGGAAACTTGACAGCTGAATCCGGAATTGGCTCTATGCAACTGAACCCGCATAACCTGTAATGATGCCCTTGTCTTCTCTTCGTGATTATCAACCAACTAACATCATGCTCAAAATGCTGCATACACGTGTTAAACACTTCACACAATGCGATTAGATACTTTCACTCTGCATCATGATTGAAAACAGGTCGAAAATTGCAAAAAACTCAAGCCACGATATTCCTGTAGCGCGCTCTGTGTTAAAATTTTGCCCAGCGCTACAGGAATAACTGCTATGCCAAAATTTAGCAGTTTTTTCAATTTCTGCTAATTTTTCGGAGATTCTGGCAGCTATTTGGTTTAGGACATAAGTTCAACCACTCTCTAAAGTCATTAATGATTCTTCCTTTGAAAATATAACTCTCATTGACCCACTTTTCAATATAAAAAATGACCAAAATCAAATGAAATCTGAAAGGACTGGGTTCAAACTTTATTCAATCATTCATAAGGTTCTTAAGGAGATTAAAACTTAAAACTCAAAACCAAAAATTTAACTGAGGTAGATTCAAAACAAACCAAAATTGGAGAAAATAACTCAAAAAATGGAGGAAAATTTACTGACTTAACATCTGGCTCCAGCTGCGGGATGAAGTCCTCCCTGTGAGGCTTCAAGAACCTGTAGACTAGTGCCTTCAGTCTTCCATTGGGCTATGGAGTCTTTATTCAATCTCACTCACACCGGTATAGACAATGAAAGTCAAATCTCTTTCTCTGAGGAACCTTCCAACTACTGAATCAAAAAGAAATCCCTTTCCAATGTAACCAAGAAAACATTTGATCAACCCACCAAAACTTGTTTCCAACTCCAAATATATATATAATCAGAAATGTTGGAAAACATGAAGAGCAGAGATTTAACCACTTATACTCACTTTCATCAAATAATGTCTCTGAAGTAACAGATTTATAACCTGATATTGACTCTAAATAATCTGCTACTGGATCAATAAAACTTCCACAAGTTACTTCTTTCTGCTCTATGAAAAAGACAAGCTGCCCAAAAGAATATTTTATTCCATGAATTTTAATCAGGCATTTGTGATAAAAGACATTAAGATCAGCTTGAATTTGCTCTGTAAATTTTTGAATAGTATCACCAATAGTGTCAACACTTTGAACCTCCTTTTCCACACTGTCTTCGAATAAATGACTATCAAGCATTGGCTTTTGCTGTTCAAGCATAATAGACTGAATGCATTCTTGAATCTGCTGATCAGATTGTGACATATCACACTCCTCACAGATTTCTGGGTCTTTCCTTTCAATTTCATCATCATATTTATTAAAAATTAGACCATCTTCATAATGATTTTTAACAGCAGATTTATCATGACCATGAATGTAAGCAACTTCTGAAAATTTTTGAACAGCCTGGCCTTCATCAAATTTAATATCAAAACCAAAAGGGATAGAGTCTAATTCATCACAGAATTCTTGTCTTGGAACCCTAATCTCTTCATCATAGCAAGGAGTATTCTGAGAAATGTTGAATGATAATGCTAAAGGTTCATCTTTTCCTTCAATACAAAACTGATCTTTAACACAACACTGATTTTCAAAAGTTTGTCGAACTAGAGATTGATCTTCAAAAGGATTTGCATTCAAACTATTATCAAGGCTGTTGAAATCATTATGAGACTGCTCCAAACTATCTCTACTGATCTCATCACTTGAATAATCCTCAAACTGACCTAAAACAACAACTTGATTGTCATAATGATCATGGCATTCTTCTTTAACAACACTATCTGAAACTGTTACCTTCTCATCTTCAATAAATTCTGAAACTTCAACTTCTTCATGACATGTTTTGAACCCTTGATTGTACTCATCATCATGATTTTTTAAATCAGAAATTGTATTATAAATATCAGCCTGCTCACAACAATCTTTTAAAAAGAGTTCAGCTGGGAATAGATACTTACAATGTTTCCGAAAACATGTGTGAAAATCTTTCAGTGAGGAGATGCTAGCAGCGGGAAGAGAAAAATACCAATCTCGTGCATCTTTTTCAAGTGAATACATGAACATCTTCATGAGCACATCTTCATGCTGGATATTTAACTGGAACATACATTGATGAAATTTGATGAGGTGATCTGAAGGATTATCCTCTTTGCTTTCTCTAAACCGTGGCAGACAATCTCCCCAAACATCCATAGTAGGTACTGGATTTGGAAAACCTGGAATATCAGAAAAATTTAAAGGGGCAAACCTTCGAGCCATAATAGCTTCCATGGACATTGGTCTCTGCATGTTGAAATAGTGGAGTCGCCAATCAATTTGTCAGGACATATTTTGTTTCTTCTTCTCAGAAAGAGAAAGGGGTGACAGTGGTTCAAATTAATTAGGGCTGCATAAAGCTGGGGATAACTGAAACTTTCTAATTCTTCCAACTCCTCTAATAGCCACTCTGTCAAACTTGGTGGAAATAGCCTTTAAAAAATGCTGGTTCAAGTCCACCTCTTAAACCAGGAAAACTGATGAGTATCCCAGGGAAGATATGCTTCAGCTTCGTCCCCGGCAACGGCGCCAAAGATGTTTGTGTCAGAAATTGTTACTAAGGCTAAGGTAACAAGCCAACACAATCTCAAGAATAAAATCAATCCAAACTAGGTTTTTAGGGTTTTGTTTTGTAGGTTTTGGTAAGAAAACTTCAAAAGCATAAGGGAATACATCCAACAATAAGTAAAAACTAATTCACATACATATATCCATGAAGATGTATATATATCTCAGAAATTCACCAAAAGATTGCACTGAAATTCATTCAATAAAAGACAAGCACTTACTGGAAATCATACATAAAACCATAAATGAAATTGTCAAGCAAGAAACTGTATAAGTTTAAAATGAAGCCAACACATATCAGAAGTAGAATAAGGAGTCATATATTCATAGTTTCATCAAAAAATGCAATATGAGAGTTTGCAATACTTAGCAGTGAACAAGTCTGGAATAATGCACAGCTTGCAGACCTCCTCTAGCTCTCCAAAATTTCGAACCATTACAATGTCTTTTTCCCTCATTAAATAGTTTTTCATCCTCCAAAAAACAGTTAGGGTATCTCCTACTAATCCTCCATCGAATGACTAAATTAGGCAAAATAGCATTTACATTTTTTACAAATTACAATTTTGCTAAAAATAGCAAATCTTTAACAAAAAGCTTTAAATGAAACTAACTGCCCTAGATCTCTTTCGATGCCTCCACTAGCAAAGCTATGCCATCTGGACTTGAGGATCTTTTCTTCACTTTTTGTGCTTTTGCTCCAGCTCAGCTATCCTTCTGTGTAGGTGTTCATTTTCATGCTGCAAGGTCTGAACTGTCCTTTCTAATTCTGAGCAATTCCTGTCAGCCACCCTTTTCCTCCTGAGTGCCTCCTTTGCATCAATCACCAACTCCTGAAAATTGTCATGAGTATCTTGAAGATCTTCTCTCAATCTTCTATTTGCTAGCATTAGACCATCATTTACTTCTTGCATATAGTTCATTTGATGCTTGTACTGTTTCACAGTCTTCTTCAAATTATCCTTGTCAGAATTTACCAGCTTTTCTATTGCAGCATCCTGATCTTCACTTGGTTTCCAAAACATGTTAAACTTCTTAAACATCAATTCCTCTGTCAATGGTTTTACAGCAATATCTTCAATGATAGGGTTTGAAACACCTATTACCTGTGCTGATTTAATATCTTCTGTTAACAATTTTCCAGAACTGTTTTCAACAATGGATTTAGAGCTTTCTTCACCTGTTACATTTACAGACCCAACATCCTCTTTTTTAACTAAATGCAATTCATTTTTCTTTGACTGCTCCTCCATGGATTCTTCATCAGAGATGTCTACCTTATCAGTCTTCAATTTCGGATTCAACAACTTTTTCATATTTAATCTTAATTTGTTTTTAGACCTAGTTTTAGGTCTCCATAAAGAAGCTGGCTCTCCCATCATTTTTAAGGTCTTCCCTTGATATTGGATAGATGCTAACTCTACCACTTCTAGCTTTTTTATCTTCTTTTTAGGCTTGGTAGTTTTATCCTCTTGATTTTCTTTATTCTCAGCTTTAACCTTGATCTCTGGAATGGACTGCTCTTCCTCTAACATATAGCCCTCATCATCTGAGAGGACTGTGATGGGGCTTCTTGGCTGGTTATGAAATTCTACTTTTGCTACAGGAATCACTTTGATATCAATATTCTTCTCTTCCTGAAAATCTGCTATCGGAGATTACTTCTTTTCAAGAAATTCCTCTTCCTTTTTGTCATCAAACAATGAGAACTCGACCTTATTGTGCTTTGAAAATTTCTGAGGCTGACTGTCAGTCTGTCCTTCATCTGCTACCTGCTTTGTTTCCTTTTTAACTTTAATGCCATGTTTGTTTGCAGGTTTAGCTGAATACCCCAACTTTTGTACCATTACTCTTCCCTTATCAGTTTGCCTTTTGGGTTGCTGGTCTTCTCCTTTAGAATGAATCCCTGACCAAAACAAAAAGAAGTCCCAAGTTTTTTCCTCCTTCTGCAACACTGTAGAGATGATTAACTTGATGAGACCATGATGAAACAATGATTGAGAAGTATGATCATCCTGCTGTTTAATTTTGCTAGACATTTTCTGCAAGCTTTTGAAGAAAAAGAATGGCAAATTCATTTTTGACACCCCTGCCATGTGCTGCAAGAACCTGAGATGGTATTTGAACACTAATGAGTACTTCCCTTCACAAGTTATATAGCTCTGAAGAATCCTTATAGGTTCAATCCATTCCCTCTTGAAATTATGAATGATGATACCTTTGTTCCAGTCAGGAACAACATTGGGCAATAAGTATCTTTGAGGGTCAAACTCAAAAGGAGATTTCTTAAACCAGAGCTCGCCTTCATTATCAATTTCAGTGGCTTCTGAAATTAAATCTACAGTCAATTTGAATCTTAAAGGATCCATTATGATCATCTCATTCTTAAGTCCTTTGGCAAAATTGCAGGATACTTGGGCATTAAAGCCATCTATCTTCTTGAAGAATTTCAACCATCCTGCCTGTTGGAACAGCTCTGCACAATCTGGAAGTTTTTGGATCCATGTCAAGTCTGTGGGTTCAGCCCTATTAATCTTACCACTCTTACTGTTTTTTCCCATCTCTTTCTTTCAAGGAACTGGAACAGTCTAGTTTCAGGTTTCAGAAGTGTCTTATAAACTGTTTTCTGGGCAAATAGTACTGCAAGCTATAACAATTTCAATGATATTTAAACCCCTTGCACAAATCTATATCCCTTCCTGTGTAAAACCTGTATCAAACTGGCAGAATTCCCTCTGTGTAAACAAAACTGAGTTCTGCAGGCAATTCTGTGAGTTTTTTCGATGCCCTATTCTGATTAGGTCATAAAAGAAACAGTCATGCTAATTCCTCCTATCATGCTTCAGCTAACCATTTCAGTGATGAATTCTTCATCCTTTCATTCTATTACACCTTTCTCAGCAACCAATTTTTTCAGAAGAACACGCAGCAGCAAAAAACCCAAATTCTCCAGTTATGAGGGTTATACGTAATACCTGTCGATTACTCCTGCATCGTGGCGTAATGTCTTCAAATTGAGGTGTCAATAACGTTCCTCTTCGAGCACAGGTGTCCTCCTAACGCTTCCTTGGCTGCAGGTGAAACGAATTCAAAAGCCCTAATTTCTGCTGGCGCCGGAATCACAGCTGTCTTCTTCCATAATAACGTAATCCAACGTTTCCCAGTGAAGTCTCCTCTTCAAACACTAACTCCTCAGTGATGATGCGTGTGTCGAGGGAAACTTGACAGCTGAATCCGGAATTGGCTCTATGCAACTGAACCCGCATAACCTGTAATGATGCCCTTGTCTTCTCTTCGTGATTATCAACCAACTAACATCATGCTCAAAATGCTGCATACACGTGTTAAACACTTCACACAATGCGATTAGATACTTTCACTCTGCATCATGATTGAAAACAGGTCGAAAATTGCAAAAAACTCAAGCCACGATATTCCTGTAGCGCGCTCTGTGTTAAAATTTTGCCCAGCGCTACAGGAATAACTGCTATGCCAAAATTTAGCAGTTTTTTCAATTTCTGCTAATTTTTCGGAGATTCTGGCAGCTATTTGGTTTAGGACATAAGTTCAACCACTCTCTAAAGTCATTAATGATTCTTCCTTTGAAAATATAACTCTCATTGACCCACTTTTCAATATAAAAAATGACCAAAATCAAATGAAATCTGAAAGGACTGGGTTCAAACTTTATTCAATCATTCATAAGGTTCTTAAGGAGATTAAAACTTAAAACTCAAAACCAAAAATTTAACTGAGGTAGATTCAAAACAAACCAAAATTGGAGAAAATAACTCAAAAAATGGAGGAAAATTTACTGACTTAACAGGAGGCATGGTGTGGGGGGTCCCCTAGCTAAAACAATGACATCCTAAATCCACCAGAATAGACAGCTTCACGATTGGAGTCACTGTTTTGGTGCTATGATCATTTTGGTGAGGCACCCCGTGGCCATTCAGGGACACTTCGAGGATTTTCTCTGGGGGCACGGAACCCAAACCAGTGAGCGAACCTGGGTTCCGTCAGCTCCCACACCTGCACATGGCCATTGTGGACGTGTTCACGATGGCCACGCATGCTCGGGAGCCTTTGAATGATTATTGACCCCCTTTAGCAAAATTAGAATGGCCTTCACTGAGAAAAACACTAGTTCCAGAGATGGAACATTAGCACCCTTTCTGGGAATTTGAGACATGGTGTGGGGGGTCCCCCAGCTAGAACGTGGAATCCTGAATCCACTGGAATTGACTGCTTCACTATTGGAGTCACGGTTTTGGTGCTACGATCATTTTGGTTAGGAACCCCGTGGCCATTCAGGGACACTTCGAGGATTTGCTCTAGGGGCACAAAACCCAAACCAGAGAGCGGACTTGGGTTCCGTCGGCTCCCACATGTGCACATGGCCATTTTGGACGTGTTCACGATGGCCACACACACTCGGGAGCCTTCGGATGAGAATTGACCACCTTGAGCAAAATTGGAATGGCCTTCACTAAGAAAAACCCTAGTTTCAGAGATGCCACATTAGCACCTTTTCTCGGTGTTGGAGCCACAGTGTGGGGGGGGGGCCTAGCTAGAACCCGACATCCTGAATCCACCGGAATTGATGGTTTCGCGATCAAAGTCACTTTTTTGGTGCTACGGGCATTTTGGTCATGCACCCTGTGGCCATTCAAGGACACTTTGAGGATTTGCTCCGGGGGCACAGAACCCAAACCGGGGAGCGGAACTAGGTTCCGTCAGCTCCCAAGCATGCACATGGCCATTGTGGACGTTTTTACAATAGCCACGCACACCTGAGAGCCTTCGAATGATAATTGACTCCCTTGAGCAAAATTGGAATGACCTTCACTGAGAAAACCCTAGTTCCAAAGATGGAACAATATCACCGTTTTCGGGCATTGGAGGTATGGTGTGGGGGTTCCCCAGCTAGAAAACAATGTCTTGAATCCACTGGAATTGAAGGTTTCGCGACCAGAGTCACGATTTTGGTGCTACAGAAATTTTTGTCAGGCACCCCATGGCAATTTAAGGACACTTCGAGGATTTGATCTAGGGGCACGGAACCCAAACCGGCGAGCGGTCGTGGGTTCCATCAGCTCGCACACCTAGACATGGCCATTTTGGACATGTTCACAATGGCCATGCATGCCTGGGAGCCTTCGGATGAGAATTGATCCCCTTTAGTAAAATTGGAATGGCCTTTAGTGAGAAAAAACCTAGTTTCATAGATTGCACATTAGCACCTTTTCTGGGCATTGGAGGAACAGTGTGGGGGTTCCCCCAGCTAGAAATCGGTGTCTCGAATTCACCGAAATTAATGGATTCACGATCGGAGTCACGGTTTTGGTGCTAAGCGAATTTTGGCCAGGCACCCCGTGGCCATTCAGGGACACTTTGAGGATTTGCTCCGAGGGCACGGAATCCAAACCGACAAGCGGACTTGGGTTCCACCAGCTCCCACACCTGCACATGGCCATTTTGGACATGTTCACGATGGCCAGGCATGCCTAGGATCCTTCAGATGAGAATTGACCCCCTTGAGCAAAATTGGAATGGCCTTCACTGAGCAAAACCCTAGTTCCGGAGATGGAACATTAACACCTTTTCTAGGAGTTGGAGGCATGGTGTGGGGGTCCCCCAGCTAGAACCCAATGTCTTGAATCCACTGGAATTGACAGCTTCGGGATCGGAGTCACGGTTTTGGTGCTACAGGAATTTTGGTCAGGCACCCCGGGCCATTCCGGGACACTTTGAGGATTTTCTCTGGGGGAACGAAACCTAAATCGGCGAGCGGACCCGGGTTCCCTCAGCTCTCACACCTGCACATGGCCATTTTGGACATTTTCATGATGGCCACGCACGCCCTAGAGCCTTCGGATGAGAATTGACCCCCTTGAGCAAAATTGGAATGGCCTTCACTGAGAAAAACCCTAGTTCCAGAGATGGCACAATAGCACAGTTTTCAGGCATTAGAGGCATAGTGTGAGGGGGCCCTCACCTAGAACCCGGTGTCCCAAATTCACCGGAATCAACGGATTTGTGATTAGAGTCACAGTTTTGGTGTTACTGGCATTTTGGTCAGGCACCCTGTGGCCATTCAGGGACACTTTGAGGATTTGCTTCGGGGGCACGGAACCCAAACCAATGAGTGGACCTGGGTTCCGTCAAATCCCACACCTGCACATGGATATTGTGGATATGTTCATGATGGTCACGCACGCCTGAGATCCTTCGAATGAGAATTGACCCCCTTGAGAAAAATTTGAATGGCCTTCATTGAGCAAAACCCTAGTTCCAAAGATGGCACAATAGCACCGTTTCCAGGCATTGGAGGCATGGTGTGTGGGGTACCACATCTAGACCCGGTGCCCTAAATCCACCGGAATTGACGGCTTTGCGATCAGAGTCATATTTTTGGTGATATGGGAATTTTGGTCAAGCACCCCGTGGCCATTCAAGGACAATTTGAGGATTTGATCCCGGGGCACGGAACCCAAAACAACGAGCAGAATTGGGTTTCGTCATCTCCAAAACCTACACATGGCCATTGTGGATGTTTTCACGATGTCCATGCGTGACCGGGAGCCTTTGGATGAGAATTGACCCCCTTGAGCAAAATTTGAATGCATTCACTGAGCAAAACCCTAGTTCCGGAGATGGCAGAATAGCACCATTTTTGGTCATTGGAGGCATGTTGTTGGGGGGGGGGGGTAGGTAGAAAATGGTGTCCTGAATCCACCGGAATTGACGGATTCACGATCGGAGTCACGGTTTTGGTGCTATGGGAATTTTGGTCAGGCACCCCGTGGTCATTCACGGACACTTTGAGGATTTGCTCTGGGGGCACGGAACCCAAACCGGCGAGCGGAACTAGGTTTCGTCATCTCCCACACGTGCACATGAACATTGTGGACGTGTTCACCATGGCCATGCACACCTGGGATCTTTCGAATGATAATTGACCCCCTTGAGCAAAATTGGAATGGCCTTCACTGAGCAAAACCCTAGTTACTGAGATGGCACAATAGCACTGTTTTCAAGCCATCGAGGCACAGTGTTGGGATTCCCCTAGCTAAAACCCTAGGTTCTGAATCCACCAGAATTGAAGGCTTCGCGACGGAGCCACGGTTTTGGTTCTACGGGCATTTTTGTTAGGCACCACGTGGCCATTCATGGACACTTTGAGGATTTGCTCTGGGCCACATAACCCAAACCGACGAGCGTACTTGTGTTATTTCAGCTCCCACATGTGCGTATGGCCATTTTGGACATGTTCATGATGGCCATGCATGCCCAGGAGCCTTAGGATGAGAAATGACCCCCTTGAGCAAAATTGGAATGGCCTTCAATGAGCAAAACTCTAGTTCTGGAGATGGCACATTAGCACCGTTTTCGGGCGTTGGAGGCATGGTGTGGAGGGTCCCCTAGCTGAAAATCGGGGTCCTTAATCCATCAGAATCAACGGATTCACGACCAGAGTCACAATTTTGGTGCAACAAGCATTTTGGTTAGGCAACCCGTGGCCATTCATGGACACTTTGAGGATTTGCCCCGGGAGCACGAAACCCAAACCGACGAGCGGACCTAGGTTCCGTTAACTCCCACATGTGCGTATGGCCATTGTGGACGTGTTCATGATGGCCATGCACACCCAAGAGCCTTTGGATGAGAAATGACCTTTATATCCAAGTTGAAAAATGGATGAGATAAATGGCCTTTTTATCCAAGTTGACAAATGGACCATGAGGTAAATATAGTGTGTATT
This sequence comes from Larix kaempferi, assembly GCA_027924585.1. Taxonomy (NCBI): domain Eukaryota; kingdom Viridiplantae; phylum Streptophyta; class Pinopsida; order Pinales; family Pinaceae; genus Larix; species Larix kaempferi. The sequence goes on from BSBM01000904.1 coordinate 54,381,548, forward strand.
CCTCCAAGTCTTAATAGTTGTTTATGGTTTGTATGAATTCCCAAGTAAATGGATTGATGGTCATTCAACCAATTTACATGAATCCTCTTATGCATCCTCACCTATTGGCCAGTGGAAATCACTTTCTAAGACTAATTACAAAAATATCCCAAGCATCCTTATCCTTTCATTTCCCATTCTCATCTCTCTTCTCTCCTATTTTCATTTTTCTTTCATTTAAATTTTCTTTAATTTATAAACTTGCATGTCCTTTTCTCTTTATGTAACCCTCATTAATTATTGAAATGATTTTTTCTATTGAGCTTTATAAAACAACCATTTTGTTCAATTCCATTTCAAATCACACCTCCACATTGAGAGGCTTTTTGGTCTCCAAAATATTATAAGGAAACCAATTCTAGACCAATGTTCCTTCTATGTTCTTGTTTCTAACATGGCTCTCAACTCTAGATCCTACATATAACTCTAGTTCTGGCGTTGGCTCTAGCTCACAACTATGGCTACTAGATTTGGTTCTAGATATGGCTCTAGCTATGGTAGTTCTGGCCTTCTCTCCATTATTACTTTAAAATATCGTATCTCTCGGGATGTGGCTTGCTTCTCCCAATAGGATGCCTCAAGATGACCTCTCTTCCCACTTAATGAGCATGCATGTAAATACTAACAATTGGCAATGATATAGCCTTTCTTCTTGAAGTATTTAAAAACAAAGGGGTTCTTGCATAACACATACCTCTTGGTATTATTCTTCTTGTTCCAGTCAATATACTTGCCACTTATTCTAAGTGTTTTTATAGGATAATTCTTTGAAATTCTCTCACAATTTCATTGATGCAAATCCTTCATGAGAAGGATAAAGTGATAGTGTGTTTCCATAGTGGTAGTGTTCTCCTAAGGATAAAGTGATAGTGTGTTTCCTTAAAAAATTTGAACCAATGCCTCTTGTATGCTTTTGAAAATCACCAAAGATTCTTGGGGAAGGTCTTAAGAAGGTGAACTTACCATGCTAGTCTCTGCCATGGTGTTGGATTCTATAGTCACAATGGAAAGTCTATTTTCTTACATGTGCTCTTGCATGACTACTTGTAGCTTTACAAATGCTTCTTCCTTCTCTACCAACCCTTAGTGCAACTGAGTCATCATCTAAGTGAGCCTCACCACCCTTTGACTATCTGTATAATTTGTTATTATTGATGTTGATTATTTAGCAATGGAAAGAGTCTTGTTGTTGTCTCGAGGTTAGAGTTCAATAATGACAGGAATTGGAAATTTATCTTTGATCATAAATTTATTAACAATGTGGAAGTTAAGACACATGAGCTCAAATAATGTTTCCCAAATTAGGTTCATGAGTCAAATATTTCCTTTATAGGGCCCGTGTGGTGAATTACTATCCTACACATGTCCCAAGATCCATGACAACATCATCTGTGCCTTGATATGTTGGTGATCCTCATAAAATATGATCAAGGTATTAAGACCCATATGTTGTGTACAACACATCATAATGATGTTGATATCTTGGAAAAAAAAGTTTAATGTTTGTTTGTCATCTCCATGGTGCCCATTGTTGTCTAAATTACCATAATCATCACTACCATGGTGGCCATTGATGTCTTCATCATCATCATCATCATCATTGCCTCAATCATCATCACCACTACCACCACCACCACCAACACCACTGCCATCATCATCAATCTGCAAGAATTATGCAAGAAAATACTTTGTGCAAAAAATTCAATGTCTCTTACTAAGGGAAACCCTAGTTTTCAAGTTGTCAAACAAGATGAGATTCAGGCAATAGGCTTAGAGGAGAGAGGCACTCCTAGAATTGGTGACAATGATGTCATGATAGTGGAGTTCAACATTAAGCTGGTAACCCTAGAGCTTGGAGCCTATCCTAGAAACATGAGAGCCTAGCCTAAAAACCCTAGTTGGTAGCGTAAACCCTAGTTTGTATTCTAATCACAATGAAACCCTATTGTGTAGCCTAATCCCTTTCCTAAATTATAATACATATAAAAATTAAATCATTTTCATTGTAAATGTATATTCATGTGCATACATTTGAATCCAAATCATTATACACATATATTCATAGTTTCTCATCTATACGGAAAGGGTGCATACAACTAGAAAAACATTGTACCTAGCACCAAAAACCTATTTTAGAAACCTAATTATTTATTAGATGATTGAAATGTTGTTATGGCATGGTTGAAAATTTTGTTGCAAATGATCACGGTTGATTCTAGGACCATAACTAGTATTTATTGCAAATAATTGATTTGGTCGAGTTGTAAAGGCCGGTGCATGGTGTATGTTCATCCCCTTAATGGTTTGAAATTGATTGTAGCATGAAATTTTTTATATGATGGATATGTACACTTGTGACAACCTTCTCAATGGATGGAAAACATAATATGATCATAATATTATTAAAGCTTAGGCCAACATGTACATTCTACCATATTTCCAAATCCATGAGATAAAACCACAGTGGAACAAAACTCGAATAGACATATAAATTTTCAGGAAAATAGTGGAACATGGTTCCCAATGTACATACGATGGCAACTCGTTCCCTATATAGAATCCAACAACTCGTGCTGCAGATCCAAAATACATGGCAACTTGTGCCCTATACAAAACCGGGCAACCCATGCCGTAGATCCAAAATACATGGCAACTCGTGCCCTATACAAAATTTGGAAACTCATGTCATAGATCCAAAATACATGGCAAGTCGTGCTGTAGATACAAAGTACATGGCAACTGGTTCCCAAAAGTACCACATTGTGGCTAATATACATAACATGGTGTGTCAAGCATTGTGACCACCCCGGTCACTCCCAGGCACATCTCCAAAATCGATCTTCCTCTTCTTGGATCTAATGGTATCTCAGGTCTTCTTCCGTCTAGGAGTAGACCGTTTCTCCAAGCTATGAAACAAATGATATAAGATACCATCATTTTCAAGCATTTGTAACATTTACCACATTTATAAAATGAACGCAGAATTCAAATCTTAAATAAATCACCATTGATGCGAGTGGGAGACGTGAGGTAGGTGTCCTGCATCTGTTGATCCTATCAGTAATTCCACGTGAGGCAGGTGTCCTGGATCTGTTGAGCCTCTCAGTAATTCCAGCCTACAACATTTACAACAATCATTTAATTGAAAAATAATATTTTCTTAAAATAATTTTGGTTAATGCATCAATTTTTTTTTCATAAATTAACTTGATTCTCACTGTGAACACCTCCGACAATGGACATGGTTGGGCTTCATGGCTAGTAGGTGGAGCAATTGGATGGACAACCTGCTCCGATGCAGTCAGGGGGGGGGGCACAGATGTAGTTGCAGCAACTATGGGTGCAACCACTGTAGATACATGGGAGGATACTAGAATAGTAGTTGCCACAATAATGGTGGGAACTGGAGAAGATATGGTGGAAGAGGACATGGTGGTATGGGGTGGAGGAGGACGTCATGGACGATGAATCCATACCGGCTGTACGATAGGGGGTATCGACCCAAAAGCGCTAGGGGAGATGTTGAGGTATGGTGAATGGGAGGGTGGTCCTGGATAGAGGGAGGAGGATGGATAGAAGGGAGGTTGTGGACGAAGGGGGGAAGCTGGATGGAAGGGGGGGCATGGACGAATGGGGGAGGATGGATAGATGGGGGGGAGTGGATGAATGGGGGAGGATGTATAGACGGGGGGGTGTGGATGAATGAGGGAGGATGGATGGATGAGGGAGGATGGATGGAGGGGGTAGTATGGATGGAGAGAGGAGGATGGATGGAAGGGAGGGGGTGGATGGAGGGAGGGGTATGGATGGAAGGGAGGGGGTGTACGGAGGGAGGGGTCTGGATGGAAGCAAGGGGAGTGACTCATGGGAGAGGATGGAAATATGGGACTAAAGTGGGAACGAGGAACTGTGTCACCTACAGCTGTTGGTGGCACCTGCATACAAATTTGTAATATCATAGTTTAGTAAACAAAAATCAAATTAAACCATAGTAATTTGTAACAATTCAAATTAAAAGCATGCTTTTAACTACACATTGTACTTGTGTATATGGTGATCTGCCGATCCTTGGCGGAGATGGTTGATCATCAAAGTCTGGGCATACCCGTGGACACCAAAATGCATGCACGTTATGAACATATTAAACAAGTAATTATTTAGTCAATCAAAATATTCAAAAATATTGTACGAACTATCATTGTGTATGTCATAAATATAAATACATAAATAATAGAAATGCCATAAGTAAAACAATATTGTGTGAGGTACTGAAAATACCTCTGTGTGAGGTGTCGTAATTTTAGTTGCAGCTACCATTGCTGCGTCCAGGTTGGGAGATCCTACGTTCTCCCATGACGGCGTCTCAGCTCTAAATAAATGTACATTGAAGTAATAGTTTAATTCAAACACAAATACTTTAAAATTACTTTACAAATTATCAAGTGATGATTGAAAACACATTAAAAAAAGTGCTAACCTGCTCCATATAGAAGCCCTCGATCGGGCCAGGGAAAGTGTGCCCGCAATGGGGACAAAGATGTGGCATTGTCCCTGTCGAACTAGAAGGCCCAACATGGCTACCACCAGTCACAGGTCTATTGTGGCTCTATTGTGAAGGCCCTATACCTGAGTCTCTATTAGGGTCAACCTGTCTCTCCACTGTAGTCGCTGCTACAAAGGTGGTGTGTCTAAGGAGTCCACGTGCAACACTCCTCATCGCTCCCTCGATCTGATCAAGTTTTTGGGGTAACTGAGGTGGCTGGGGAGAGGGGTTGGGCTCGCGCCTAGGAGCTAGTGGCCCTCTCAGTGGGTTCCTCCTGGCAACAGGTCGATCTTGGGTAGAGCCACGCCCAAAACCCTATAACTCGGTTATGTCAAAATAGTTGACATGTAAACCGGGCCCAAACTCATCCCACAATTGCCGAAGGAAGTACTGTGGAACCTCCCTATTATTGCAGGGAGGTTTATCATAAACCATGAACCACCTATGCATCCAATTTTCCCTCCATGGTTGGAAATGACACCAATCCATGCAAACACGTGGCTTTGTACTGTAAAGTGGTTGTTGTATTCTTGGATTGGTGAACATACTGTATAATTGGGCCTTTGTAATATTCAATTCTTTTATTTCCTCCTTGAAAATGCCTGTGGAATAATATTCCCGCATCCTAGCTCTATATTTAGTCATGTCAGTCAATTAGCGATGTGCATGGATGAGGGAGTCAATTGAGCTCTCAATTGACGTGGCAAGGGACACTCGAGATGGTTCCCCTGTGTTTCTTAGTTCTCAAGTGTGCACTCTCATTTCATTTACATAATGGTTCAAGTCGTCTTGGTCAAAATTTTGTTGGGGGTTTTTATTTTCTTGGGCATTTGGATTTTGTTGAGGGTTTTCATTGGTTCCAAGATTTGTGTTTTCTTGTGTTCTACTGGAATCTATGTTAACGTTTTGTTCATTCATTGTATAGGTTTACACTCTGCAGATGAAAAATCCTCTATTATTTTACTAATTTGGGAATTATTAAAAATTTAATAAACAAACAAAAATCCATAAAATGACAAAAAAATGAATAAAATGACAAAAAACATGGACCTTACCTATCCAATGCACTTGATGATCACTTGGTGGATGGATTGAGAGAGTTTTTGAGTGGAAATGGTGAAAATGGTGGTCTGTAGCTCTACGCACGCGATGGGTGAGTGAGGCTCGACTGCAATGGAAGGAAATATAATTCCTCTACCATGTTTTTTTTAATTATCTTAACAGGGGCACGTGCGTGCTTTTGAGCGCGTAGGCGCTAGAAACGTGCACGCGTAGCAGTGCGCACGCGCCTCGGTTCAATACTGAACCTAATGGCGTGTGCACGCTTCCTTAGGTGCGTGCGCACGTTTGGTTTTTGCCCGCTAACGCGACCCCATTGCAATGATTTTGAGAAACATCTTTGTGCGTCCTCCCATATATATATATTATTTTTTAATTTATTTTTCTTTATTTAATATTTCTTTTATTTATTTAAAAAAACTAATATTTTCATTTAATTAAACTTTATTTTTCTATCAAAATTAATTAATTATAACATTTAATTGGACATTTAAAAAAACTTAACCCAATGCCCAACCTTAAAAATTATTTAAATATATTTTAATCCATTATTAAAGTTACAAGCATTATTAACTTATCATGGAGTTAATTATCCGAATGAATTGGCATATCAAAGTATACACCTCTAAAGATATGGAAAAAATAATCTCACACTATAATTTTAACATTAAATAATAAGAAATTAGATATAAGTGATGGAAAATATGAGAAATGAAATATAAATTGAAAATATCATTATAATATTTAAGGATATATTATGTGTAAAATTATCAATATTTATTTAATTAAAATATTTATACATTTAAATTCATATAAATTAGATATAAATGATGATAAATATCATTAAATATTAAGAAAATAAGAAATTAGATATTAATGTTAATGTTAAGGCATATCATTATAATATTTAAAAATATATTATATCTATATGATAAATATAGATATAGATATTCATTAATGATGGAAAAAAAACTACTATTGATATTCATGGGTGAATCAAATAGTACAAAGATGTGCAATACAGTCATGATTTAACAACAAGAAGGGTTCAGAAGACCCCATCACCAGAAATCAGCCATCCAAGGATATGGCAAAACAACTGAGAGCACTGCAGCACTGTGAAAAAGAGCACAAATCAAAATAGGCCAAAGATACACTTTGGCAGTAGTAGCAAGAATGCTGTAACCAGCATATAATACAAAAAGAGGAAGCAACTCCCAGAATCACTCAAAAAAGAAGATAGAACCATTATCCAGGACACTGCTGTCCCACCATTCCTCCCATAACAAGTAACCTTCAGAACTAGCAAGAGCTTGTTTCGACAACTTATCAGCTAGAGAATTATGTTCTCTAAATATGTGCTCAAAAGTGATGTTCTGCTGCTTAGAAATTTCAAATTTGGTCCTGCTGATCCAATGTCTCAGTTGCAATACATTGAGTTTGAATTCTCCTGCTGCCCATTTAATGGTGACCCGAGAATCACCATATACTTTGATATTGACCAATCCAAAACAATTTGCAACTTTCAGAATACACCATAACGCTAAAAGTCCTGCCTTCATACTTGTTCCCTGGCCACAGTTGAGACGAATGGTAAAAAAGTGTGATTCATTAATGTAAATGACCCCTCCTATAGCACAGATGCCAGATTGTGAAGCTCCATCAAAAAATAATATAGGCTGGTCCACACTAAAATTTAAACTGCTCACCCTGTCAATCTTCAACTTTTGTTCATTCATCTTACAATTTGAAAACATATTCAAAGCAGTCAAACTGCATTGTAGAATGTCCGGGGTGCTATTTCTAAAAATGGCACTGTTTCTATAAAACCAAATGGCCCACGGAATGCATAAGGCTATAAAGAAGAATTGCTTGCAGACTCTGAACCAGTTAAGCAGACAACAATTGAACTCACCTGCGCCCCAACTATGGGTAATGTTCAATTTTGTTGTGATCTGTTCCCATACTTTTTTAGTGAAGCAACAATTAACAAAGAGATGCTGTTTTGATTCTTCATCCATTTTGCAGAGAGTACAATAGCTGGGACCAAGCCATCCCCTTTTGCATAAATTATCCCAGGTTTTCAGTTTGTTCTGTAACAGCAACCAAGTGAAACACTTCAATTTGATGGGAATATCCCATACCCACAACCTCTTATACCACGAGTCTTGAGGATATATGAACTGATCTTGAATGATTCTGTTATACATAGACTGTGCTGTAACTATCCCCGTGGAAGGGTTCCCACCCCAAATTAAAAAATCCTTTTCATGATTAATTCTAACACCTGCAGAATTTAACTTCCATATGTAATCATTCCAAGTATGAGCCAAAAAACCAGTGAGGCCCAGATCAGATGCAGCCAGCCATCTCCGATACTCATTCTCTTCATACCTGGGCAAATAAATTTTATTCAGAGTTGACATCCCCAGAATTTGCAGATAGCTAATGATAGCAGGAGGAAGGATGAAACAATCCTCCATTCCAATAATTCAATCAATCCCAATTCGAACCCGAGCTCCAGTGCCCACCTGCCAAGCAAGATCATTTTTTATCCAAGGCAACGTCTTCACAAACCCTCTCCACATGGGAGAGAAATTCTAATTAGAAAGTTTAGGCATTCTGAGCCAAAGGATGACATCCTTTCTTAAATACTTGCCATATATAATCCCGGACCAGAGGTTAGAACCAAACAGACATCTCCATAAACTTTTAGATCTAAGTGCTATGCTGAAAGCCCCCAAATATTTGATACCCCAGCCCCCAAACCTGTAGGGTCTCGCTAAAGCGTCAGCAGCAACCATTGGTACTTTATCACTAACTGCCATCCCAAACCAAAGAAAATTATAGAAAAACTTTTTAATGGTCTTGATTATGGTCTTTGGCACCTCCAATAATGAAAACCAATATACTGGTATACTTGATAACACCGACTTCAGCAGAATAAGTTTGCCCCCAATGGACAAAAATCTAAAGGACCAATGAGAAATACGATTTTCAATCTTGCATAACAACCAATGCCAGTCCTTTACAAGGTAATTATTTGGTTTGAGATAAAAGCCCAAGTACTTGAAACCTTGATCCAACTTATAGCACTTATATGGCAATAATGAAATAACATCTCGCAGATGTATATCATTCGGATCTGAATGGTATAAACTTGATTTCACAGAACTTACTTTCATCCCAGAGGCAATACAAAAGGTTTGGATTATATCCTTATAAGTTTGCCATTCAATGACAGAGTCCTCACCTGCTATTAAAATGTCATCTGCAAATAGAATGTGAGTTACTACACAGTCTTTTGCCACCTTTATACCTTTAATGAAGCCATTGTCTACTGCATGCTGAACCATTCTGCTAAAGCCATCCATGATCAGAATGAACAAAAGAGGGGAGAGAGGACACCCTTGCCGTATTCCCCTGGAGCAATTGAAGAAAGTTGATGGACTTCCATTAATCAAGATAGAGATATTCATAGAAGAAATGCATGCCATAATCCACTTGGTGATCACCGGAGGAACTCCAATTTTAATGAGAATTAATCTAAGGAATGACCAGCTGACCCTATCATATGCTTTTTCCAGGTCCACTTTGAAAAGAAGAGCCTTCTTTTTATATACTTTGATACTGTGGAGAAGCTCCTGAGATATACCAATGGCGTCATGAATTTGTCTCCCGGCTAAAAAACCAAATTGTTCTGAAGAGATGTGCTGAGAAAGAACATACTTGAGCCGATTTGCAATAATTTTAGTAATAAGCTTATACAACAAATTGCATAGAGCAATCGGTCTATATTCTCCAAAGGACCCCGGTTTATCTTTTTTAGGAATAAGTGTAACAAAAGTGGCATTTAATCCACCCGGAATGTAGCCAGTATTTTTAGAAAAGTTCACCAATTCCCTCAACTCATTACCCATTAGATCAAAAAAATGCAAATAAAGCTCCACCGGCCACCCATCCGGTCCAGGGATTTTTTCTTTGGCAAAACTCTTAAGGGTTTGCTCTATTTCATCCAGCGAAATCTCCTCCAATAAGCTATCAGAATTATGATCATCAAAGAAGCGTGGGAAAAGATTGGCAACTCTGATCTGATCTGACAAACAACAATCCCCAGGATCATTATAAATCTGCCCGAAATATGAAATTGCTTCAGACTTTAGATTATTAAGACCAGATTGTAGAATACCACTGTCATTCATAATTTCCCAAATATATTTTGAATTTCTCCTAGCTGAGGCATAGGAATGAAAAAACTTTGTATTTCTGTCACCTGAAGAGATCCAGATGGCTCGGCTCTTTAGCCTCCATTCCTTTTCAGCTTGTAATAATAGTTCTTCTTTCTTTTTCTCTAACAACCTCATCTCTTCAAATGCATCAAAAGAAAGAGTACTATTAAAATTGGCCATTAAAGCGTCCTGCAATTTATTCTCCAGCAAAGATAACTCCCTTCTGTCTGCCAACTTTCTGTTCCTTATCCATTTAGAGACCAAAACTTTCAGATCTTTTAATTTATAACAGAAGCTCAATATAGTATTGGAGTCAATTGCCGAATAATTTGACCAAAAATCTCTAACCAGAGTACAGAAGGATACATCTTCCAGCCAGGAAGAGTTAAATTTGAAAGGCAGATCAGGGATACCACACATGTCTTCTAACTGCAAAATGATGGGCCAATGGTCCGAAAATTTAGAGTCATAAACCCATGTTCTATGTTTCTGAAAGATGTTCAATAAATTTTCCTTTACCAGAAAGCGATCTAATCGCTTATGCACACCCTCTTTACCAAATCTGCCATTAGTCCATGTAGGCACCATCTTATGTGGCTGAATGTCCACCAAATCAGAATGTTCAACAAAATGTAGAAAGAAATCAGCATGTTCATCCAATCTTGCTGACTCACCCCAAACTTCAGATGCATGACAGGTGTAATTGAGATCACCTGCAATGATCAAATCATGTAACTGCAAAAGTCCAGAATCTTTAAGAGAAGTCCAGAAGGAGAGTCTCTCCCTATAGGGAGCATAGCAGTTAAGAATAGAAATAGTCTGGTGATTACCACAGTAAGAACCTTTAAGCAAAATACCCCAGCGTGTGTGGTAGGCTTTGAAAACAAAGAAATTAGGGTCCCAAGCCACAGCAAGTCCTCCAAATAATCCAACTGAGCTCAAGGCAGAAATTTCCCAGTTTGGCAGAAGGTTGCACAATTTCTGAATAGCTAGGGCATCAATACACATTGTTTCTTGAATTAGAATAACTGCAGGAACAATAGCTTTAAAGAGGTTGGATAAGGCCTGTATCCGCGACACCTTAGCCATACCACGAACGTTTAAAGAGAGAATGGACATCAAGAAACATGAGTACCGGGGGACGCCGCTCTAAGCCCCACAGCCCTGTCAACTTCAGCAAGTCTTTGTGAAATTGGAGTATAAGAATCAGAAGGAAGAGGATCACAATGGTTTTTAGTCTTTTTTTTATTACCCCGTCTTATGGTGACATTTTGAAAATTAATGGATTGGACAGGTTTGGCTAGTGACCCCTTCTCCGGATTCTTAGAAAAGGATGGAAGAGGAGGGAATTCTTCACCATGAGTCGACATAAGGTAACCACTCTCCTCTAAAATAGCAGTGTCACTGGGGTTGGAGGAGACAGCACCCAAACTCATAGTCTTAGGACTCGAGAGATCCCGACCAACTTCACAGATTGGGTTCAACAAGGAGGAAGAAGTGGCTTCTAACCCTAATGGCAAACCTACACCCAAAATATCAGATGGACGAGACTGGAGCCCATTGTCAGAAGAAAGTATAGGCCCAATAGTGGAGGAAGTAGGGATAGACAACTTGTCTGAGCAGAAAGGCAAAGGACTTGAAGCTTCAGGTACACTCAACTGTTCAACAAAAAGCTTACGGCCAACACTAGAACTGGAAGTATCCTGCCCAAAGCTAGATAAAGGTAGACCAGTAACTAAATCATGCCTCATCTGAATATCTCCAGCACTAATGCACTTATCCAAGAGTTTTTCAGAGTTCTCTAAAAAATTAAGCTCATCTTTGGATAAATCAGAAACACAAATGGGGGTTTGAAGAAAAGGCTTACCCGTGAAACCAGCAGAAGCTAATGGAGAACCAGCACTAGGGGAAGAAGAATCCAGAACTTGAAACTCCACCGAATTGTTACCCCTGAAAGGGAAAACAGACCTCACATGGCCAGTTCTTCTACAATCAAAGCAACGGAAGGGGATCTTCAGAAAGTCAAGCTACTGTCTCCAAACCCTAGAGCCCCAATTGATATCAATTTCAGCCGGCAAGCCCCCTTTTGTCTCAATTTCTAACATGACTTTCGCATAGCGCTTATCCATACCGAAGAAATTTTGCTTATCAAGCTGAATAAATCTTCCAACTGAGTTAGCAATGCCCATAATGACCTGCTCCGACCAAAGCTCAATGGGAAGGCCCGGGATGATCATCCAGAGGTGCCGGAGGGACTGAAATTCGTGTAAAGGATTGAAATTTACATGCCATCTCTTTAAGAATAAAGATCCCTTCTTAAATTCCCAGAAACAAGGCAGAATTTTATCAATGTGGGCTGCCTCAGAGAAGGTAAATAAGATCCACCCCTTCATCAATAAGTTGATCCTAGGAGCTAATCCAGTAATCGGCACCCACTTTTGTTGAACCCACTCCATGAGCTCAGCTTTGCTCCCCGAAGCAAACTCAATGCGTCCTACCAACGCTCTGTCGGCTAGAATGCCAACCCTCTCTAGGTTAAAGTCAGAATCAATATCGAACCTTGCGACATCAATGCCAACCCTCTCTAGGTTAAACTCAATGCGTCCTACCAACGCTCTGTCGGCTAGAATGCCTTCTGCCCAGTTAATTTGGATTTTCGCCCAGAAACTACACCATTCCTCACTGTAGAACCCCCCACTACTGCCGAGGGAGACGGCGCTGATGAAAAAGGAGAAAGAGAAGTCATTCCCCTATAGAACCCTTCCCCGAAAAGAGAGACAAAGCCCAGCTGCCGGTCAGTTGTCAGATCGAAACTGACTGCTGCCAAACAAAAACTGCTACAAAAAAAGTAGAAGTTGACCCCACAATCACCACTAAAACACAAACTAGGTAAAAAAGGCAGGGAGAAACCTAAAAATAGAGCAGAGCCAGATTTTTAGCAAAACCACCGAAAAATCCAACTGAAAAGACGAACAGTAACCAACGGCAAAAATGTAAGTTCCCACTTTTTTTAACCTTGGCTGGTACTAGGCTGATTCAAATGAATCAGCTGGACTCCAAGTCGTCGAAGGTCACTAGATCACCCAATCAGCCTTCATGATCGATATTTCTGCAGAAAATCGCCGAAGAAACCCTAGAAACCTCCATCCTCCCGCTCCCTTCCCAACCAACCCAATATTTATTTAGTTGAAAGAAATATATATATATATATATATATATATATATATATAAAATTAAAAAATACATATTAGGGATATTCATCCCATATTTTGGATGAGTCTTCTCTCTCCATAGGAAACATACAAAACCTGTCTATTTGTAAAATTTGGGTACTTCCCATCAAAAAGCCAAATTGGAAATGAATGTTTTGTAACCCTTCTCATAAAGGTTTTCACACTTCCAAAAAAACACATACATAAAGACATATATAAAAAAGAGAGCGGAAAAAATCTCAACAAACATGGAATGAAATCTATCAATCCCCACCAAAGAACCCGTTTCCTTGACTACCATTAATATATATTTAAACAAACTTACACAATTAAAAAACTTATTTTAAAATTCACATTTAAATTTAACAAAACACACTCACTATAAATTATTATTATGCAAATATTTTATATTTTAAAATATACATTTTAATTAAACAACAAAATACTAATTATAAAATATATTTAAACAAACTTACATACTTAAAAAAATTGTTTTAAAATTCTCATCTAACTTTAACAATAAAACATACTAATCATTCTTCAATTTTGAATATTTATACTATTTGATTGTAACTTAGTCAAATTTAACTTAAAATGCACATTGAATTTAATAATAAAATATAATATATTAATATTATTAATATCATTTTAATAATTTAAGTTGAATAATCTTATAATTTTCAATATTTATTTTATTTTAAAATAATTTTAATATTTAAAAAACAAAACATTCAACTACTTAACTTAATTTAATTTATAAATTTATTTGAAAACACCTGTTTAATTCAACCACAAAACACTATTTTTAATCAAATGTAAATGGATAATCTTATAAAATGTAACAAAGTTCAACACCTTCTTAATTAATTTAATTTATAAATTTATTTAATGTAAATGGATAATCTTATAACAAAATTCAACACCTTCCTAATTAATTTAATTTATAAATTTATTTAAAAACACATGTTTAATTCAACCACAAAACACTATTTTTAATCAAATGTAAATAGATAATCTTATAAAATGTAACGAAGTTCAACACCTTCCTAGAAAAAAGGATTCTACTCAATTTAACCTTTCTTATTTCATTTACAAACTTATTTAAAATCACAAGTAAATTCAACAACAAAGCACTATTTTTTATTTAAATTTAAATTAATAATCTTCCAAGGTGCTACAGAGTTCAACATATTCCTGGAAAAGTTAGGGTTTGTCCACCTTTTCAACAACTAAAAAATGAGAGGGTGGGTAAATGAGAAGCACGCTAAACAGACTAAATATTTTCTTTTGACAATTACACGACATGTGCATGGCACATTCTCAGTAGTTTTACTCTCACCCACTTCTCCTCCTTCGAACGAGATACAAGATACATGGCAGGATACCATATATCCTTGAATTGAATTTAAGCGAAGCTAGGGTTGATGGCATTGGTCAATTTTTTATCTCAGTACCAAATGCAAGGTGTTTGCTTCGTTGTGGCTTCCTTGAGTTGCTGGTCGATATCAACGTTGAAATATCCCTGAATTGCTTACACAGTTTCAAATATACATACAACATCTGCCTGACTCTCATACGTCCCGTTTGTACATTAATCCCATTAAGTCAAGCTCCAGATCCACAGAGACAATGGGCAAGGTTTTGAATGCTTTCATTAAAAGCAATTTTCTGTTCAATCCATTCACAGGACTTCTAAGCATTTTATTTTATATATTTGCCATATTCAACTGGGCAAGGTTTTGATTTCTGTTCAATCCATTCACAGGACTTCTAAGCATTTTATTTTAAATATTTGCCATTTTCAACTGGGCAAGGTTTTGATGTTTGCAGGGAGAGAATGAAAAGAAAGGGAATGAGAAGAATGAGGACTCCAAAACAGTAATACTGAAGGTGTATATGCACTGTCAAGCTTGTGCCATGAAAACTGAAAGGACTTTAAAGGGATATGAAGGTGATTTTACCTTCTTTTTTTTCTGGGATCTAGAAATGGAAATCATAATTATGTAGATTTTTTTTTTTTTCACAGAGTGGTATGAGATATTTGAAGTTTTGCATTTGTACCAGGGGTTGAATTAGTGATAACCGATTTGAAGAATAACAATGTTACAGTGAAGGGGAAGGTGGATCCTCAGAAACTATGTAAGTTAGTCCAGAAGAAATTAGGGAAAAAGAACACGGAGCTGGTGTACAGTGGAGACGAGAAGAAAACAGATCAGAAGAGTTCAGATGATAAGAGAACCGACGACAACAAACAACAGGAAAATACAAGTGAAAAGAAGGTATGTTTGCTGTTTCATTTGGAAGATTATAGTTTTCCTTTGACATTGGATGAAGCAGCTAAGGGAAACATAAACAAAAAGGATGAGAAAATCTCAGATAATCGCTGAAAACCCAGAGAAACTCATTAAGAGGATGAGAAAGATATCAATTCAAAGATCCATTCAATTAAAACCGGAATTCGGAACTTGAAAGAGGTCTTTGTTAAGATCTATTCATGAGATTGAGCAACAAAACCAGATATTTTTAATTTCTTAAGATTATGAACAAAATGGTATTCTCTATCTTTAGTTGGATAGATAATTAAAGAAGATGGGTTATACTCATCAGCAGTTTTGTTTCAGAGATCAATATGTTTTGCAATTGAGAGCTCACTGTGATTAATATGTTTTGTAATTGGGAACAATGTTTGACAGCAAAGTTTTATATTTCTAATTATTTTATTCAACTTTGAATGAATTTCAGCATAGATCTATTCATTTTAATTCTATCAAATTCTTAAAAGTAACAATTGTTTCTTCAACTTTTTAGATTTGATATTTTTTACTTTACATACACATCTCACCCACCTTTAGATTGTTAAAAACAACCAAAGAAATTATCTCCTATCTCCTTACATCACTGAATTCCAACAACCAAAGAAAAATGGAACATTGGCCGACGATCTAAAACTACCACACAAATATTTAGTATTTGTATTAAAAATGCTTCTATGTATCACATCCAATTAAACCATTCTGATTCTGCAAAAACGTAACCAATCTTCATTTAAATTAAGACTTTAATGGTTTGTAACCAGTCTTCATAAGTTAAGACTTTAATGCTTTGTTCACAGACAACTGTAGCGATCGTTGTGATGAAGGTTCAAATGCATTGTGAAGCATGTGCCATAGCTCTCAAAAAAACCATTCTAAAAATGAAAGGTATGATATATCATTGATTTGTAGCTTCTGTGAATGAAACTTGTTCCAAACCAAGATATCGGTGGCTTAAATTGCTGGAGGCATATATGACTTACAGGTGTAGAGAGCGCAGAGGTAGATTTCAAGAACCAGAAATGTACAGTAAGGGGAACGATGGATTCAAAAGACTTGGTGGATTATATTCACAAGAAGGCACGCAGACGCGCCCAAGTTATACCACAGATGAAATTAGAAGAAGGGCAAACGAAGGGAGATTCCAAAGATGATAATGTTCAGGAAAAGAAAGGTGATGGCGATGGCGATGGCGATGGCGATGGTAGTAATATTGATGGAAACATCTCAAGTATTCCCAAATATGTAATGCAGAATTGCTATCCTCCGCAATTGTTCAGTGAGGAGAACCCAAATGCTTGTTCTGTAATGTGATCACAAAATACTGTAACTTCTTGTTCTGTAATGTGATCACAAAATACTGTAACTTCATGGGAAGAAATCGTGTTAGCTGTTGTATATTTAATGGAGAATGGGATGTAGGTTACCCCTTCAGCTCCAATGTATTCAGCGGAAATATACAGTATGTTAAAATGATATATATACAGTATGTTAAAATGGTATAGAACTCTGATATAAAAAGGAAAAATCCTGAATGTGTATTTTTGTAAAATATCTAATCTAGAATTAAATGATTTTATATATATATATCTCAATATATAACAGGTAAAGATGAGAAGTCTCTCAATATTTACTTGTGATTTACCCATTACTAGTTCCTCAACCATTTTCATGATCTTAGTTGTTTAACTTGGCATTGTCTTTCTATTAATATATGTATTCTTTTGTTAAAACTTGAAAGCAATCTGAAGCAAATTAAAAAGAATTTATTTTATATAAATAATATAATAAAAAATAAAATTCAAAATAATAAAACAGCCATGGTAAAGAAGTATAAAGAGTAACCATCAAGGTTTTTTTATTTTCTTGGAAACTAAGTGGTGTTCTCTTTAGTATTTTCTTTTCTTTTATAAAATATACAAACAATGCTATTCCTAAAATTAAAAAACAATTTTGTTTTTAAGAATGCAATCAGAATATTGCTGTTAAAAAACAAGAAAACAAGATGATATAAATAGCAATACCTTTACAATCTTTCACATGGTAGTTACATCTACCAAGGTGGGGTACCTTGTCTTGACACCAAGCAAATTCCATCCAATGCCTGAGTTAAAAAATCCATCACATTATTGAACTTCACATATTCGATGTAATGGAATTCCACCCTCATATGATTTGTTCTAAGTGAAACTTGAGTTTTTTTTACCAAAGCAATTGCACTCTATTTGTCGCATCAAATAGCATGGTTCCATGTTCCATGTTCCAAGTCCAATATTTACAACCAAACAACATCTTTGAAGCTTCTAAAGCTGAAATGTAATTTATTTCAGATCTAGAATGTGCAACCACTTGTTTCTTTTTATTCCTTCAACTCATAGCTACTTCAAACATCACAAATAAATATGCAACAATGAACTTTGCATTGTCCACATCCCTTGTCTAGTCAACATTTACAAACCCATGTATTTGAAGGCTTCTTTCTTCTATCTTTCTGATAGCAAATGTTGTAGTTTCTCATACTTGGCAAGTAGCTAAAAATCCTCTTAATAACTATCCAGTGGTATCTTCCTAGATTTAACATGTACCTACTTACAATTCACACTATATAGATGCAATATTATTGACTATGGGCACATCATTGCATAGATAAGGCTACTAATGGCACTATCATATGGCACTTTTTCTTTGTGTTCTTTCTCTTGTTTTCTAGATTAGGACTCATGTAGACAAACACATTCCCATTTGAGATGGCTCATGTTAATCTTGATAGATCCAGAGTTAAGATGGATCTATGACAGTTGATATATACAAATTCATGTTTTTATTATTTCTCTTCACCTCAATTCTCAATCAATAGTGCAACTCATGTAAGTCCTTCATGTGAAACCTCATGTAACAATTTGGATTTTGTCTCCTTGACTAGTTGCTTAAACTTACTAATCAAAGTAATATTATCAACATATAAGACTATAATAATGAAATTATTACCTTCTTTCTTCAAGGCAATGATTACCTCACTCCTTATGGACCATTGTCCTACAAAATATTTTTCAAATCGATTGTACCATCATATTGGGGATTGCGTCAATCCATACAATGATCCCTTCAATCAACACATCATGTTTTTTATCCCTTCCACCCCAAACCATTCTAGTTGTTTCATGTAGATTTTTTGTTTGAGCTCGCCATGAAGAAACTTTTCCAATTCACAATTATTTTCTCCACTTCCAAATCATGTACATAATTGTTAATACCAATAACACCTTAATAGAGGGCACCTTGCCCATTAGTGGGTCTCCTCATAATACACACACTCTACTTGAGAGTATCCATTTGCTACCAAACAAGCCTTATACTGTTCCACATAACCATCTGCATTATACTTCTTTTTGAGCACCCATTTGCATCCAAGTGTCTTCCTTCCTTCAAGCAAATCTAGCAAAATCCATGTTTGGTTCCTTTTCAAGGTTTTCATTTCTTCCTCCATTTTATTCCTCCATAGCTTACTTTTAGTGAGAAACCTCATAATCATTAAGAGCCTCTTTGACATTTCTTGACACATCACCCATAGAAGATATAGAAAAATAACTAAAATCCTCTGACGTTTCTTGGCTCATTACCCATAGAATATAAAGAAAAATAACTAAAATTAGTTAGCTCATAGTCAAACCTATCAAGGCATTTTCATCCACAAAGGATTCTTCTAAAATTTTACTCTTGATCACAATCATCATGTTCGAGATGCACATCTTTGTTTAGTCTTAATGGTATATTTTCTTCATGTTAATTATCACCTCCTTCCTCTCGAATTTCCACATCTAATTCCTCTAACAATCATTCAATATGATATTCAACTCTAAATTGGAATTTTGGAACCACTGCATGTTGTACCTTTTTTATTGGTACAAATTCTTCACAATGATATTCACAATATTTATCATCCTTGAAGTTCACATTCCAATTCTAGGTATGCTGATGCTTAGACAAAATCTACAATTTGCAATCCTTGAATTGTTCTAAATATCCAATAAAGATGCACTTGATTGATTTGTAGTCAAGATTTTCCCTATTCACCGTAGGTACATGCATGTAAGATTCACACCCAAAATCCTTAATGTGAAACAAAAGGATTCTCTCTGCTTCAAGCATCTTTATCTTTTAGTTTTTCCTTATCGCCCAAAAGGTGATCTATTGGTCAAATATTTTTCTTTAACAATCACTTCAACCCAAAATCTTTTGCTTGAACCAACATATACTTTCATGCTCCATTCTTTCTCCATCAAGGTTTGATTCAACATTTTCAGTGGCACCATTCTTCTTAGGAGTATGTGGCATGGTCTTGTGCCATGCAAAACTTCAAGATTTGCAAAACAACTCTATCTTATTGGAACCATACTCATCACCAATGTCACTTCACAAAGCGTTTGCCTTTTTCTCACTTGGTATTTCAACAAAGAAATGAAGATCTTAAAAACTTCAAGTGCATCACTCTTCTTTATCATGAATTAAACCCATGACTTTTTTTTTAGAAGTCATCAATTAAAGTGATAAAACAATGAATCCCTCCAATGGATATTGCATCCATAGGCCCACAAATATAAGAATGCACCAACTTAGCATGCATCTTAAGCTTTGTTGTTACTTAAGGAAACTTCAACCCTTTTTTTTATTATTTTGGAGCACACATGCCTCACAAAACTTAAAAACTTCAACCCCTTTTTTGATTTTGGAGCACACATGCCTCCCAAAACTTATTGGAGTCATTTTGATCATTAATTCCATTAAAAAATATTTTTAACTTGCCAAAATCAACTAGTGCCACTTCCTACCTTTAATGGCATATCTTCCTTTGAGTATATATTTTCTCCCACTAGATCTCTATCATTTCATTCCTTAATAGAGAGACCCCTAGTCATGAACATTTTGAATCAATGTTTATTAATGAGGTTCTTCTCCTTGTATACTCATGCAACAAATAATCCAGGATTACATCAGAGTTAGATTCTCTACCTTTGTATCTTTACTAATGGAAACTAGCATATATTCTCCCCAAAACATGAAAGACTATATATATGCATCACACATTGTTCTATTTCATGAGCAATGCCATTGGGTTGATTAAGCAAGCCATTACATGCATTAATATGATTTATAATCCTATTACCATATTTCATTTTCAAATCATACAACTTCTTCAGTAGGACTATTAAATTCATGAACGAGTTAGCTTTATACAACAAGTCAAGATTATCCTAAATTTCTTTGTTTTATTTTCCTATAACACATTCATTAGAACAAATAAGTTAAGTTAAAACTATTAAATTCAAGAGGGATTTAGCTTTATACAACAAGTCAAGCTTATCTTAAAACTTCAACTTTGTTGTAGTTTCCTATAACACATTTATTAACACAAAATAAGTTAACTTAAACCAATGAAGGAAGTGGCCTTATCATTCATCTTGACTCAATCCTCCCTCTCCACATTTTAGAGCTTCATGTCCTTTATGACGAATTCCTTATGCTCTAGTTAAATAGATAAATATTGCATCTTCAAATTCCACAAAATAAAGTTGTGCTCATTGAATTTCTCAATTTTAAAATGTCTAGATGCCATTTCTTCTCTCACAAACATCTTCCTAGCCTCTCACTTAATAGTGCTACCTAAAAATCACCACTATAACAACAACATAGTCTTGTTTTAACTCCTTATCCATGATAGTCAAATCTTTGTAACTCTTCGATCAAGAGCTTAAAACAAGGCCTCAACAACTCAATATTCCACAAATTGAGTTTCCTTATCTTGTCTCCATGAAGCTAACAACCACTATGATACTAATTATTAAAGATTACCTACAATGTGCATAAAATGAAGAACAATCCATGTCACATGTGTCACAGAAATATTCAATAAAAAAATTAAATTCAAAATAAACATAAGAGAGAATCTCACACAACAACAAAGAAGTTTTATTTTCAAAGAAAAAATAATTGTGAGCCTTCTTGTTTTCTTTCCTTTTATAAAGGATGTAAAAACATAAAAACATAATTGCTTCTACATTAAAAATACAATTTTAAGAAATAATTCAACTTATAAAATACAAGAATGCAATCCATACATTGTTTTACACATTTTATATACAAATCAAAACTACTAATTATACATATAATATAAAGGACAATAATCTAACACTTTTTAAACAACCATTACAACATAAAGTAAAACATATATATATTTAAAATAGAAAAAACAAATATAAATAAATAAAATAACAAAGAAACTTGAATTTAAAAGGACACAAATTTTGTGTAAGCATACCATGTGGTGGAGGGTCACTTTAAATGAAATGAAATGTAGCTAAAATGAGGTGTGTGTTGAAATTCCACTCTCCAAAGTTCTAAGATTTCAAAGATTTTAATGTAGGCTTAGAACCTCTCAATCCTTGATAACAATGATATTTTCATGAAGTTGCTTAGAACCTCTCAATCTTCATGTATGATAACAATGATATTTTCATGAAGTTCCTAATTAAAACCTTTCAATCCTATATTCTTACAAAATGTATAATAACAATGATATTTTTATGATTTTATAAAATGATTTTAACATTTTAAAGTTACAAACTTAAGTGAATGTTTTTTAAGTATTCTTTCACAGACTAAACAAAACTTACAAGAATGATGATATTTTAATAGATATTTTGATAAAAGTTGGATAATAACAAAGATATTTTGATAAAAAAAAGTATGATAACAATGATATTTTCATGACTTTATAAAATGATTTTAGCATTTCAAAGTTACAAACTTATGGCAGTGTTTTTTAAGTATTCTTTTACAAACTAAACAAAACGTATAAGAATGATGATATTTTAATGGGTTTTTATAATTATTTCGATAACAAAGATATTTTTTAAGTTAATAAAGTAATAGTAAATAATTATTTTTTTTAAATAGAGTCTCTGTTGTTATTAGGGTTATTGGCTTTGTATCTTCCTCCAGTCTATCTCGACATCATTGTGTAGAAATAAAATCTGACTAATAACAAGCACACCTCTCTGTATGAAGCGGGGATACTAAAACCTTGTTGCAGCGTAGCTTCATACGCAAGAGTATGCAACAAACTTATGGCAGTGTTTTCATTATTTTGTTTTTATACATGGTTTACCTATACAGAGAAATGCCAATGATGCCATCAGCTTTTACCAAAAATGAAACAGAAAAGTTCCTCGTCAAAATACAGAAAACGGGTGCAATGACATTTTTTATTGGTTTCTCCAAATACTGTATCTCAACATCAAATTTCTTGATGACTTTGGTAGAAACTTGTCTCAGCTGTAGGATAATATTGCCACATATTGAATTTATCCATGTTTTCTTTGACACTGGAAACGTGCTCACCAACCTCACCAAAATGTTTGGATAAGATTGAGCTTTTTATGTTTCGTTTGACAGTGGAAACGTGCTCATCTACCTCACCAAAATGTTTGGATAAGATTGATCTTTCTATGCTTCCTTTGACATTGGAAGCGTGCTTAGCTACCTCCCAAAAATGTTTGGATAAGATGGAGCTACGTAGCTTTCCAAAATCAAATAAACGTTTGGATGGTTAGCTTTGTGTAGTTAATTTTCTTTTGTTTTTATAACTGAGATGAACCTTCCAAACCACCTGGTTAGCATGGTTGACTAAGTTATCTGGAAATAAATAGCTTCAACAAAGAGCAACCCTAATTTTGCTAATTTTGAATGTGAGAACTATCTACCCAGCAACCTCCCCACAGAAGAGAACTACAATTACCTGGTAGATTTGAATTCCACTAAAACAGCTCTAAAACCTACCACTGACCCACAACCTCAGCCTCAGTCAATTCATTTCTTATAACATACATTAGTTGGTGAGAACCATCCCATCCATCAGAGAAAAGGAAAGAAAAATGAACTAAAATTGAAAATCGACCCAGAAAGAGGAGTTCATAGTTTTGGAAGCTATCTGAAATATTTATTCCAATGACGCAGGAGAGATAAGTCTTCCTTATATAAACCAAACACATGGTTACGGAAGGCGCTGAACAAAACGGTTGTACAGGATATAGCAGATGGGTTTGGTGGCTGCCATCACTTTATTATGTCCAGTTTCTGTAGCTTTTCTGTGTGGAATGCTTCCTAGAAACGCCTTCCAGAAATAAATGAAATGTTTGACTTCTTAATATTTTCCAAAAGAAGTACCATCTTGGATTTTCGTCGATCAACAAAACACTCGATCGACCTGTGTATATGGATTATCTACCGAAACCCTAATCCATCGTTACTATAATAAAAATCAAGCAACTCTTTTTAATTAACATTGTGTGCACGTTTGGGTAAATATTCTTCTGTTCATAGTGATATATATATAACACAGTGCTTCAACAAAACCTGTAGGATAAATATACAAATTAGCTAGCTGCAATATACTATTTCATTACTAGTGACCAGAGTTTAACAAACTGTGTGGAATTTAAATGGTAGCTAGCAAAATGTTGGATATACTATGTTATGTTGCACCTTAGTCAAAATAGAAAAATGTTGGATATGCTTTGTTGAAAGTTTTACACCTAGTGTTATGTAGCACCTTAGTCAAAATATGAGACTTCAAAGTCCATATGAAAAAAAAGGTAAGGTAATTTTATATATATAAAAGGGTGAATGTAGTTTTTTAAAATGATTTCATATATACATATATATGTATAAAAGGGTGAATGTAGTTTTTTAAAATGATTTCATATATACATATATATGTATAAAAGGGTGAATGTAGTTTTTTAAAATGATTTCTACTATATAAATATTTATTTACACAAAAAATACTTATCCCACATTGCTTGAGTGAAGTAGTTCACACTAAGATATAAGCTTCAATATACATGATTCTTATGTAAATGGGACTAAACTCAAGAGCCTTCCACTAAGAACAAATTTGTGATTTTAAATTTGAAAATCCTTGCACTTTTGCTCAACTTTTCCATTTTCTTCATCACCTGGATTATCTTCATCACCATCACAATCATTTCTTCTACCACTAGTTGCAACTTATTCATCTCTAGAAATTGCTACAATTCTCACCTAGTGGGGCTCACTATGTCATATTGCTCCCTCTCAATCATATTTAATACCTCTTCATCATCCCTCTTCCATGTCATTACCGTTGTCTCAACAAAATCCATTAATGCTTGCGGCAATCATCTAGAACTTGATATTGTTTTATTTCATCTTCGGTCTTTTGCATTAACTCTCCATGTTGCAATTATCCCATCTTTTGTTTGATTTCCTCCACTTTTTTTTTTTTTGCTTCACATTCAACTTCACTTACAACAAAGTCACCACACAAAACATTATGGGAATAATAATTGACATATGCATCTCCTCCACTACTACATCTATGGCTGTTAGAGGATAACTCCAAGATGAATATCTTTTATTAATGCAGAATGCCTTATTTATACAATGAAGAGGTGACTCTTGGATTTCTAGTTCCAAGATAAAGTGACGGTTATTTACATTATGTACATGGAGCCATAATCTAGCTTTGGATTAGGTTTCCAAAATTCCCCCCTTAATTCGAAGGGGTGCTTATGAGTCCAAGCATCTTTCCAAAATTTTCAAGCTTTTCTCTTCCAAGCGCTTATGTGAAGATGTTGGTAATTTTCTCATTTGTGGAACAATGTTGTAAATGAATTGTCTAGCCTCTACATGATGTCGAATAAGATGGTACTTTGTGTTGATGCGCTTGGTTCAGTCATCGAATTTGGGATTCTTGGCCAACTTGATAGGGGAGTGGAGTTCTCTTGTCTCTCCTCCAAATATTCAAGTATTTTCCTAAGCCACACAATCTCCTCTGTTGCTTCTATAGTAGCCACATATTTTTCCTTTGTTGTCGAATCTACTGGAACTGACGATTTGTGTGATCTCTAGGAGAAAGCTATTTATCCAAGACACATGAGGTATCCTGAAGTAGAAAATCATGTCTCTTTGTCATCATCAAAGTATGAATTAGACTACGCAATAAGTTTGAAGTCATCCACCTTATAATACTTGAGTCCAAAGTCTTGAGTCCCCTTCAAGTATCCTAGATCACTTTTGGCAACAGACCAATGTCCTTCACAAGGTTTTTGCATGAACCTTGAAAGGATCCCAACAACAAATAAAATATCTACCCTAGTGGTGATAAGGTAGATAAGGCTTCCCACAATTTTTTGGTACTTGATTCCATCCTCAAATTCTTATCCTTCATTTGATGTGCTTCAAATTCTGTTCCATGGGAGAAGAAAGAGGGTTGCATTCTATCATGCAAAATCTATTCAAGGGTTCTCCAACATACTTCTTCTGGGAGATGAATATGTAGTTAAGATGTTGAATCACTTCAATTCCCAAGTAGTAATGAAGGTGTCCTAGATGATATGTCATCTCAAATCCCTTCTCAATTCTTTCTTTATGGACGCAATATAGCTTTCAGTATTCCCTATCATCAAATGATCATCTACATACACCACAAGATACACAACATATATTCCAACTTTCTTTATAAACAATGTTGCATCATCAATTTAAAATGTCTGAAATTTAACTTCAGAAGATGCTCGGTCAGCTTTTCCTATAATGCGCGAGGTGCTTGTTTTTTAAAAGTTGTACATTTCCTTTATGAGTTTACATACCTTTTTTTCTTTCCCTTTCACAACAAAGATTTCTAGGTGAGACATGAAGACATTATGTTTTAGGTGTCCATTCAAGAATGCAATCTTCACATCCATCTGATGATATTTCCACCCATTCTGTGCATCTAATGGCAATAAGGTGTGGATGCTATCCCACTTTGTTGTGGGGGAGAAAGTCTCTTCATATTTAATTCATTCCCTCTATGCATAGCATTTCACCACAAGCCTCACCTTGTGCTTTTCAAGTGATCCATAAGATCTGTACTTGTTCTTGTATATCCACTTGAAACCAATTGGTTTTGTTCCAAATGGAGGGTCCACCAACATCCATGTTTTATTTTTAATAAGAGAATCATACTCATCCTACATGGCTTCTTCCACTCATCATGAGCAACAACTTCTTCAAATGAAGTTGGTTCAATGTTAACAGATAAATTCAAATCAGAATCATATGAGCTGTCCATATATTATACATCACCCGAATTTGAATTATCAACATCTCCTCCATCTTCTTGTTTGGTTGAACTTCTTCTTCCTGTCTTTACATCTTCATCTGAATGAACACTTTCAAGTGTCTTTGCGACCCATTTCAGAACTTTGCATGAAGGCCTGGGTTGATCAATTGGTGATGCTTCATTCTCTTCAAGATTTAGTCTTCCAATTCTTTCAATCGCATCATCTAGTTGAACACACTATTCAGGTGAAGTGGCCACAAGAACTTCTTCTTCATGAGGGGGTGTTTGTGCTTCAAAACGAAATTCTAGAGATTGATCCAATATAGGGATTCCCCTTCAAGATGTGGAATTTCATTATCAACTTCATGAAAGGTATTTACATGGGAAAAATATTCCATATGATCAACCTATCTTTAAAGAAAAATTACATCTCTAGACAAAATATTTTTTTGTTTACCTTATCGTAAAGATGATATTCCTTGGTGGTGTTTCAGTATACCAAGAAAATGGGTTTCTGACTTAGTGCACCAATCTTGTCTCTTTATTCCTTTGGTATCAAGGAATAGCAGGTAGAACCAAAGAACCTACGATGCCTTAGCAAACGGATAGATTCATACCACATTTCGTATGGAGTCTTGTTTGCTAGAGCATGAGTGGGAATTTTGCTTCTCAAATAAAATCTTGGGAAGTGGAGGAATCAACAATCCAAATTGGCTGAATAGTTTGATCCACCTCCTCAACAAGGAATGCATCATTGTTTATAGTATCTTGTTGAATTGCTTAGTAAGTTGCTTCTCTATTGCAAACAACAATAATAAAACCTCATAGTTGTGAGAATTTTAGACCGAATCCAATGGAATGGGAAGTATCCAAGGATCCTCGAGGTAAGGTGTTTTAAAAGGCTCTACTCGTGAAATAGGAACTTCCTCTTCAAACGAAGCTGGAGTGGAACCAATAAATAAAGTAGGATTTGGAATGTTAAAGGTTCCCATAAGTGATATATATAAACCAACTCCCACATTCTCTATTATTGGATGTGACTTATCAATCAAAGGGATATCTAATCCCAAAGTTGAATTTGGACCAGCTCAAGTGAAGGATAATTGATCAATAGTAACGATCTTCCCTTCATGAGGAAAACAAAACACTCAAAATACTGAAAGGAGCATCGACTACTTCCACCTCCACACATATAGTTTTTCCTCCCAATTGTGCAAGAAAGGATGGGATGATCCCATGCGGTCGGAATGATCGCCCATCAAAAGCAGTAAGAAATGTGGGTGATGAGGCAAGTTCTGGAGAATCCAATCCTTTCCAACAGGATAGAGCCATGACACAATTCGAAAAACCTTCATCTATCACAGTCCTACCAATAGTCTCTGTGGCATGGACTACAATGATTTGGAAGGTGACGTGATATGGGAGACGAGGTTTAACATTCAAAACATCGAACTTCACAACCTGACCATTCAAAATTTCTGGATTTCCTAAAGTAGACAACAATGCACTTCATTGTGACGGGCAACTTTGGAGGACCACAAGAGATGACATGGCACAAAGAGTTTGAGCTAGATCCTCCACAATTGAATAATTGGGGGTAGCTCTCATATTAGGGTTGTGTGATTCCCTATTCTAAAATCCTTTTGGCGTGCAAGGAATTGTCTCTACCACAGGTTTCTATATATGAAGAGGGTTCCATGGTTCAGTACTTTCCTTGTCATTAGACGAAGATTCGAGATTGCTATATTTTTTGGCTCTAGTCGACAATAATACATAAAATCCAACCATATTAATGTATGACTGATCAAATAAGGGGGCATTTTGAGTTCCCCCTTGCACATTTCCAATAGGGTTAGAAGAGCCATAAGCTAATTGTTGTCCTTGCAGAAAAGGATTATTCAAACAACAAGCTGTTGTCGTTTCTGATTCAATAGTTTCTCGACTTCTTCCATAAATGAACATTGATGATTCAGCTGATCTCCTTTGCAAAGTTTGCAAGGGAACTTAACCTTCCCGCATTCTCTCTTTTCCCCACCAGCATTATTAGTTTGTTTAGATTTATCAGTATTACCCTCTCTTTTTATTATTATTATTATTATTATTATTTCTTTTTCCCACCAAGTTGTTGGTTTCATTTTTGGTTATCCGACATAGTATGTACATAAGTTGTTTGGGAAGGAGGAGGGGCGTTAGCAGAAGCTACACCAGCTACTAAAGACTATATTAAGAAACTTTTCGTTTGACTATTGACAGCTTTGACAACATTCTGATGAATCGAACCAAGAAGGACGTCAACATGTGGTATAGATTTAGGTTTCAAAGGGTTTGTATTAGACCTCAGTGCATCAGGGATTATTTCATAAAGGATCCCAGATCGAGAGTAAATCATATCTAACTGTTGGGCCTTAAAAATGGATTCTTCTTCAATGGTTACCCTTGAGGTGGAAACATCCTTGGATATATAAGGAAGCAAAGATTTGAAAAACCATTCTAACAAGAACTTAGGGGGGTATTGTCCTCAATCAGCCTCTTACACCTACACCACTCTTGGATATGATCTGATATGTGGGTAGATTTGTTTTCTCTGAACTAATATAACATATCGATGCCAACATCATACCGGACAAGAAGCTGAAAGTGGTTCAAAAATACAATTGTTATATCGTGAAAGAAATGGAATGATGAACCAAGAAACTCAATGTACCATTCCGCAGCCACTCTAGTGAGTGTGCATTGAAATAGCCTTAAAAAATTAGAATCATCGTTAAGAAAGTTTGAAGAGCACCATAAGTGAAACGTCATAACATGATCTCCAAGATCTTCACCATCCTTGCCTTCAAATTTTGGAATTTCTTAGGGCAATTTGGTTGGAATTGGAAGCTAGTTAGGACTATGACACACCGACCCATTCATCAGTTTTGATAAATCTGGTTTGTTTAAAGTTGTCAAAAAATGAAGTCTTGGATGTTGCGTGGAAAAAATATTAGGATAGGAACCTTGCAGTGGGAAATTCCCACTAGCAGGATTCCAACTAGATTGATAAGGGATGCCTCCTATCATTGCTTGTGTAGCACTTGCTCCTATAAACGGGTTCTAGTGGCTATGCATAGGATTACCCCCCAAGTGGGATTTCCCTACATCCAACTTGACTAATCCTAAAACATGTTTCCCCTAGTTGGAATCCTAGTTGAAAGTATAATGTTACTACGTCCTCCACTAAAAAGTGGAAAGGGGGTAGATCTAGCAGGCATAGAGGATGATTGGAAACCACCCATTTGAGTATTAAAAATGGTGAACTGTTTTTCTCCTCAAACAGGTCTAGAATATTGGATGGGACCACTCCCAAAAGAGGGAAAGGATGGGGGGATATGTCCTCCATTCCAAGGAAAACCTTGGAAAGGTATAGAGGAAACACTAAACCCAATGGTAGGATTCTGAAATAGAGGGTTAGAAATAGTAGGAAAATTAGGCATACCAAAAACAGGCATCCTAGATGTGAAGGCACTAGAACCAAAAGGTAATGATAAAGCAACACTCATAGGTTGAGTGACTGCAAAACCTAAAGTTAGAGTATTGGTACCAAAAGTAACAACAAGAGCCAAATTAGCTATCGTTACATTTAACATCTGAGCAATTATATGAGTAGGAGAAAATCCTCGTGTTACCATGGTTGAAGTGGGATTGTGTAGATATCCCAAAATTTCCCTTAGATCATCCATGATCAAACCTCTGCTTATGCGATACGCATTTTATCTTTATCTAGAAAGACCAGGAACCTACACTAAGAATGGATCGTTGGGTCTAGTTAAAGGAGAATTGAAGGGTCTTATAAATCCTTTGGCTTGCAGATCTTCAACTCTAGTAATTTTTGGTGCAGGAGTGTTATTTATTATAAGTTGTGGTCTGTTGATGATATTGATAAAACCTATTGGCTCAAAAGATCCATTTGTGTTTGTTCGACACCTTTGCGGATGCGGTGGAGGTTCCACTATGATTAGAGGAAGGTTTTGAATCCTCCTAGAATGGAGAAGTGGTTGATCTTCCACACTTAGAATGTTTTTAAAAAGTATATCCTAAATCCCACTAAATCACACACAGTACAAAGAGTACACCACTAGAAAGAGTCCTAGGAAATCAACCACTCAAACAAAGGGCCTTTCAAATTTCAGTGTCTATTGATTAAGTCCCACATCCAAACATAAAAGTTTCGAGAACAATTACCAAGGCCTCCACTGATAATCCTACTTGGTGCAAGTCTCCCCACAAGGCAAGGGACACCCTCTAAGGGTATTATCAGTTTGGCTCAAATTCTATTCAAGGTGGGCATGAAGCCCCCTTCCTTCACATGTGTGGTACCTAAGACAAGATACTATGGTCACCAATCTGAATTCATCATTAGGGGGACAATCAACGATCGGGATCGTACATATGGGTAGGGTAGCTAAGCCTTAAATATCAATAGTACCGACACCTCAAGTGGCCCAAATTTTGATTCTAAAGAAATCTGGATACATGCAAAATCCCACAAATTCTCGTTTTAAGTATCAGGGGGGTTACATTCAACTCAACCTCATGCTTAACTCCGATGTTAGTGGAGCTTCCCAACCACACCCTAATGGTGTTGGATTTATTCCTATCCTTCTGAAAATACCACTAAGTTTAAAATTTTAAAATGATATTGGGTTGTTAACTTCCAACCTATCCTAAAATCCTAAGCTTAAGCTAAATTAGTGAACCCTATCAAAAAATAAAGCTCTATTTGATTTTAGATTGAGCGTCATTTTAACTTTCTTTTTTACTCAAGGGAGCAAAAGTGAAACTAGTGGTGTTCTTGACACTTACAAGAATTAAAAACACTTATTTATATATATATATATATATATATAAGCGTAGAAATAAAAATTGATTCTTCACTATTTTAAGTGCTATATGACACTTCTTTCAAAACGCAACAACTTTCTCTAAACTTGTCTCTTTTTCTACTTGTTCGTTCTTTTAACAAGAAACTATGTAAAAAGGAGAAAATAAAACGCAATCTTTCCTTTTCAGAAACTAAAACAAACACTCTGAACCAAAAGAAAAATTTCTCTGTTTTTTTTTCTTTTAAAATTTGAAAAAACAAATTCAAATTTTCAAAAGAAAACAATATTTTTTCTTTTTCTTAAAAAAAAACAATATTTTTTCTTTTTCTTAAAAAAAAAAACAATATTTTATGTTTTAAGTACTTGCAAGAAAAGAAATAATTAGATAAGAATTGGATGCTAACTGTTTCGTTTAAACCATGGATGCAAGAAAAAGAAAAAAACAGCTACAAGAAAAATACTCTCAAATTGCAACAAAACAATTGGAAACAAAACTTACAAAGGGAAAACTTTTTATTGTTTTGATTCAATAATATAAACAGGAAAAAGACACCAACACAAAAACATTTATACAAAAATTAAACTGCAAAATTTGTACAAAAATCCAAAAAATATTCCAAGAAAACCCTAAAATCGAAAAGATTTCTTTCTAAAGTTTTTTTGTTTTTGTGAAAGAAAAATATTGCTTTTCTGAAAATATAGACCAATCACAGACCCTTATAGCCAACTTAGATAGAACAATCCCACTTTTCAGCTTTGAAAGCAAACATAACTAAAAAACAAAGTGGAATAGGGTGTACGTGGCTTCTGCACAGTACAGTCGTGTGTACGCAATTGTCCATTATGAAAGTCACATACAGGTAAAAAACCCCATTTTTTAGAAATCAGTGCAAGCTATAAGACTTATACGCGTCTGTGTGCACTATAACTCGGGTATAATTGTAGGGAAAACTAAAAACGAAAAATTTTAAACCCTAAAACCCACAAAAAATTCCCACGAGGTTCCTAAGATGAGGAGTTACCAATATATGATGAAAAGATTCAGAAAAAAGACACAGGAATCAATAAAAACAAACAAACAAGAACTGAAAACAAGAAAACCCTAACCTACCCAAAAATGGGGAAACTCCCTAGCAGAGTCGCCATTTTTGTTTCGGGTATATCAACAGCCCTAATGACTTTTGGGCATAGTCAGCAGAGATCAATGCCTATAAAATATTACTCAAACTTTCAAGCCAACAATTAACTAGCAATATTTACAAATATATTTACAAATGAGCAAGTTAAGAAATTGACTCAACTGAATTTAAACATCTGATGAAGAATTCCCTCTTGTCGTTATTGCTCCAATATTTTCTTCAAATCTCCAATGTAAACCTGAATATAAACAAAGATTTGACAAAAATATCCCTGCTGCAAAGATTGAATAGATAAATGAAATTACTGAAAGACACATCCAAATTTCATTGATAAAAACAATAATTCAACACGTGAAATGGATGGAAAAGAGAGATATTGTATATAAAATATGACAACAAGGTACAAATGATAAGATACAACCTGAACCTCGCTGCAACACTGTTCTGAAATTGAATCCTGAGTTCCTCCACCTGGTTCTTCACACTCAAAATCCAGTCCGGCTTGTTTCCTTATGAAGTATGCCCAAAAGAATCCCAAGCATTCTTTATTATAATAATAGCTCTCAAGGAGGACTGGAAAACAAAGTTCCAAATATGGGAAAGGGAGTTTTGCAGACCATGATAACAAGGGTTCTTAATCAAATCCCAAATGAACAGCATGAGATTACTCTCTCCAATACTCGGTGTTAATTTTCCTTATCATGTGCCTCTTTTATATTGATGGGGAGGCAGTTAGAGAGGTTGGAGACAGTTACTTACGGGATTGGGACAAATGGGAACGGTTGAAACCACAACTTTTCTCGTAAAAGTAACTTATTTTTATTTTTTTTCCCTCAAATAGAGATGTACACAGGAATAGCAGCTATGCAGTATAAAGGTCATGTACACCATGGAAAAGTTGGTTTTTTAGAAGCTTTTCAAGTAAAGTGTTTGCTCACAAATCACAAAGGATTAGGAGAGTCTTCAAAAACATGAAATTGATAATATCAGATCATCTAAAGCATCTTTGAGACAAGTGTGAGAAAAGATGCTATAATATTTCTTATTTAATTTCTTTTAAAACTTATAATGGAATTTTTTCCCTCATTTTAAAAATCAATAACATAAAAAATACAAAACCAAAATATTATAGAAAATGTTGTATCTACGTGGACCTTTCCTCTTTAAAAAGATTATTTTTAATTTTTCAATTTATATAAATAATTGGGAAACTGTTGAGTAAAACACAAAGATATATAAAATGTAATTCAAATACTAATAAATTAATTTAAAACTGTGAGTATCGAGCATTAATAAATTAATATGCAAGATTGAGTATTTAATTCCCAAAATTCTATTCTAACCTTTGACAAAAGAAATTACAACATTATAATTTTTACTTAATTTTTAAAAAAATTTACTATAGTATATTTTTTATTTAATTTTTTTAAAATTTTACCATATCATAGTTTTTATTTAAATGTTTTATATAAAATAAAAAAATAGAGGTTACATAGTTCTAAAAAAAGATTGTTCCCAAAGGAGGAGAACGACCATGGCTCCTTGTTCATCTTCTACCAGTCTATACTTATCATGATACTTGCTTATTCTATGGAGACTATATCTCCTTACAAACTTCCCTAGAATTAAAGTACAAAAGCAAGACATTGCAAATATGGAGTGACATGTCGATATGTCCATAGAGGACTATGAACTACTGTTGTTAAGTGCAAGGCCAAAAAAACACCTAAACTATACTTCTGATATAACTTAAAGAAAGCCAAAATTGCTCCTAACAAACCAGAAAGACCCAAAACCAGAGCTAAAGAGCGGACACTGGCAGTGAGGCTCAATTTACTTGTGGGGAGCATCAACCTGAGTCCCTTCATTCCCTCTCGATGACCCTTCATTTCCTTCTTGCAAAGCCAGGGTGCTTTTCCTGATTTTAGCTCTCATGCTGTCTATTTTTGCTTCCACAATCCTGACACTACTATGAACAACAGTGATTTTTGCATCCAAAATGGCAGAGCCGGGACAACCCTTGTCAAAAGCTTATGCCAAGATGGCGACCTGCCCATTGATCTTACTGTTGCATTGTCGGACCTCAGAGTGTGTAGCTTGAACAAGAGAATAAAGATGAGAGATAGCCCTCTTAAATTCAAAGTTTTCCCCACCAAGCAAACGAATATGATTCTCCATATCCTTCATATAATTTTTTACCTCGTCCGGGAGACTTTCAAACCCCTGTGCAGAGCCATTGCTTCCACCATCTTCTCTAACAGAAGAAAAAAGTAAATTCTTTCCCAGACCCAAAAACTCAGACTTACAAGAATCATGGAGAGAAGGTAAGGCATTAACTGAACCTTCTTGACCTGAAGCCTGGCAGTCATCCTTCGCAGAGAACATTTTCATGGTATCCACACAAGAAATTCCCCCAAGGTTTGTCAACGACTTCCTGCAATGCAAACACTGAGTCGAGAAAGGAACCAGAACAAGAGAAGGATGCACAGAATCGCCCATCTCAACACTGAAAACCTTTGTTCTACTCTCACTTGAATGCTTCCAGACCAGGCTCACAAAACAAAGGTCAATACCCCAACTCCCTGCATTTATACCTCTTATCCCTCAACAATCCATTGCATTGAAATGCTGCATGGAGACCATGCGTCTCATTCGTGCGAGTTGCCCCCAATCAAATGAGATGACGCGATGAAGGTTCGAGATTATGAAGGCGACCTTGGCATTAACCATAACCTTGTTGTGACTAAAATTCATAGAACTTGAGAGTTTGGTGACTATGAAGATATGAGCACTCCATTCCAAGGAGGTAATCCTCCTCTTAGCTCTAGAAAACACTAAATGTCTCATCACCATAAGCGATATGAACAAAATTAAGGCACCCAATTCTTCCCATAGGCCTTTTGATCGCAAACTAA
Source organism: Larix kaempferi (assembly GCA_027924585.1). Taxonomy (NCBI): domain Eukaryota; kingdom Viridiplantae; phylum Streptophyta; class Pinopsida; order Pinales; family Pinaceae; genus Larix; species Larix kaempferi. Next base: position 54,417,001 of record BSBM01000904.1, read on the forward strand.
GACTCCAAAGTCAAGTCCAACTCCTATGTTTTCCATTGTGTCCGCTTGTTGGTTATTAGATTTCAGCACGTGGAGGAAGTTGACAGCTTTAAATTGACTGACCATGCATTTTAGGAGGTGATGCATCTTGGTGGCAGGGTTCTTGTAGTTCTTTGTCATATTTCTTGCTTCCCTTACAACCATCATCGAGTCGTCGAAAACCACCAAGTCCTCTATGCCTTCATTCCTTTCTATCTCCAATCCTTTGGTTAAAGCTAGCCATTCTGCACCATTATTTGTTCTCCTACCAATTCCCCAGGCGTACTCTTTCAGCTTTTTTCCCTTAGAGTCGAAGAAGACTCCACCCGCACCTGCCAGCCCAGGGTTTCCTTTCAAGGCTCCATCAAAGAACAGAGAATTGCAGCCAATTTTCTTCCTCCATGTTTGGAAATATTCAGAGCTCATTCTTAGATGCCAGTTCTGTGATATGGTTCTCTTGAAGGGATGAGTCAAAAAGAGAGGGGGGGACGGAGTCAAAAATTCAGAGACCCAAACTTTTTCCTCTGTTGTCAGGGTTCCTTTTTTATGTTATGCATTCCCCTCATGGATAAGGCTTCCACCCAGAGAGCCTTTGCAGAGGCAAGAGCTTTTCCCGTGGTGGTTATTTTTTCTTCAAATATTTCCTTATCCCTTGCTATCTAAATCTTCCAGCAAATGTATTTTGGGAGAGCCTCCCAAGCTCTTTTGAAATCAGGTTTGTTAAATAGGGATCCATGGTAATAGTCTTTCCAACAAGCAAAAAGATCATTCCAATTTGTTGGCAGGGTCAGACCAAAATGCAAATCATAGTAAGCTTCATGCCATACCTCTTGGGAAAAATTACACTCTAGAAATAGGTGCTCAATTGTTTCTTCAGATTCTTTGCAGAGAATACATCTCAAAGGTCCCTCCCTACCTCTTTTCCTCAGGTTATCCGATGTTAGTGTTTTACGGTGAGCAAGAGTCCAGGTGAAGGCATTGATTTTTGGGAGCCCGTCCATTCCCCAGACTTTGTTCCATTTTTTGTATTTGTTTTTGCTATTGTTGGAGTCATCCACCACACGATATCCCTCCTTTACAGATTAAGGACTCGATTTTCCCCAACCTCTTCTATCATTCAAGTTATGATGAACAGGAATTGAGCCGTGAAGCATGGAGATAAAGGCGTTGAAATCTGGAAGGAGGTGGTCCGGTATTTCCAGATCAGTCCATCCGGCCCATCTTCTGTGGTTTGTCTAGCATGACATATCATATAAGGTGGAGATATTTGATTGGTCCATCCATTGCTTTAGTTCTGATAAACCTTGCGAGAAATTGGCAGGGGAGGTTGGACCTATCTTGTCATGCCAGATATTTATCTGTTTTCCATTTCTAGGGATCCAGTAGAGATGGTCTTGTATGATGAACGTTTCCCTCTTTCACAAGTCCCATATTGGGGTACAGTTTCTGTCCTGGTCGATCTCCTCCACGCACCTTCTTCTAGAACCATTCATATATTTTTTTTGAAGGATCTCCTTCCACCAAGATTTTTTCCCAGAGACTATTCTCCAAAGAATTTTGGCTCCCAGAGCTAGATTCATTATATTTGGATCTCTGACTCCAACACCGCCAAATAGTTTAGGCCTACAGACTGTTTCCCAATTCACCAGGTGAAATTTTTTTGAGTTATTGGATTTGCCTCCTTTCCATAAGAATTTTCTTATTTCTCTCACAACATATTTCATAACTTTTTTAGGAGCTAAGGAGATTGAACAGGGTAAGCTGAAAGAATGGAATTAATAAGAACAAGCTTGTTGGTCAGGTTAAGCCACCTTGTTCCCCAATCGGTTATTTTGTTTTTGATCTTGTCAACCAACACTTGTCAGTCAGTGGCTCTTTTTTTCCATTTGAAAATTGGGATCCCGAGATAATTGAAAGAGTTCCAAGAGGCATTTCCTTCAAACGCAAGAGTCCTTGTTATCCTTGCCAAAGTCCCTGGGGGGGAATTCCAGCCAATTTTTTTTACTTAGCAGAATTCACTTTACCATCAGATGCTTTTAGGAAGGTGGACAGTGTGCAATTAAATCTCTCAGCAATGACAAATGACGCACCCCCGAGCATAATGGTGTCATCGGCGAACTGAGCATGATTGATGGCTTTGACTCCTTAGCAATATTCAATCCTTTTAATTCGCCAGACTCTTGCAAATACTGAAGCTTCCTACTCATTGATTCTGCCACCAAAAGGTAAAGGAAGGGGGACATTGGGAAACCTTGCCGAAGTCCTCTAGTAGCTTGGATAAAATTAGAAGGCCTTCCATTTACTAACAGAGCAATCCATGGGCTACTGATGCAGGCTTTAACCCATCTAGCAAATCTTTTGGAGAAACCAAATTTGGACATGATTTCAAAGAGAAAAAAATGATTTACTCTATCAAATGCATTAGCCATGTCCAGTTTTATAGCCATACCTTGTTTCTTTCTTTCCATGCTAGAGTGGATAGCTTCCTGGACAATGATGATATTGTCAAGTATCTGGCGCCCTGCAACAAAACCCCCTTGCGAGTCTGAGATGAGATGGCCCATGATGCTTTTCATTCTGGTGGCTAAGATTTTCGAAAGGATCCTGTATGAGGTGTTGCAAAGAGAAATGGGCCTGAATCGGTTAAGCGAAAGATGGTTTTTTTCTTTAGGAATTAAGGCCAGGAAGGATGAGTTAGTGGCCCCACCAATTTTTTCTTTTTTTCTGGTCCAATTAAGCATTCTTTTCAAGTCGTCTTTTATAATGTCCCACGCTACTTTGTAGAAATTGATGGTAAACCCGTCTGGTCTGGGTGCTTTATCAGTGTGAAGGGACCATATTTCATTTTTTATCTCATGTTCCAAGATTGGCTTTGATAATTCTCTATTCTCAAGGTCACTGATGAGCAAGGGAATACCAGAGAGGAGATCAACTTGTGCTTCCAGTTCAACCTCATCATTGTCGATGTAGAGATCATGAAAATGATTGAAGGCGTGAATCTTCAACTCCTCTTGACCAACAATCTTGTTCCCGCTTTTGTCTTTCAACTCCTTGATAGCATTATAATTGAGTCGAGCCTTGGTTTTCTTATGAAAATACTCAATGTTTCTATCTCCACCTTTTAGCCACAACTGTCTAGAATTCAATCTCCAAAATTCTTCCTCTTTCCTAGCAGCGTTTCAAATTTTCAAGCTCAGCTCCTTTTCCTGGATCAGAGTCGAAGAGGTCACCTCTTCACGCTCCATATTGGAATGGAGAGCGGCAAGATCGTATTGAATTTTTAACTTGAGATGACATGGATTCTTAAAAGTGGTTTTGGCCCAACTCTTAAGAGCAAATCGTACTGATCTAAGTTTTGAATCCCAAACATAATTGGGCGAACCAAAGCAATGAAGGTTCCAGGCGTTTTGAATTAGATCAAATATTTTTCCATCTTGCATCCAAAGCGGATTGAAATGAAAAGGAATGGGCCCAAGGTTAACCGGAGGAGAAAGGATCAAGGAGATGGGCTTGTGATCGAAAACAACAGAAGGTAGTGCAAGAGAGGCTGGAAGGAAATATTTTTGAAGGAAGGTAGAACTTACCAGAAATCTATCCAACCTTGCCGCAATATGACCTTTACCAATTCTTCTGTTGCTCCAGGTATACTTCCCATTCTTCATAGGAATATCCAGCATGTCCAGATCTGAAATCAGGTCCTCCATCTTCTCACCAAAAGGATCCCTGACCTTTGTACCTCCACATTTTTCCTGTTGCGACTTAGTAGTATTGAAATCCCCTGCGATGATAAGGTCTTTTCCACATAGGTCCTCTTTTAACTTAGAAATATCTTCCCAAAAAATGATCTTGTCCCTGTAGTGCGTTGGCCCATATACATTACAGATGCAGTGTGAATTTGAATTATCCTTTTCCTGGATTTCAATTAGGAGCCAGTGATGGCTTTCCCTAGTTGATTTTATCAAAAAATTACTATAAAATAAGGTGGTTATACCCCCTAAAGCTCCTCTGGAGCTTAAGGCTTTACCATGGCAGTCTTTCCAGAAAAGACATGAGAATGCCATAGTCTCCACGTCCAACATTTTTGTCTCTTGGATAAGCAACAAGTCTGGTCTCTTGGATTTTATCATGTCTTTTATTGCTTCTACTTTGCTCGAGCCTCCCAAACCCCTGCAATTCCAAGAGATAGCTTTCATTATTTCTTAATCAATTGGGATCTTGCTCGGGATCTACCATCCAATTTTGCCCCTCCTGGATTTTTGGCATTTTGGAGAAGTTTCGTTTCCTCAAGGATTCTTTGTCTTCCCAATTCTATTTCTCTTTTTGCTTCCTACTCTCTATGGTACCTTTGCGACTTTCTTCCTCTGGTGTTCGGAGGCGGAGCTGCATCATGCAATTCCTGAGTTTCATGTGAAGACGATTGTTCTGGGGAAAAACTATACGGTACGACTTTGTTGTGTTTTATCATATTCGCCCAGGAGCCTCTTGGTGTTGTGGAACCTTCCACAGCATGTTCAGTCCTTTCTTCTCTGGGAGAAGGGGGAGGAATACTAGTAGAGGCTGGGATTTCTTCAACTTCCATTTCTGCTAGAGTGGTATTCGAGGATGGGATTTCTCCTTCTTCTGTTTGTAATGCCTGAAATTGATTGTTGGTTGAGGCTTCTTTTCCTTCTTGAGTCTTGTTCTTACTTTTCTTTTGATGTGACCCATTTGATATAGGAGTTGGTGGAGGCATTTTTCTTCCCCTTTTTGCTTGCTGCCATCCTTCTTCTTGATTTTTTTCTAGGGTTTCTTGGGATGCTTTTGGACAATTTTTTACGAAGTGACCATATTCATGGCACTTCTTAGACTTAAAAGGTAGTTGTTCGTAATCTACCTTTTGCATGTGCTCCCATCCGTCCATGTATAGGTTTACAACTTCTGGCAGGCCTTTTTCCAAATCTACTTCCACACAAATCCTTGCGCAGGAAAACAAGGGTCCCTTTTGTAGCGCTTTGTCGATATAGTTGCCGAGAGAGTTTCCAATTTCTTGTAGAGTTTCATCATTCCACCAATGCAACGAGAGGTGGGGGAGATTAACCCAAACTGGAACCATTGAGGGCACATCTTTTTATGGGTCAAAAGATAAGCTCCAATGGTTTAGGTATAAACCACGAGGACCCATGAAATAAGGACCGCTCCTGAAGATGAGATCTCTATCGATTTTGTTTTCGAATGGGAAGGTAAAAAACCCCTTTCCACAGAAGCAATGTTGCAGACCCACAGATATCAATGGCATCTAGTTCTTATTTATCCAAGTGTCCATTGTTTTTGGCAAGGGCCAAATTCCAATAAACTGACCTATCAGGCCTCTCTCACTCAGGCCAATAGCTTTCCATCTTGAAGCCGCAGACATGATCTGGATTTGAGGAGCGGCTGCTCGCTTAACGAAACTCGCATCACTGGAATCCGAAGCTGAAGGAGGCAGGGGAGGTGTGGAGGCCACCAGAGCCCGAAATTCTTCGTCTAAGAGACGTCAACGGACCTCCGGACTCGGATCCGGAGGTGGATCCATCCTTGAAGCTACCCTCGAAGAGGGCCAAGGGAAAACCCTAGCTCATACGGTGGCCTACGCTTGGCTTTCACGCCACGGGCTCAGAAACCCTCGAGTGATATCCACAAGCAAAACATTTAATTTTTTTAAAATTTATAGTGGAATTGTTTTCCTATTTAAAAAAACATTTCTATTTTCTGAATTTATATAAATAATTGGGAAAATGTTGAGGAAAACACCAAGATATATAACATATAATCAAAATATTAATAAATTAATTTTAAAATTAAATATTGGATATTAAGCGTTAATAAATTTACAAACATGCTAGATTGAACATTTAATTTGCAAAATTCTATTCTAAATTTTACAAAAAAAATTACAATATTACATTTTTTATTTAATTTATTTTAAAATTTATAATGAATTTTTTATTTAATTTAATTTAAAATTTATAATGAATTTTTTATTTAATTTATTTTAAAATTTATGATGAATTTTTTATTTAATTTATTTTCAAATTTATAATGAATTTTTTTTCACATTTTAAAATATGTTGAAAAAAACCTATAACATAAAAAAACAAAATCAAAAAATTATAAAAAAATATTATATTCATGTTAATATTTCTTTTTTTTAAAATATTTTTAATTTTTCAATTTATATACATGATTAGAAAAATGTTAAAAGAAAACATAAAGATATATAAAATGTAATTCAAATATTAATAATTACTATAAAAATAATTTTAAAAAAATTTAAATGAATATTATAACTTCAAGCTGAGAAAAAAGTGAGAAATGGGATCAAATCTGGACACTAATGAAAGACTTCAGGGTTATATGTCTATATTTTCTAGTGGTGAACATATCTCATATATATATACCAATTTTCTACACAAAATTATGAAATTTAAAGTTTTTATTTATTAAAAAATATTATTTGTTGTAAGGGCAAAGAAGTTTGCATTTAATGTAAATAGTGGTTCAGGGATTCAGGTGTTGTTTGTTGTTTGTAAACATGTTAATTTTAAGATAAAATCTAGTTAAAATTATTAAAATGGCAGTTTTTAATTGCTTGAATTGCATAATAGAGATAATTCAAGTGTAATAGAAAATACTGAATTTATTATTAAAATGGCAGTTTTTAATTGCTTGAATTGCATAATAGAGATAATTCAAGTGTAATAGAAAATACTGAATCTATTATTGCAATCAAATTTATAATTTCAACACTTTCTCTAAAGACAAAAACAACTAACCGGTTTTCTATTAAAATTTCACAATTTCTATCGGAGATTGTTTTCTTTACATATAATTCTACATTATTTTCTTGAATTTTGTATGCCGTTTCCATGTGGGTGTCATTTTTCATACACGGAATATATTTCCACTCAGGCATACACTACCATTAAAAGTTTTCGTGAAGATCAGTTGTCTGATTCAGAGATCATATACAAAAATGTTATACATCAATCAATATTCAAAAAATGGAGGGCATTCCTCGTGATTCAAGAATCAATCCCTCTGAACAGGCTCTATCAGTGAAATGATAAACTGTATCAGCCCTTGGTTACCCAGGGGCCAGAACTGATATATCCAGTATTTATTTATTACAGGACTACTTCAAACAAAATGGTGAGCATGTTATAATCAAAAAGAAGATTTTCCCAGAAAGAGGATTCAAACATGATTATGGGCTTTGCCGAATTAATCCCTCTAAGAAAATTAATCTGAATCGTGCAATCTGGTCCTCTATATATGCAAAATTTCATTAAGGAGCAGTATTAACCAAGTCACGGAGATTCATGGGCTGGCAAATGTTGGCATACTTGCTGAGCCATAGATTGTCTGCCATGATGGCATTAGCAGCGTCCGTGGGATGGTATTCGTCCCACCATGCATAGCCGGACGCATTTTGACAGGCCATTTCTGGACTGATGCACATAAGCCAACCTCCGTATTTCCCTAGTCCACAGCAACATTGGAGCACATCATGGAAACCTGCATAGCAAAACAATATGAATGAACATTCAGCCCATCTAATCCTATTAATTCAGAGACATTTCTCTTCGGAGAAACCACCCAAATTTCTGTCTGGAGCAAGCTTGAAATTCATGTGGCTTTTAGAATTATCACAGGGTGATCACATAGGATTTACTTCTAAAGATCACTGTGTGATCTATTATTGAAACGAATTCTAATCACTGTTTCATCTATTATTATTGATGATAGATGATTATCCTTCACTGACATACTTTGTTTATCCGACTTTAATATTATTTTGAGATTTGTAAAATTTATTTTCTATGATTAAAAAGTTTTGAGAAAGAATGGTTGCAGGTTTCTATGGTTTTCATAAGTTAGGAGATACTGGAGATTAGAATTGTAGCAAAGATTAGGGAACTGTGATGGAATGTGGGTGTACCTAGGACACTCTAAAAAAAAGTGAGAGTCGTCATCAACTCTCATAGACTTAAAGCTGGCAACTCTCATAAACTCAGAGCTGGCAAATCCTTTTCTCACTCTCATACACTCAGAGCTGACAAATCTTTTCCTCCCATAACATTTCAGGACTTGTCAATCAACTCATTGAAGTTCATTCTTATCTTAATCATATTAATTGAAAAACTTATTTAAGCATATCAGAAAAAAAAAAAATTAAATATTTCTTTACATTTTACTGATAGTACTCATTGTAAATTTATGATTCGTAGTAGAGATTGTTAGTTCTGAGTTAATTAAACCCAATCACTGAAATCTCCTATTTATAATAAAAACTAAAACCATTTTCAAAAACTGAATTATCAGATAAAACTCAAAGCTGCCACCAATCTGTAACTCCACAAATTATCAAATAAAACTCAAAGCTCCCACCAATCTATAACTACAGCATAGCCCAATCATCAAGGTTGCAGATTACATTGCTTACCATAACGCTTAGGGTTGTGGAGAATATCCATGATTCCATCATATATGTCGCAGTAAACTATATTGGCATCAGGAAGCTTTGCGTTGAGCTGCTGCACCATGTATTTCATTGCATAATTGTACTCCAGAATCATGTTATTTACTGTTTCGGCGCATTCGCCATAGACACTGTTAGTTTCCCACAAGAAGCGAGGAGCACATCCAAGAGGCCCCATACCGATGCATACCATTTTTCTGGCATTAAGGTTGTATAAATGCTGCAATATATATAGTACATATATTAATGAAGAAAACATTGCTCAAGTATAAGATAGGCAAGACAGAAGCACGGTTAACGTGAAGATATATATATATATATATATATATTTTGTGGAGTTTTCTAAACTTAACTTAAGTTGTTTTTTTGGAACATCTTACATTATTTAAATGGTATATTTTAAAAACTTTCAAATATCCCTGAAACATCCATATTATGAAATTCCAATAAAAACAATCAAAATTATAAAAAATTTAACATAAAAAAGAAAATAATAGAATTTATAAACAAAATTATTAGAGTCAGAAACTAGCTAGAATTTAATTTAACATAAAGATTGAAATGATACCAATCTTAAACAAAATTATAAAAAGAGACAGAAACCAACTAAAAGATGTTTAGACTAATCTTAAAGAGTTTCATCTAACATAAAGATTGATTGAGATTGAAATAATCAAATTTTTAAACAAATTGATTAGTAGAAACAAAAAAGAATTAAAATAAATTAATTAAAAAATACATAATATAAAGATACCGAAACAAAAATACAATTATGAAATATATTTATATTTAATTTTACACTCAAAATTAAGGAATTATAATATACATTCAATAAATAGTAAAAAGATTTTAACATTATATCTGTATATTTAAGAAATTATAATATATGTTGTTTTAATAGTAAAGAGATTTTAACAGATCATTTTCAAATAACAGAATTCTGAAGCAGATAGACTTTCAAAACTTGTTCTTAGTGGCAGAGAAGGGATCCTAGCATGGGAAGAATTTCAGGAACATCATCTGCTTGATGCTGGAACACATCATATTTTTGTATAATTTGTTTTGCTCTTCGAAGCTCTTTTTCTCTTTGACAATTCATCATCTTGGATTTATGTCTTGCATCTCTGTTTTGGATTTTTCCTATTGTATGTTGGATAGTCTTCAGGACAGAATAGCAAAAGTATGTTGGATAGTCTTCGGGACAAAATAACAAAAATATGATTTTTTCTTCTGGAAAAAGTAAAGAGATTTTAACATTATACCTATATGTTAGTTTAATGTAATATTTTACAGAATTACATATAAAACAACAACAATAATAATAATGTTGGAAATTCATTTTATAGCTTCATCTTAACTCTATATTTATCAACAAATTCTTTAAAGTACAAGTTTTTCTAAAAATGTAAAATCTGAGTAAAAGGCTTGCATCCTAAGAGATTTTATCCCTTTTAATGGTTGGTATAATGAAAATAAAGAAACACTTAATTTATTTCATAATTTTATATTTTTGATATAAAACCTTTAAAAGAAGTATTCATAAAAAAAATTGTAGTTATATGTTATAAATAAAGTTTGTGTTGCTACGAAATTTTAATTTTTTTCCTTACATTAATTATAAAAGAAAAGAAGTATTCATACAAAAAATTGTAGTTATATGTTAGGATGAAGTTTGTGTTACTATAAAATTTTAATTTTTTTCTTACATGAATTATAAAAGAGAAAAAGTGGATTATCTCTTTAAAATTACGCTTCAACTTTTTCTAAATTTAATTATAATAATTTTTTTAAACTAATACATATTTGATTTAAAAAAATAAATATTAAATATAAAATTGTCTTTCATATAATTATATAGATTTTTCAAAAGACAAAATAATAAATTTTTCATGATCATAAATAAATAATGGAATAAGATAAAAGCTAAAGTATTTTGTTATGAAACATCAAAAAGCTAAGTATTTTGTTATGATACATTTAAATTAATTTGATTTTTTCAAGGGTTTTTTAAAAGAAAAAAATCAATTGAAAAAAATAAAAATTAAAAACTTACAGGATATAAGGATATAAGCAGGGAACAGGTCGAGAGGTCGAACCCAAGGGAGAAATAAGTAGCACACAGAACTGCCTATCCAATTTTACTAAGCAGAATTTTACTAAATATACTGGGGAGACATCCCATTCTTTGTAAAAAATTCAAAACATATATATGGATATACCTGCAATTCGTTACTGATGGATTCGATGAGTAGCTGGTTGAATCTCCAGGGAGAATCAATCGATTGAATTCCAGAAACATTGCGCAAGTAGTAATGAATGTAGTCGTTGCTGCCAATCGAAACGTAGATCAGAGACTCCGATATTATGTCCTTTGCCGCCTTTTCACCCAGGAATAAGGCCATTGTCTGGAACGTATCTGAGGCTTGCTGGATCTGTTGCGTCAGGGATATGTGCTGCCCCTGCAAATTAACGAACCCATTATCAGACTCTAATGGCTAAGCCTGGACCAAACAAGAAGATATAAAATAACATGAATTTTCTAATAAAATGGGGATTGAGTTTTAACCAAATCAGAGCCGCTGTCAAACAAAACTCCTGCACCAGCAGAAGCGAAATTAACCCCCTGCAACATATTTTGGTACATTCCTCCCAATCCAAGATACGGGGGAATAAATGGCAGCCCCATGAGAACCGCTGTGGCATTCAAAACAAATCAGGCATTCAGCCCAAACCTACCGTGAGAATAATGAATTTTCAAGATTCAAGCAAGAAACCAAAGATTATGGATTTTCAAGATTCAAGCAAGAAACCAAAGATTAAAGGGCATTTTCCTGAACGAACCTAGGTAATCGATGGCAAGCCGGCCATTGCAGAATCGGCCTGTTGGTACATGGGTATCAAAATCTCTTCCGTATGGAGGACTACTAGCTCTGGCAAACGTTCCAAGATAATTATTATTTCCAGCATCTACCGTAGAGTCCCCAAAAATAAAGAACGCAGGAAGCAAGGGATGGGATGCTTTATTTTCTTGAGACGCTGGTGCTTTAATGGCTGATGGTGCAATATTGATTGTTTCTTTCCTCCTCTGTGCAGTATTGTCCTCGGCCGAGTTTACGCTGGAAAGCTCAGGGTCAAATCCCACTGCTTCTTCTACTTCATCTTCTGTCTCGCCGAGGACGGCGGAGCATAGAGCAATAGCAGGATCGTCTGACCGTCGAGGAGGCCCCGGGGATCGAAATGATGTCTTGGGATCAAGAGCGCCGTGCAGCACAGGAATAGGGAGAAGCAAAGCTATAATGGCGAAGACGAGAAAGAACAGCGTGGGGGATCTGGGATTGAGACTAGAGGATGGCCTCATATTTCCACTTGATTTAATGCAGATCGTTTCTCCCGGTGCTTGTGCATCATGGCCTCTTGGATTTTATAGTAAAAGGCAGACCCGCTCAAATTTCAATTCGGGAACACGATCAAGAAATTTTAAAAATAATTTTTTTTTTTTTTCAAATAAAGTGGAAAACAAGTTAGCTCTATTTATTTTAAAAATAAAAATTTTATTTATTTATTTTTCAAATAAAGTGAAAAACAAGTTATCTCTATCTATTTTCTTTTATAATTAATTATATCTGTATATATATATATATTTATTGCTAAGTTTATTCTAAGATTAGAAAATGTCTTGAATATCAAAAATTACCTGTCACAATGTTTTCTTCAGTGTTCTGCAATATGCAATAATACGATAAATTATAATAAAAATATAAATATACATCAATAATAATAATAATAATAATCCATATAACTCCTCCTCATTTTCAAATTATAAAATATTTTTAAAATATTAAACACTTCTCGATACAAACTTTAATTGAGTTTATGCAGTGGGGTTGGATCTTTCTTAACACTTATAACACATACGAAGTTAACATGAATCTACATGGTTATTGAGCATAGCTTCTTTCATTCTACATCTCTACATGGTTATTGAGCATAGCTTCTTTCATTCTACATCTCTACATGGTTATTGAGCATAGCTTCTTTCACTGTTTATGTTTTGAACTTCTTCAGAATTTTTAAATTATTTTAAAATTCAAATTTGTTTCTCATTAATAATTATTGAAAAATATAAAGTGTTATCATCCTTATCAAAGTTAAATCTTTCATTAACACACCTTGAGTGCACTAATGCTTCTAAAAATTGGTAGGAAAAAGTGCAACTCTTGAGTGACTTCAACACAATAAGTTCCATTCATGACATCTCAGCTAAAAAAATTCTTAAAGTTCTAAAATTTATTTTTCTCATACATAAATTTAAAATAGAACAATTATTGTTTGCTTGAAGTTCAAACTAGAAAAAATATTATTTTAATGATATGAAAACCACAACGATTGTTAGCATCCATTAAAACCAATTTTGGCATATTTAAAGTTTAAGAAAAATGGTTGAAATAACATATTAAGAAGGTTAATATTATTTTTTTTTAACACAAACCACTGAGAGCTTTTATATATTAAAGAGGAAAAAAGACAGGGTTTATATACTGTAGAAGCTGGTTTGTTTCCTGTCAAAGAAAAACAACCACTTTTGTCCAATCAACTTATACAAAACTGTTGCTAATATGGCAAAATTTGTCCAAAGATCTATGGAGCAGAGCTATTACATTTTGAATCCATATCCTAGCCACCCACTAAGCTAAACATTAACTAGAGCAGAGCTATTACATCTTGAAATCAAATCCTAGGAACCAGGGAGCTATTACATTCTGAGACCAAGTCCTATAAACCCAGACTTAAAGCCTCCACTACTATTACCAAAGCCTTGAAACCGAAGAGCTGCGAAGCTGGAATAAGGAGAAACAAAAAGGATCAAGTACCAACCACCACATTACTGGAGACCGATCGTTCCACCATGATCAAATTGCAGGTCCTTCTTCATTCCTCGGATTTCGGCGCGCATACCATCGATTTTCCCAGCCACAATCTGAAGTCTGCTATGCAGCGAGCTAAGCTTAGTGTCCAGGTTAACAAAGCATGGGCACCCGTTTCCCAGAACCCCTGCGAGGCTATCGAACTTTTCAATAAGCTTGCCATTACTTTCGTTGACCTCCTTGTTTGTAGCCTACAACAAAGAATACAAATGTTGAATAGCTTTTTTCAATTCAAGGTTTTCCCCACACAGCAAGCTTATCTGGGCTTCCATGTTGGCCAAATAGGAATCCTTTGGGCTGTGACCAAAGTTCTAATAAGATCCAGGGCTATTGCCTTCGAAGTTGACAGGGGATGAGTCCGCTGGGAGGTCTAAACTATCATAATTCGAACCATACTTCATCCCATGATACAGAGAGGCTCGCTTCTTGAATACCGCAAGATACCAAGAATGAGGGATAGTTTTTCGACATAGTAGACAGTTGGGATTGGTGACCATCTTTGCTTGCTCCATAGTAGAACCAGTGAGATACCAGCTGTAATCCTGATAGCGGGCTCCTTCAACCTCATTAAATAGATTGTCTTCCTGAATGCCCAGCATCATTAAAGAGTGCATGCCACCCAAGTGATCGCCAGGTGACTCCAGCGTGAGAGTGGCTCCATCTCCGAGGCGCAGGGGAGGGTGTAAAACAATACAAAGGTCCATTAAATCTTGGATCCATAACCAAAATTTGTTGTGTGGAGGATAGGAATCAACTCCCCCACCAAGATTAAAACTAAATTCACAAAGAAGAGTCGAGAGGGACTCTACCATCCATAGAAGATCAGCCTTATGGGATCCAAACATTCTCAAAAACCTGATTATTGCTTACCATGATTCCACGATCAAGTCTAACACCAATGTTTTCCATTGCATCCGATTCATGATTATTGTTCCTCAGGATATGAAGGAAGCTAATAGTGTTAAATTCATCAATAAGACACTTTAAGGACCGGTGAAACTTGGAGATCAACCTTTTGCGATTCTTAGAAATGTCTCTAGCCTCTCTGATAACCAACATGGAGTCACCAAAAACAACCAAGTCAGTGAGCCCCTCATCCCGAGCGATCTACAGGCCTTTTAAAAGAGATAGCCATTCTGCACTAATATTGGACATCTTACCAATACCCAATCTGAAATCTTTCCTCTTGTTCCCTTCCGAGTCATGGAGTACCCTACCTGCACCTGCCAACCCTGAAGAAGGTTAGTATTATTACTTTTATTTTGAAATTGAGTTTTAATGTGGCTATAAGACAAAAAAGTTTTTTTTTTCTTATCCTTAGCCTTCTTAATATCATATAAAGGTGATAAATATTTTATTCTAAAATGTTTGAAGATATGTTCATCCCAACTATATTTTATTATATAAATTTAATTATAAAATTAGTAAAAAATCATTCTTATTTTTAAAATAATATTATAACAATGTACTCTCATAGATCCATTTTCATTAAAATTTGATTTTGTAACGAGGTTGGTTCAGTCTCAAACGAGCGCAAGAGTGATGGCATAGAAGTACAATGTTTTTTACCTCAAACAATGAAAAGGATTAATACTCTAAGAACTTATCATTTCTTTCATTACACTTTGGATCTATTCTCAATATAATAGTCTTTCTATACAAAATCTAAATTTTCACATAGTCAAGGTTGGTTAATAATCCACTACATAGCCCACGCCTTCAAAAATCTAATCCAATTTGTTTCTCTACAATAATTTACTTAGTTGCTAGTGCAAGTTATATACCAATATATCCAACAACAATCACATCACTGATCACAGGTCAACATGATGTCACAAATCTCTGGCAAACACAAATATTTGAAGAGCGATATCATTGTGTTTATGCACTTCTAAGGTCGTTAGGTCTCTGAAGAATGTGTTATGTTTCTTTTTAATAAAGTAAAGTTTTTTTTCGAGGGAAAAAAACACCTAGGAATTGTATATTGTAATGTGCCACTACCAAAGTCTTGAAATGCTTATTCCATGCTAGACTAAAATGTGATCCACAACACGAATTAAACATAGGCTCAAAATTAGAACCTTTCCAATGTTACCCAAATAATGGAATTGTCAAACTATTGTAGGATTTGGACCCATTTAAGTGATATATTGGGGCACACCTTGTGCCAAATACATTTCAAGGATACCATGTGTTCTTTGTGGCCTAAACTTGGGACCATGATATTATCATTTGTCTAACAAGTTGTGGAAACAATATAAATTGTATCTAAATAGTTTTATTTGAGAACGCTTATATGCACATGATAAATGCACAAAATAACATCTCACTTGTAATGGAAAATTTAAATTACACCAATGTTACAGATTTGAATTAATCTTGGATTTATCAAGCACTAAGAAGGATCAAATTCTTTGAGGTGCGAAGTTCTTTTCATGGTGTCAAAATTTGAGGGAAGGTTTGCAACTTAAAGGATTTGATCCCTCTTGACGTTTAATAGATCCATGGTTAAGATGAATCTATGTTGGTGTTATTTTTCTAATTTCAAGAAAGGAGATGGCCTGTCATATATGAAAATATTGATCAAATTGTAGACGAGTGTAAGATGACCGATTTAGTATGAAATATACAAAGTATTTATTTAATTGATATTATTATTGTTTCATTATATCCAATCAACCTTGTCGGTGGCTTTAATAATGCGAAATTCATTTTTTTCAATATTATATGGATCAACATGTGATGAACTTACTATTACCAATGTTGCACATCTACCACAGGTTTGATTGTAGAATGCACTTCTTGATGCAAATACTACTAGATGAACATGTCCAAATTTCTACACACATTAATCACTAAGGGTAGGGAATGGTGCAAACACATATTACATTGTCTTTGGACAATCCAAAATCATTTCAAGGCTCATGAAGATAAGACGGTAATTACATGTTGCTTGGTGGATTCTTGTTGTTCTATTAATGATAAAATTGCCAAATTTTACATAAGATCAATGCTAGAATTGATGAAGTTGTCTTTGATTCCTTGGCTAACTACACCTCCATGACATGTTTGAAACCTAGGGATTATTAGAATGCTCAAAAGAGTTTGCAATGCTTTACCCAAGTCATGTGTGGTTTTAGAACTTATGAAATAACTATTGCATGTAATATCCATCATTTATAATGCTATGAATGCATTTCATGGATATTTCCTTATACAATCTAGCATGTATGCTAGCTCTAATGGGAAACATGAAGATAAACAAGATCCAAAGAAGGAGCCAAAGAAAGAGAGGTCAAGTTCCAACATCACATTTTCCAAACCTCTATTCATAGTGGAAGAGAAGTGGACATCAAGCCCTATCAAGGTCATAGATCAACACTATGAAGTTGAAAAAATGGTTGTAACCACTAGAAGTATATGTTAGAAAAACAGGATCGCAGAGCAATAATAGTAAACAGAAATCCAAATATAATCATACATACACATTACAAGAGAGACACAGATATATCGTGGTTCACCCAAGATGGGATACGTCCACACTGAAGTTGCCAGTCCTTATAATTATACCGTCCAGCAAAGTGAAGGGATACAACCTGCAGCACAACTGCTGCACTTCCTCTTCATTGTCTCACAGTCTCTCTTCTGATCTCAAAGATATTTACAATGCATAAAACCTAATACATCAACCCTAGCCGTATTACAATGTCTTTCTTTTATAAGGGAAATACAATGGGAAAATACCATGGGTTACCAAACCTGGCGTTCAAACACGGCTGAATCATCATCTATGAGATTGGAAGATCAGGCTCCACAACCAACAATCTCCCACTTGGAGACTGATCACAGCAACTCCACCGCTGCTGCACTTGCTCGACTTGGACTTGGAAAATTTCTCCTCTTCACCTTCATGCTGGAAGGCCAACTGAAACTGAGCAAGAGCTCAGTTTCTCTCTGGTCACTACCTTTGTGAACATGTCTGCAGGATTCTGGCTAGTGTGTATCTTTTCCAACTTCAACAGTTCATCTTCCATAACAGAGCGTATGAAATGGTACTTGAGCTATATATGTTTAATCCTGGAATGGAATGCTAAGTTCTTTACAAGATGAATGGCACTCTGGCTGTCACTATACAACTTGCTATCCTTCTGATTCTTACCCAATTCCTCCATAAACCTCTGCAACCAAATCATCTCTTTACTAGCCTCTATAACAGCAACATACTCTGCTTCCATTATTGAAAGTGCAACAACCTTTTGCAGTTTAGAAATCCAACTTACTGTTGTTCCACCTACAGTAAACACATACCCTGTGGTGCTCCTCCTGCTATCCTTATCACCTGCCATATCTGCATCAACATATCCCTGTAGAACAGTGTCTGAACCTCCAAAACATAATTCCTAAGTGGTAGTACCTCTCAAATACCTGAGAATCCACTGTACTTGTAACAGCCCAAAAATCGCAAAATAAAAAAAATAAAATTGATATAGCCTATTATATAAGATAAGTGCTATCTGCGGAATGATAATGATTAACTAACAGATGATAACTGCCTCATACAATTTGTCTTAATTGTTTTAAACATGAATAAGTACTTGGTTATAAGTAGGATGCAACAAAACAATGTTTATTTCGTCATGTGCAAGGATCTGGTAACAATACTAATGAAGTTGTTTGCATATTTTTGAAGGGGTTCCTATCGGGTTCCCTTGGGTTTAATTAGCTTTGAAAGCTAAAGCATTGGATTCTTCTTTCGCAGATCTGCAGGTAAGGTTATAGAGTAATTCCAGTTTTTACAAGACAAGTTGCAAGCTTCAGCTTGGCATCTCTATGTTTAAGATAATTGTAAAATCTGTCGTGGATGAAGATGTCGATGGTATGTATCTTCAATTTAACTTCGCCACTTGAATCGTATTTTTATGGTAATGATTTCATGTGTCGCCAACAATGTTTAAGCACTAAACTTGTTGTAACTATTGGTGAGATCAGTGGTAATTTAGCCTATTTTAACCGTCTGAATTTGTAACACGTTTGGTCTTTATGAAAGATAGTGTCATCAATAGAATAAATGACTCTACTGGAGATGACGGCTGCAATGTAATAGGTCTTGTAGTGTTAGTGACGCCGTTTGTATTGTGTCCACATATGAATCAAGAGGCTGTTGATATAATAGTATACAACATAGTAGAGTTTGTGTCAAACCCTAGCTTTCAATATAATTTGAAGGTTAAGTATTCTCTACACTAACCTTAAGCAATAGCCTAGCTATTTAAATGTAATGTTTAAATGTTAACCTTGTGATAATCCATATTATACTATGGCATTGTAATGGTTTATAATACATAGTTGATGTATTAAATATGTTGATTCCACATTGGATATCCTATAGAAACTATGTTAATAACTTTGTTGAAATGTTATATGGCGCGAATATTAATATGGGAATGATATGTGTAAGCACTATAGTTCGGCGTGCATTACATCTATATGCTATGTAAACTTTGGAACAAAGTTAATGCTCCTAGCATGAATGGTATCGTGATAACCTTATGAATTGAACCATGTATCTTTGTTTATGGTATTTTTATGCCTCTATCCTATGTTGGTTAACTTATGCATTGTTGTGAACGGTTGTATGGCGTTCTTGATATCCCGAGGCCTTCGCTGTCACATGACTTGAGCTCTGATATGAATTAAATGTTTATGCAGTCGAGACTCTGGCCGATATCTACGTGAGATCTCAGCATTTAATTCAATCCGGTTGTGGTGTTGTGGTTGCTATGATGGCGTCTATGTGTCTGTCTTCAAGTGATAATCGTGGTAAGGAATAGTGATGTGTCACCAAGCTATGAGATCAGCTTTGGGTGATATGGAATCCGACTGTTCTGCAAAATTTAATGTAGTCATTGATTGCTATTCAATCGTATCTCTGTCTTGGTTTCATCATAGCTCGCTGGCTCATTCTCGATCATTGATCTCAAGTCTCTCAGTAGTTGAGATGTGTAAACCCTAACGAGACTTGCCTTAACGCTATTTTGCCTTCGGGCATTCATTTTGTGGTTTTGTTTTGGAGGAAGAAGGCCGACAGGCCGCTGGTTTACAGGGCTCGACCCTGGGCGGTTGTGGATGGAACTGTGCCTCAATTCATTGTAATCTTGTTATGAAAATATTGTATAAGTGTTTGAACTTTGCTGAGACGGTAGTGTTGAAACCCTGTGGCTTTCTTTCGGTGGCAAATAGGTTAGTAGGGAGGTCTTGACTTCGAATTCGGTTATGATTTAGTTGCATGGCAACTTTGCTGCGTTGGAGAAAGGATTTGGAAACTAAACGCATTCCAATCGACTGTTTAACAACAGGGTAATTTTTTCTGGTCTCTTCGTTATGTAATGTGTTTTCCTTCGTTTTATCAACAGTCAAAATATAAGTTACTAAATCCTCAAAGTTCCTTGTGGCAGGTAATGCCATCGTGATGTATTCAACGCTCTAGGTTTGGTGGCAATGGAGTTCGGCGATCAATGGATAGCAATGCAGCTAAAACGGTAAGCCCGGTGGCAAACCCTCGTAGGTTCTCCTGGCAGAAATCATGGCAAACAGTTGTATCGTCAATCTAGAAATCGTGGTTGAAAAACCTGAGTCGTTGTTTTAGTTTGTAGAGTCGATGTAATAGCTGGTACTTGTATAGGGTTTGAGTTCAGGGTTTCGATCTTGGAAACGATCCTTTGTTTTAATTTGGGTTCCAAACTCTGATGAGGTGATAATAAAATATCTTTTTGTAGAACTTAAATGGCCATGACTATCTTCGTGTTTAAGTGTTGGGGCTTGGCCCGTATAAGAAACTTATCGTTCGTTGATTGAAGAAATGGAAATAAGTCGTGTTTAAACAGTCTTTGTGTAAACTGATAATGTGTAAGAAAACTAGGTTTTAATCGTACCTGTGCTAATGTGCTTCGTTCTGGACTGTAAGCTTAAGAATGTTTAAAAAGGAATCATTTTACAAAATGTGTATGAAGAAATTGCTGCTACTATTTATTAAATCAATGTTTATGTGTTGAAAATATGTGACAGGCTTCAGCCAAATGCCTCGTCTTCGACTGTGTGAATGTTTTAAGTAGTACAACTACAAACCTATCAAGGTTTAGGGTTTTTGGTTAAGTTTAGAATGTATGTCATGATGATAACTAATGATACGTTCGACATCAAATGAAATTTGTGTGTTCTTTTTGAATTTTTCTCCTGCAGTCATTGAAATGTCTTAAACTTTGAATTGATATTTGAAATCAATAAATTCGATCTACAGTAATGATTTGTGATGTAAAAAATATACTTGATTTGTCTACTGTGAGTAAAAATAAGAAAACGACAGAGAGCTTGTTTATCTAGCTCGATTCGGTATCAGCATTGAACTTGCGTGTTTATGATTATATGTGCATGTAAAAAGAAAAACGTTAAACCCTAGCTCTATGATAAGAGACTTTGTTTACTTAACTACTCTGTGTGTGCAGTAATAGAAATATTAGTAATAACAGTAAACTTTGAAAGAATTTAAATGTAAAATTTGCAAACCCTAAGTTGGTAATATGTTGCTTCTTATTTGTCTATCTGTCCTATATGTACAATAATGATAACAACAGCAAACTATAGTTTATTCTTTTGAAAATAAACAATTGGAAAACAAAAATGAAAAGAATCAGAACTGGATTCTTTGTCCAATATAAACTCTGTTATTTCTATAAAATAGATTTATTGTCTTTATGGGAAGAATGGAAATAAGAATAGTACTGTGAATAAAATACAGTAGATAATGCTAATTAATAACAGCAGATAATTTAAACAGAACATATAAAATGGTACTTTCATCACCATGGCAGTTTGCCTATCATATCTTATCTATCTTAATTTGTTTCTGTACTAGAGTACGATGTTGTTCCTTTTTGCATGGGGAAAAATATAGAAACCATTTTATTCAATCAATTCACATTTATACAGAATTATTAATTTACACAGGAAACTGAAATAACTTATAAAATAAACAGTGAAAGTTTAATAAACAACAAAATTATAAACATACAACTATAGATAACAAGAATTTAAAATAAAACAGATAAGACAATAGAACCTGTAACTGATGATAGGACCGACAAACACCCAAGGAGGCATGTTCCTCCCAACCTGCTTCAGAAGAAGCAGCTCAACTGCTGACTTCTAATGAACCCCCGAGCCTGCTTACTGATCCAATAAGTGGGTGGAATCTATGTAGAAGCAAGGCACTCAAAAATACCTTCTCCACTCGGTATCAGCCTCCTGAAAAATGCCTTCTCCACTTAGCATCAACCTCCTGAACTCAATAAGAGTTTGGAAGACTCACAACATGATCAACAACAGCATATCCCCTCATCAAATCTCTTGGGTGCAAACACAGCAAAACCCCAAGGTAAATTTCCTCGTCAAGAAAAGTGATGAACCTCAGTTTAATATTTGATGGCTATTATATAGACTGCCTAGGTGTTTTAGTGGTCAGTTTGGAATAAATGAGCCTCAAGCTCCAGTCCCATATTTCAGGGCACTAAGACCACATTTCAAGGGAGTTGTCCCATACCAACAACTAGTTAGTTGCATCATGATGCTGCCACTTGTCCATTTCCTTCTACCCCAGATTCCATTCCACCTAGTGGATCAGTAACCACTCTTTCAACAGTCCTCTTAGGTGTTTGTCTCCTATTTTATTTATTAAATAATAATATATTGTACAAATTACAGTCATCCTTGGACACCAGTCCAATATAAACTTTACAATAAAAGTTATCATAATGTTTATAAACACAAAATGTTTTCCAGGTTGATATTCATCACAAACTCAATTGGAACCATAGTATTGAGAAATTGATTAGTGGAGGATGGAAAGCTTATTTTGGTCTTGAAAATAATTATAAATTAGCCAACCTGGTCATGTGGGATATAAAAAAGTTCATCTTTGAAACTCTTGTCGTCCCTGTTATCTTATACGGTTGTGAAGTATGGGAGTGCATCATTTCTAGAGAATCTTGGAGAAAGATTGAGCAAATCCAGAATCGGTTTATAACATATAACCTCAAAATTAAAAGAAATACGCCTTATCCTATTCTCCTCGTAGAAGTGGGTCTTCCCCCCATCGAGAACATGGCTATGACTAGATACTTGATGTACAAGCACAAGATAAATAACATGAGAAACGAGAGACTTCCTAAAATTGCTTTAAATTCAAGTCAAAACCAACTACGCCTCAAGCGGAGTTAGTGTAAAGATACAATGGCTTGGTTAGACCATTGGGGCATTGATGAAAATGACACTTTACACAATATCGATAATGTCAAAAATATTATTACCTTTAAGTTTAAAGAGAATAGCCAAGATTAGAACGAACTCCCATGAGCTTCATAGCGAAACATGGCGTTGGTCTATTCCCAAAACTCCGTGGGAGGAAAGGGTTTTCCATCTTTGTGAGTCTATGAGCGTTGAGGATGAAAATCACTTTCTCTTATAGTGCCCTGCTTACACCCACATTAGATATGAGTTTCATAGTATTTGCTACAATACAAACCTTGCTAACCTCTTAACTTGCCAAAACTATAGTGAGCTTGGAAAGCTTCTTACCAAGATTTTTGAACATAAGAACAAAAGTTTAAAGCAAACCAAGTAATAACTTTTATAAAGTTCAATAAACCAAAATTGGTCTCAATAAACATTATTCATCATCATCATCATCAAAATTACAATAGTATAATTACAACTCAACCACAACCCAACACAATATCATAATTAAATTAATTCAACCTAAACCCATGATAAAAGGCAAGACTAATAAAATTACAACAATATAAATGCAACTCAGCACAATATCATAGTTAAATTAGCTCAACCTAAAACCATGATAAAAGGCGACACCAAAATAGATAAAAGACATTTTATAAACTCTAAGACAAGTCCTACTTGTTTTGTAAGAAGCTTTAAATTAAACTTATATTTTATTACTTTATTAGTCATAAGAGAAAATTATTCTAATGATAATAGGTAAGATTTTGCACTACCATTAAAAATAACAACGAGAAATTAATAAAATAATATAAATTTAATGTAAATATTACTTTTTCTTTAAAAATACAAGTTGCAAAAGAAGATTTTAAAATAAATATAATTGCAATTCAAAACAATGTCATGGTCAATCTAAAACAATGATAAAGGCAAGAGACAACGAGGACAATAAATATGTTATTTGAATTAACAATAAGAGAAACAACTAGTGGCTTACAACAAAGAAGGATTGTAAAAAAATAGTGTCTTACAACAAGTCTTACTTGTTTCAGTAAGAAACTTTAAATTAAATTTATTGTTTTTTAAGAATTTTAATTAAATTTAAATTTATTAATGATAAAAAAAGTATTCTAATGATAAGAGGGAAGTTTTGTATTTCTGAGTTTAATTTAATCTCACCCTTTTTAAGTGGGATCTACACTCTTAAAATTATAGTAGCAGCCAATCAGAAGTCCTACACTTTTAGATTATAGTAACACCCAACCAAAAGACCTACACTCTTGGATTACCTAATTCAATAGAAAACCAACATCAAAATTATCAATTGAATTTAACATAAATTAATATTTTTAAAGTGGAACTGCAATTTAAAACTGCCATCATATTGACATGCGAGAATTCACTGTTCTTTTTAATTTTAAAAGTAAAACAAAAGGGAAGAGGACAAGTTGTAACCTTCCAAAAAGTGGCCCATACCTAAAAAATAAGATTTTATTTTCTCTCGTATCACTTCAATTTTCTCTTTAACAGATTTTAAATCTTTGCGCTCAATTATCAGAGAATCTCATAAGCTGTAACGATTTCAATAATGGCAGCCTTTTATCTAAAGCAGCTTTTTATGAATATTGACAGGATGTCTTCTCAGATTGTATATATATTCTTAGTAAATTATTTGTACAAATCCCATGAACTAACAATGATACTATCTACAATAATATACTAAAAAAACCGTGAAGTTTGCTTTTTAGATCTACCACTGCAAAGATATATATATTGTTATGAATGCAAATGAGATCGGATCAGATGGCATCGTAGGCACAAAAAACGTGGAACAAAAGGCATGCAAACTTAGAATATGATCAATTCCGAACACGCCAAGAATTGATTCTATATAAGCTCTTTCCTCTTCAGTGTTCTCAGAATCACAGCAACAACAATATTTCTAATTATTTTACGATCTCTGGGTGCTCAAATCCTTGTGCAGGCGACTGGCAAGCAATAACAGGAAGAGAAAGATCATGGAGGTTTTTCTATATTCGATCTTGACTTTGGTTATTACTCAATGTTTTTCAAGGGCAATTTCTGATTTTTTTTCTTCAATCTCTGGCTTTTCTAAACTTTGTGGGCTATAACCTGTTGGGCAGACTGGTTGATTCAATCGTTTGTGATCTTATTATTACAGACGGTGGAATTGAAAGTAGTGATGGCCGGATATAACTGCGAACAAAAGATTAAGAAGTGTTTAGCTAAACTCAGAGGTAAACCAAAACCCTAATTTTTCCTTCTTGCTTGCTGAATAACAAAATGGAGTAGAGACTTTTTGCAGTTTGTCATAGTAAAGATTTATATCATTGCACTGATGGTAGTTAGCTGTATCTATGATCTATGAAGGAAAAATTTAGTGTTGTTAACAATGAAAAATGAATTGTAGATTTTTGAATATCTCAGATTGTTGATAACTGTTAAGAATGATGAAATCTTTTTGTGATGTAAGCTTTTTGACAATGAAAAATCTGAGGAGACGTAGTTATCTAAGAATATGATTCTGCTTCAGCCTGCTTCTTTCATTATGGATTGTGGAATGAGCCATATAAAATATAATCATCTAAATTTCAATCTAGGGTTTCAAAAATATTTTGTTATCATGCTGGTTTTTCTGGAGGAAAATGTGTCCAATACCAAAATATTCGGTGGGAGTGGATACATCACCCGTCAGGGGATTCTAGCGGTTGTCTCAGCGTTTCTAACTTATCTGTAAATATCTAAATGGTGCTTCTCTCTTCTACTTTGCTGTTCAGAACTATCCTCTGATAATGGGTGGAGTGTATATGAAAACATGAGATTATTTTGGTTTCTTTTGACAGGATTTACTTCAGAAAAACTCACTATGATTTTGTTGTTGTTCAGAACTATCCTCTGGGTGGAGTGTATATTGGAAACATGGAATTATTTTGTTTTTTTTACATGATTTACTTAAAAAAAAACTCACTATGATTTTGAAAAACTGTAAAACCATATACTTTAATTTTTTATCATTTAAGATAGATATGTAAATAGACTGGAACCACCTTGATTTTAATATTTTTATAAATAACAACAACCATGAAATACCATATATATAAGAAAAAAATAATGATAATGGTGTGTAATGTGCAACAGGCATTGAAAAGGTGGAAGTGGATGTGGGCTATGGAAAAGTGGTGGTATCTGGATGTGTTCATCCCAATAAGGTGTTGAAAGCAGTGAGAAGAGCAGGAATGAAAGCAGAATTCTGGCCATCTCAGAATGAAGCGCTTCTCAGAACTTATGCTGCGGGAAGCATGAGCACCTATTATTCCATTTCGCCACTCAATAATGGTTGACTTACAACTCACTGTTCTTCATCCTCTTCTCTGGTCGACTCCAGATATACTTAACTCAGTTTCCAATCCATGCTCTGAGTTTTGGTATTTTTAAATTGTAAATTCGTTTTACATTGATAGTGAATTGGAAAAGACTGTAAACTTTCTCTTTTCTGTGTATTTTTTTATTAAACTTATCTATTTATTTTTATTTTCTTTTCTGTGTATTTTTTTATTAAACTTATCTATTTATTTTTATTTTTTATTTTATATGTTATATTTGTGATTTTAAACAAAGAAATATAAACCCATAAAAAAATTGGATGTGAAGTAATAAGTTTGATTTGATGTAAAAAATAATTTTTTTAAATAATAAATATAAATATTTTTATTTAATTATATAATATTAAAGTTTAGAAAGTGAGAAGTGAAAGGTGTATTTGTTAATTTTATAAATGAATAAATGGAAATTTGGAGTGGATGAAGAGATGCAAAGATCTTTATTCAAACTATTTCATCTATCTATAAAGGTGGTTAAGGTGTATATTTTTGCACCTTCACTCTTCAATGTACACATGCATGCCTTCGCATTCTAGTAGGGTGAGCAGTTTTAGAGAGGAAAGGGTGAGGTGTGCATTTATGCACCTTCATTTACATTGAATACGTGGTTTAGAGGGAGAGGATGAGGATGGGGATGAGGATGGGGTGGAGAACCTTCTAATGTGTAAATATACACTTTCACTATCTTCGGAGGCTTTTTTCTCACCATTACAAACTCTTTCAAAGTGGTGAAAGTGTGCACTTTTACACCTTCACCTTGGTAGGGTGGGTGGTCGTGGGGCTAAAGCTATATATATGTGCACCTTCACCCCATGTGATGGCAATGAGGAGGTTGCATTTGTGTACCTTCACACCCCCCCACTCAAGGGTACATAAATGCATGCCTTATCGCCAAGGAAGGGTGGGTGATCATGGGATGAGGGAGGGGCTAGAGGGTGGGTAGTGTGGCCCAAATTAAAGGTGTGCATTTATGTATTGGGGGGTATTTCAATCCATTAGAAATACCTTATTGGATTTCACTTTCTAAAAATGTACAAACACACACCTTTACCCCCATTTAAATAGTAGTTATTCCATTTCACTTGCTTAAAGCATAGTTACACAAATCATTGAACATGTAAGCTCAAACCAATAACAAGCCTAAGTTTTACAATCACCAAGTATGGAATTTATCAAACACAAGTCGGGGTGAACACGATATGATGAAATTTCAAGAGATATTGAACAACATACGATGAAATCATGTGTGCACTACATCTCCTCTATTCCTCATAGTTCTTCACAATCCCAAAAAGTGTGCTTTATTGTCTCATATTTCCTACAAAAGGAGTAGGAAAATTTTGATTTAACCAGCTTAACTTTTGTGGTAAAACTTGATATACAAGAAGCCAAGAGGAGAGCGTATTTTATAGTCATATAAGCAATTCCAAGATGTCACAATAAAGTGTATTTCACTATTTTGACATACACACAAGGACCCACACAATACTTCTTATGGAGAAAGAGAAGGCCAAGGCAAGAAAGCATGCTAATCCCACAACCAATTAATCATTATTTTAGTACATCAAATTAATAAAATTAAAAAAGTCATATACAACTAGATATAGAATTCAAATTAAAATTCCACATTTTCTCTAATTCAACTAACTTTTATATATATATTCTTATTTTCAAAATCCATAACCTCTTTTTTTTCAATGCCAATTACTCTCTCCTCAAACAAAGCTTTCAAACACAAATATTTTGTAATTCAAACATGTCAAAATACCTTAACAAGATGGACCAACCCTTTTACCGCATAGTTGTTGCATCCAATTAGTAGATCTCCAAATATGGAGGTTCGTTTTACAACATTCAATGTGGAAAAGAAACAACTTGTACAAGTTTTATATGTCTAAACAAATGTGGAGACAAATCCCAACCTCTAATGTCATGTCACATGAAAAGGCCCATGTCCAAACATAATGTATAAGCAAATCCCAACCATGTTCAAACATAATGTATAGACAAATCCTACCCTCTATAAGCACTAGGGTAGTGATTAAAGCAACTATCAACGCTTACACTTTATATTCTTAAAATATAAAAAATTTCAAGTTTGAATGCTTATATTTTTTAATCGAAAAAAAACATAATTTGCTATTAATAATAATTAAAGTTACATCAAAAAAAAATTGACAAGTCTAATAGTCTAAATAAACTATCACATATAGTCCTCAGTTCTTTATCGAGTCAAAACTTCATACAAAAAGAACCCCGTCCTCTCTAAATGTTTAAGAACACAAGAGTTTCATTACTACTTCCATTCATTCATATCTTATCACCATCTAACTTCCAAAATCAAAAGTTTGTTAATATCTAACCTAAAAACTATAAATATAATTAGAAAACCTCATCCTTTTAAAAGATTAATGATGAACCAACATCAATCCTCAAACCATCCATGTACTCCTTGAAGTGAGCAAAACCATCCATTAAACCAACAACCATCTTCGAGATTTGATCTGCCTCTTGATTATATTCTCTATAGATGTGAGAAAAAGAGATTAAAGAGAAGTTATTTATATGATCTCTAACTATGTTGATCCACTGATCAATGGCAATAACATTGAGACCATAGTTTCCTTCATCCCATTCAATAATGATTTTTCAATTGCCTAAAACGTGTAAGGAAACAATACCCCTTTTATTTGCAAACCAAAGAAGACACCATAACGCAAGAAGATCAACTTTAGTATTTGTCCCATTTCCTCCTCCCATCCAAAATTTGAAAGCATCACCAGATTTAATTTTCAAACATCCACCTGCCCCACACATCCCACCCTTTTCTTCCCCATCAAAAACTCCAGTATAAATATTAATAGATAGACATGGTCTTATAGCTTGTCTAATCCTGAATTTCTCCCTTTCCTTAGAGAAGGAAAAAAATAAGGATAAGATTATGGAACACAAAACAAAAACAAGAGGTTTAAAATTCTCAAAAATTTGAGAATTCCTTGCCTTCCATACTTCCCAAGTCATAAAAAATGGAAGTTCCATAAATTTTGTTTTTCTTTTTTTCCATAAGAAAAGGAAATCTTTGAAGTTAGAATCTCCCCAGTTGTCTTGAAAATTTAGAATTTTCCTTAATTCATTCCAAATTGCTCTAAAAAAACTGCAATGAACAAAGATATGAGAGATGGATTCAATTTCATTCCTGCAAAGAACACACATACCTGGTCCGAAGAGGACTCTTTTAATCAAGTTATCGTAGGTAATTATTTTGTTGTTAAGACAAAGCGAGATAAAGCATTTAACCTTTAATGGAATTTTCCACTTCCAAAAGGAGGAAGCCCACCATGCATGGGAATGATTCGGAACTTTTGTTGAGATAGCTTCATAATCATTTTTTGCAGTTAATAAGCCATTTGAATTTTCCCAATACCAAATGATCTTATCCTCCTCGTCCCTTAAACAAATACCAGCTTTGTTCATATTCAATAAGAAATTGTTCCATTCTTTTGCTAAATCATCACTTAGTTTCAGATCCCGAGCACTTAACCAATAATAAGAATCTTCATAAATAGTATCAGCCTTCCTGAGTTGTGCAAAAACCTGAATATTTTTATGATTTTAAGTACAAAGATAATTCTTTTGGATATTGAATAGTTTTCTTCATCCCCCACAAAAGGGCCCAATCCCACAAAGACCTAAGAACCACATCCTATATTCCAGGAAATTCTTTCACCCAGCAAAGGATAGAATTTTAAGAAATTCCTCCAAATAATCGAAGCATTTAAGACATATTTGCATGGCTTTTGAATCCAGTGACTAATAATACATCTTTTAATATATTTAGATTTTAAAACTTTTCTCCATAATTCGTTACCTCATAATCCACACAAAGACTCTTCATGCTCAAAGCAAAGTTGAACCAATCAAAATTGAATAGTTATATCCAATATAAAAAAATTAAAGAGTCAAATTCCTTAAAAATAGTTAAAATATGTTGGGTATGTGTTATATTCTTTGCATGTGTGTGGGGGGTTTGTCTTATGTACGACTATGTCTGTATGATATATCTGTCATCTTGTGATGTGCTTGTGTTCTACCATGTGCATCAAGCGCTACACGTAGCATTGACTCAAGGGGGGTAATAGGGGGCACCAACGCCCTCCCCCTTTTACGAAATGAGTTTGATTTTTTTGTGTTATTTTGGTTTTTTTCTAAAAATATGTAATTTAATCCCAGTTAAGGGATTGGGGTTTATTTCTAATCCAGGTTAATGGATTAGGGTTTTGGATGCTGTGGAATACCTACATATTGTATTGTGGGTGGTTAATAATCATAATGAGAGAGTGAGAGGTGCGGCCCTAAGTTTTACTGGTTTTCCCTAATAAGGATTTCCAAGATAAATATGCATGTATTATGTGTGAATATTGTGGTGTAATCTTTATTTTACTTAAAATAATATGTATGCTTTGCTTCTTTGCACATATTTAAAACTTACAAAAAATACCAAGCGTAAGAAAGTACCATCCTTAATTAAAATTTATAGATAAATCATGGAACAAACCTATCATAAATTTGAAACCTTAAACCAAAAAACAAAGTTGCCTCTAAACAATAAATTAAACCATAACATGTGATCTACTTATAGAAAATCATTAATACAAAATAAACCCATTAAACTATTCATACAAAATAGACCCATTAAACCCTTAATGTTGTTAACATGCATGCACTAATATGACATCTAGGATATCTTCTACCTAATTAAATCCCAATAAGACCATTTCTTTTCCTTTCTTTCTTTTTTTAATTATGGGAAAATTTTAAAAGAAATTTAACAAGAGACGACTATCTTTTTAAAGTTAATGCTAATCTCATTTATCCTATTACATTACTCTAAATTCAAAAGTTTTATGTCTAATATTAAGAAAAAACCCCACTGAAAATAAACAAGACGAGTTGTTAAGCAGCAAGTCCCTGCCCTAAGTTATTGTTCAATCAAGCTAACTAGCATTGACAAGCCTGCCCTAATTTATTGTTCAATCAAGCTAACTAGCATTGGCAAGTTATCGAGCGGACCAACAATGACAAGTTATTGTTAAATCAAGTTAACCGAAAGTGGGTTACGTTCCTATCTCTTCACATATTCATGAGCAAGTTGGCAACGCAAGAAACACAACTTCTTACACTTAGCAATTTGAAAATCTCGCAAGTATGCTCAAACATTATATTTTTTCTTAGAAAGCATGCAAGATAAGCTCAAGCATCAAAGCAAGCAAGAAAAGCGATTTTGGGTCAATAAATAAATAAATAATTTACATTTCCTAGAGTTTGGGTCAATCTTGGAGTCTAAGACTTGGACCTCTTTTCTTTAGGCACATGGGAAAATGCATCACAACCAAAAATATGCAAATGAGAATAATTAATTGGCTTACCACACCAAACCTCCTCTAGAATATTTCCACCCAACACAGTTTTAGGTGGTATGTTAATCATATACTCAATTGTATTAACAGTTTCTTCCCATAATCCATTATCCAACCTAGATGCACTAAGCATACTTCTTGCACGCTCCATGATTATGTGATTCATTCGCTCAGCCACCATTTTGTTGTGGTGTGTATGCAACAACCTTATGGTGCTTAACTCCTTCCTATGTTATCAAATTCCTTGGAGTAATCTTCTCCTCCATTATCGAATTTGAGGCATAAAATAAACTTTCCCAAACGTTTCTCTACTCATTCCTTGAACTCTTTAAATTTCTCAAAGGCTTCACTCTTAATTTTCAGAAATTACACAAACACTCTTCTAGAATAATCATCTATAAAATTCATAAAATATATAGCACCATGTATGGACAGAGTGGGCGCTAGTCCAAATATATTAGAATGAATAAGTTGCAAAATATCAAAACTTTTACTAGAGCTTGCAGTAAAATGAAGTCTTTTCTTTTTACCAAAAATGCAGTGCTCACACAAGTCTAAATCACAAGACTTAATCCCAGAAAGCATACCTCAATAATGTAGAATTTTCAAACATTTTTCACTCATATGACCATGTCATTGATGCCACAACATTGTTGCATCCAGAACATTCCCTAATTTTGTTGGTGTTGCATGATTTGTCATTGTATCACAACATAAATGATATAGGATCCTATAAGATTCTCCTCTTGCTACCACAAGGGATCCTTTGGTAATTTTGCATCGAATTCCACCAAAGGTAGTATACTACCCCAACTTATCCATCATCTTGATTGAGAGCAATTCTTCCATAGATCTAGTACATGTTGTGCATCACACGGCTTCCTTTCTCTACCATGGTCTAGCTTGATCTTAATGTAACCTCCTCCCATAATTTCTAAAGGATTATCATCACCCAAGTAGACCATTCCACCACTATAGGGTTGGTATTTGACAAACCAACCTTTATGTGGAAACATGTGGAAAGATGCACTTGAGTCCAAAACCCAAGCATATAACAGAGATCTAGCGTTACTAAGATAGAAAGCCTCACATGTTGTCTTCTCTTTTGAATCTACTGTACTAGCTTCAACTAATGGTTGATCTATATTTTTATCCTTATTTTCCTTCTTCAGATTCCAATAGTCCTTCCTTGAGTGCCCTAGTTTCCCACAATTCCAGCACCTCCCTTTCTTGCATTCTTTAGACTTGGATCTGGAATGTCGTCTCCCTTGTTGACCCATTTTTCTAAACCACCCTCTCATAGATAGAGCTTCATTGGTAAAGGGATCCAGAGATTATTTTCACCTCAAATCTTCTCCCAGTAAAGCTATTGCCACATCATTGAATTTCATAATTCCTAATGATGAGTTGGTGATGGTCACCACTATATGATCCCAGGTATCTAGGATGGAACATAGTAAAATGATCACCTTGTCCTCATCCTCCACCTTTACACCAACCAAGAATAGTTTGTTGATTAGGGTATTAAATTTGTTTAGTTTATATGCCACAATTGAAGCCTCCTTCATCCTGAGATGAAAAAAATTGTTTTTTTAGGAAAACCTTGGTTGTTGTCGATTCAGTCTCATACATCTTCCCAAGTTTCTCCCAAAGGGATTTTGCGGTTTTTTTCTTTAGTAACAATGAACATGACAGAGTCTACAAGGAAAGGAGAGTTTTATAAATCACCTTTCTATCAAGCTTTATCCAATCCTCATTTGTCATGCCACTTTATTTTTTTGCAACCCCTTTGAAGGCTAGGGCTTGGTTATTTTGAACCAACAAATCCTCCACCTTCATCTTCCATAGGGAGAAACTCTTTCTGTCAAACTTCTCAATATCGAACTTGGTTAAACCTCCTATCATTGGTGTATCTCCCACTCGTAGAAAACCCTATGCCTGTGAGTTTTCAGGCTCTAATACCAAATGTTAATAAAATATATAAAAAACATAAGCAAACAACAATAACAATAGAACGCGAGATTTACGTGGAAACCCTGTTGTACATAGGTAAAACCACATGGGCAATGGTAGCTTCAATATTTTGTTATTACTAGGTAAAAAAAATACAATGCTTCCTTCTATATCTATTATGTTACAATGTTGGGGATCATTCCCCTTTTATACAATACATATTAGGGTTCCAAAAGGAACCAAAATATGCTAAAAGGGTCTATAATTTTTTTCCTCGGGGGCCCACTCCCACACTCCTGGAACACTCCTCTATATTCCTATAGAAAATACTATGACTTATGTGTTTTCTCTTTTGAACATCTCTCCATGGATGCTTTTACTCTTACCAATTCATCACCTGGCTGATTCTATTGTAAGAAAAGAAAAACATACTTCTTACTTGCACTAATAAACTTTTTGGTATGGTTGGCACTTACTGCTAATATCTTTGATTTACCTTTATGTGTATTGATGGTGAACGACCTAACATCCTTAATCTGGAAATATTGATTTTCTCTCCTCATGATGATTGCATCCCTCATATATACATGTAGGGGATTCCAAACACCACACCACACACGTCAAGGCGTACTACATCTAACTACACTTCATCAACAAAATCTACACTTACACCAAATTTGATATTAAACTATTTCATGAAAATGATCTTTGCATCCTTGTTTACCCATCCCATTGGATAGGGGTTAAGATGATCATGAACCTTCGACCCAAGCTTGCTGACCAATTTAGCTTCTATGAGGTTTCCTTGTGAACTAGAATCGAATAGATCATCTACCTTGGTCTTCTTGATCTAGATGTTGATATGGAAGAGTTTTTTCATTTCCTTCTCTTCCTTGTGATGAAGTTTACTTAGATTCTCCTCCTTCTGCACTGAAGTGCGGACAATATTCTCATCCCTATTTGGATTGATCTGTACTTATTGGCTTGAATATGTCACTAGAAGGTTCTTCTTCTTGGAATCCTTCTTGTAATTCTTGGGTTTCTACTCTGGATGTAATTTCCAACACTTTTATTCAACGTGACCATCGATGTTACAATGATTGAAGTGGTTTTTCGGATCCTTGCACTAATGTGCCATGTTTTTAATCTTCTTATCTTTTCCTTTCCACTTCTTCTTCCCCTCCTTGGTGTCTTGGTTCTCTTTCTGTTTGGAACCACTTGGTTGTCTTTTCTTGTGGTCTATATTCTCTAGGTATTGTGCTTGTGCATAAGCCTCATCAATTTTATTGGGATCGAAGAGCATCACGTACTTTCATAAAGTACTATGTATACCCCACAAATACTTGAGGAGTACATATGGATTCCTAGATGAGATACCCAACGTAATAGCCATCTTCCTGAATTTGGTGGTGTACTCTTGCACACTCTACCCTTTCCCTTTCATAAAGTAATGCTAATAGATCCATTGGTCCTCTACATACCCAATAGGGTATAATTGGGAAGTTGTGAGGGTTTTAAAATCCTCCCACTTAGTTACAGGTGGATCACCCTCTAGCCTAATTGCCTCCATGTGGCTTTCCCACCAAGTTAATGCATGGCCCTCTAATTTCAATCGAGCAAATGAAATATCTTGTTTCTCATCTATGTTATGGATACAAAAAATTACCTCTAATTGTTGGAACCAATGATTCAACTTTAAAGCATCGATATCACCTTGGTAGGGCTAGATATCCACTTTCTCTTCCATCTTAAATAACGGTTGGCAAGAAGCAATGGAACTTGAACTTGGCTTCTCTTTTTCAGACTCCTTCCTTGTTTCCTTTTATGGGTTTCCTTTTCTTCTCAATTTCCCATCTAATCCAACCTCCGAGTTAAAGCCTCCAAAATCGCCAAAAGGTCCAAAATTTCTCTCCAAAGACACCATGAGGATTGACATATTGTGCAAGATATCAGTGACTTGTATTTCCATCTTTGTAAATCGTTGTTCATATTTTCCCCTCAAATATTCACCGGACTCATCCTCCATGGATAATGTTTGAATAATTTTTCTTTATTCTATCAATTCCTAGATCCTGCAATTTCCCACAGAACCCGAAAGAAAACTGATCTGATACTAATATGATTTGTAAACCACCATGGATATTCCACTGCAACAATTCGTCACAATGGATCATACAACTTAATTCATTGTGTTAGCTTAATTCAATAGAATGATAAATAAACTAGAATTGAAAGGAAAATAAATAGAGCAAAACAACACATCCACATGAACACAAGATATACCCTGGGAAAATCCACTATGGGGAAAAACACATCCAAAAGTGAGGACTATGCCTTGCTATTTTCTTCTCCAATATCTAATGCAAATACATAAAAAGTGGTACTCACTATGTAGTTTCCTTCGACACTCTGTCCCACACAACTACTATAGTATCTCTTAATTCCTCTATTTTGCTCTAATATCCACTCCCTTACTACTACTCAACTATGGAACAATACAATAACATCATCAGAATGGAACTCTTTCTCCTCCTAATGGATCGATATTTAACATAACCTAGTAGTTGTCTAGGGTCAATTTTAGAGTTTGTACATACCTTAAATCTCAATTGAGGTTAGGGTTTCAGACCCTCTAGAATGTACTTGAAAGTTCACACATGACTAGCTCCACATGTTTGAGGAATGGGAGTTGACATGGAATCCTCTAGGTAGTATGGTGGTCAATTGGATAGATTAACTTGCAGAATGCATAACTTCCTCGTATGGACTCCAATTGAAACGATTCTTGCACTATTGGAAAGGTCTCGAATTGTAGAACAATTTTGAGGGATTGTGAGCTATGCTTGCAATGTTTTGACCCCAAAAAAAACAAGTTATACAACTTGAC
Organism: Larix kaempferi; assembly: GCA_027924585.1. NCBI lineage: Eukaryota > Viridiplantae > Streptophyta > Pinopsida > Pinales > Pinaceae > Larix > Larix kaempferi. Next base: position 54,453,387 of record BSBM01000904.1, read on the forward strand.
GAGAACTTTATACTCAAAATGAGAACTCTAGCCATAAAAACTCATATTTTTGCATAAAAAAACAACCCCGAATCAAAAAGTGGTGCTACCAATAGCACCACTTTTTTTTGTGGCTAAAAATATAGACATGGACCAAAACAATCATTATTGTTGTTTACAAAAACCTTAAAATCATGCCCTGAATTGAAAATGGATGCTACTGGTAGAACACTTTTTTCAGAAAATGGCATTATTATATCATCATATCATAATTTAAAATTGTATTTATTAAATCTCTTATCAACACTATTTAAAACTAGCAATGAGTTAAACTCAAATTATTCAAGAAATTATTTCACCTCTCTTTCCATATAAAATAAAAGAATTTATGATATTATTCATAATAAAACCATATATTAAACCATAAAACGTAGAAGTTATGATGAAATATAAAGAATGAGAACTCTAAGGGCATACAAATTCATATTTTTTCATAAAAAACAATAATAAAAAAACGGCAACAAACCATGAGTAGTATCATTACAATCAAAATCCTAAATTGACCCCTCGATTGAAACGTGGCCTACGGCCACTTCGTGACCTTTGAATGCACATAAAATCAATGTCATTTTTATTTGAGGATAAAATATAAAGCAAACAACTTAAAAAAAAACAAATTAAATAATAATAAAAAAGATGAAAATACAAAAATACAAACTTTATTAAAAAAAATCAAAGACAAAATTAAAATAATTTTCAAAAATTATTTACAACTTAAAAAAAATTAGAAACAAATATTTAAAAATGAATTAAATTAAAATGTAACATCAATTTAAAATTTTCAAAACAACAACAAATTTAAAAAACAAAAACATTTAATTTAAAATAAAAAAGATCTTCAACAATTTTTTAAAGAAAATTTAAATAAGTTTTAAAAAATTAAAAATCGAATTTCAAATGGTTTTTGGGAAGATATTTTTTGGGAAAATGACAAGAGACTGCTAGGGTTTTTTTGCTTTCTTCGTTGCTAGGGTTAGCAGCCCATGACGATTCCTGGAGGGGGCGGATCCCCCTCCTCCTCATCTCGCCGGCAGGCGCTACTGTCATCCTTGGACGAGTCGAATCGCCCTGAAGACCTGCGAGGAAATAATCCGGAGAGAGACAACAATGGCCACACCAAGAAGAGTTCAGGGAAAACCCCCGGGGGATGTCTCCCCAGGGCCAAGAGATCCCATCCTTATAGATCAGATCCGAAAAACTACGGGAACATGTTGAGCAATGGAAGGAGAAAACCTTGATTGGGAAGTTCATCAGCATATGGCCCAAGGAAAAAGACCTAACCAGATGGATCAAGACTATTTGGACCCCAAAAGGGCATTATGACCTACATTTAGGAGCCAAGGGCTTTTTTACAATTGTGTTTTTTAACCAAGAAGACAGAGATCGAATTCTGGAAGGAGGGCCATACTTTTTCTTCTCGGCTTGGTTATACCTATGCCCGTGGAAGGAGAGATTTAACCCAGATAAGGAGGATCTTAACATCGCCCCAGTATGGATCAAACTGTACTCCATTCCATGTGAGTGTTGGGAACCCGAAATCTTGCAGGATATAGGTAATGCGCTGGGTAAATTTGTTAAGGCTTCTTAGCAGACCCTTCTGAGGCGTTGCACTTCCTTTTCCCGCATTTGTGTGTACATGGATCTGGAACAAGATATTCCAAAAGCCATTAACCTAATGTGGGATGATGAAGAATGGACCCAACCCTTGGACTACGAGCACCTCCCCTTCCACTGTCGCAGATGCCATGAGTACGGCCATCTCAGCCGGGATTGCAAGAAAAACGCTATTGGCCCTGATCCGCCCACAACGACTTCGGTGAAGGGGAAATCAGTCGATAATGAAGGTTTCACCCAAGTCAGTCGAAAGAGATCTGGAAGACGACAGAATAGTCATCAGGTCAATGATCCCCTGAAGGTCAAAACCCCCACCCTGTTGAACCATTTTGACACCTTAAAAAATGTTGGGGAATCCGTGGAAGACCTAGAGAGCAAAAAGAATGGAAAAGATACAATCTAGGAGGCCGCAATCCCTACCCAAGCTATAGCATAAGATTGTCCGGAGGGCATGGAGGTTGACTCTCCAGAGGACACGGAAAATATGGATATGGGAGAGCTGAACCTAGATGCCATTGAAAATGAATGCGATAAGAAAGGTAAGGGTTATGTCTCACGAAGACAGCTAGAACTCCTGCAAGAGGCGATCCTCAAGGCCAGGGATAAACCCTGTTTGGGAATTGCAAAGGATCCCCAAAAGGGGAGCAAAAGAAATCTACCAGAAGAAGGTGAGAAGCGAGGCTAAAAATCGAACAAACAAAGGATTGCAGAGATAGGAACCAAACTCTTTGAGTCAGGGAAGTACCCCACTATCAAGGCTGACTTCACAGAAGTCAACAGAAGTTAATCAATGAATATTATCACATGGAATATATGAGGGGTGAACCACCCGCGTAAAATAAAGAGTCTAAAAAACAAGATTAGAATGGAGAAACCGGATATTATTTTTCTCCAAGAAACAAAATGCAGGAAATTGGGAACAAGGCATGGAAGGAAAGCCAAACGATTGCCATAGAATCTCGTGGGTCTGCTGGTGGGATTGTGATCCTATGGAAATCGGATGCGATCACCTTGGGGAATTTCTGGGCTACCAGATTTGCGCTCTCAGCAGACTTTGAAATCACCGAGTCAAGAACCAAAGGAGTGAATACTTGTTCCTACCAACGAAGCTTTCAAAGGCTTCATTGAATCCATCCAGCTAGCAAACCTAGAAACCGAGAACGGTTTGTTTACGTGGAATAACAGACAGGAAGGGGACCATCACATGGCCATCCGTTTGGATAGATTTCTAACTTCTGACGATCTCATCACAGAAGGGGGTGAATGGTCCACTTTCGTCCTTCCCTCAGCAGGATCTGATCATTGGCGCTTCAACCTGCTCTGGGATAGGACGGGGCTAAGTGGTAGGAAACCATTCAGATTCGAGCAATTACGGATGGAACACAAGAACTTCAAATCATTGCTCCAGCAGTGGTGAGAATATATTGTCCCCCCAAGCGAAACACATATGTACCAATTCCAACAAAAGTTGAAAGACTTAAAAGCCAAGATTCACACATGGAATAAAGAGGAATTTGGGAACATATTCCAAGATAAAAAAAAAAATAGTTAAATGAACAACTAGAAGGCTTCCAATGTGAAGGCATGAATCATGGATACAGTGAGGATTTGAAGAAGCGAGAACAAATCCTCATAGAACAAATTCAATCCAGAGAAAAGCGGGAAGAAATATACTGGAAACAGAAGTCCAGAAACCAGTGGCTTCAAGAGGGGGAACGAAACACCACCTTATTTCACCACTCTGTCATCCAAAACAGACAGAAGTCAAGAATCCATAAAATCAAGACAGATAAGGGCCACTATGTGGAAACAAGAGAAGATGACTCAATATTTTGGAGATATCATGATAGAGGACCAACACAACCACTCAGAGCATATTGCCAGAATTACTCAGCTTATTCTCCAAACTGTCTTTGTTGAACAGAATGACCTCCTAAAGCAACCAGTGACCCTCATGTAAGTTGGAGAATCTCTCAACCATACGGAGGATGGCAAGGCTCCTATCCCCGATGGATTCATGACCAAATTCTTCCACCACTTTTGGGATATGATTAAGCTAGATGTGTGGCAAAGCGTTGAAGATTCCAGAAGAAACAAAGGGGTGTTACATGCTTTCAATGCCACTTTACTCACTCTTATTCCCAAGGAGGAGGGTGCTGAAACTCTAGGTAAATTTCATCCTATTTCTCTTTGTAATGTTATTTACAAGATAATCACCAAAGTCATGGTCAACAGGATGAAACCCATTCTTCCCCATCTAATTGCCCCAGAGCAATCTGGATTTGTGGAAGGAAGACAAATATTGGATGGAGTGATTCTTATTCATGAATTCATTCACTCCCTCAAGATCACAAGAATCCCAGGAATGCTGCTAAAACTTGATATCTCAAAAGCTATGATAATTTAAGTTGGCAATTCATGAGGGAGATGCTCAAAGCCCATGGCTTTAATGGGGAATGGATTGATTGGGTTATGAACATGACCTCGAAAACTTTCTTCTCCATTTTGCTTAATGGTACCCCTACTATAACATTATGTCCGTCGAGAGGCATCCGCCAAGGTGAACCCCTTTCCCCATTCCTCTTTATCCTGATGGCAGAAGGCCTCACGACGGACTTATAAAATCTATGGTGCTAAATGGAGAAATGAGAGGCCTCAACCTTCACCCCCATGCGGCCAAACAAACCCACCAACATTTTGTGGATGATACAATGTTCATGGGACATGCCTCAATCCATGAGGAAAAATATATCAAACACTGCCTTAATACCTTCTCCAAGGATTCTAGTTTAGAGATTAACAGAGAAAAATCACAAGTCTACGTTTTCAACTCCCAAAGGAATATCCTTTGTATTCTTGGCTTCCAAGGGAGATCCCTTCCATCCAAATATCTCAGTGCTCCCCTAGAGGAAGGCATCATCAGACATGTGTCTTGGACTGATGTTTTAGATAGAGTGCAAAAAAAGCTAAACAACTGGACACTCAGGCGCCTAAATTTGGCTAGTAGACTCACTCTCATTAAAGTTGTCCTCCAGGCAATGCCCATTTATCTCTTTTCAGTTCTTGCTGCTCCCAAATCTATTATTAAAGAAATCAGATCCATCCAAAGAACCTTTCTATTAGGAGGCGACATAGAGAAACATAAGTGGGCTCTTGTTAGTTGGGAAAAAGTTTGTCTTCCCAAACTTAATGGAGGTGTCGGTCTGAGAGATCCTGAGAAAAATAATGAATTTTTGGGAGCTAAAATATGGTGGATATGGGTCACTCATAATTATGATCCTTGGGCTCAGCTCTGGCATGCTAAATCTGCTCCTGGTAGACCAAAGCAGGAACTTATCAAATTTAATATGGAACTACAGGGCTCTCACATTTGGAAAAACGCCTTCCGAAACAGAAGCATTATCCAAGATCATAGCTTTTAGTAGGTTTGTGATGTTTCCTCTACTAACCTCTTGGAGGACTCCTAGCAACAATGCCAAAAAATTGTCTCCTCCCCTCCCACCCATGATTGCCAGGCTCTCCGTCATGCCATTAATCTGACCAAAGTGGCTCGTTTCTGGAAACCTGAAATGGAGAATGCGACATACAGAGAATGGCAACAATTGGATTGGTGGATTCAAAGATGCACTCCCAAGGCCAGTCACCACATGGAAGAAACCCTTCATGAAAGAATCATAAAAATCCATAGAGGTCATGACAGACTCCGGTGGGAGTATTCTACCAAAGGAAACTTCAATACCAATCAAGATTATGATCTTTGGGAAAACAGAGGGGTTGATCCGAATGATGGTATATGGAATAAAATTTAGATATCACATCCTTGGCCAAAGGTGGCTTGTTTCGTCTAGTTAGTCATCTACCACCGAATTCTCACAGGTGAATACCTCTGAAAAAGAGGAATAGTTAGCCCCTCTCAATGCCCCCTTTTCTCTAAAGCCGAGGAATCTATGAATCATCTCTTAGACTCCTGTAATTTCTCATCTACTTTATGGGGTTGGGGAGTGGAATTATTTAGACAAACTAATAGGAACTAGGGGAGTCCTGACCAGGCTATAAAAGCTTGGGACACTAAATATTTTGACAACAACATAGTTAATTCTATGTGACGTATGTTTCCCGAATTCCTCGTATGGGAGACATGGAAAGAGCGCAACCAGTGCATTTTCAAAGAAACTATAAATTCTACTCCAATCATTTGGAACAAGATTCTGAGTAACATTCATGAAACTATCAAGATCACGCCTTGGTTGGATAAGGACCCGGGAGGTCAATAATAATGAAGCAATGATTTTGGAGCAACTTGGTCTAAAGCAATCGAATCCTAGATGGACCTTCAGGCCTAAGAGATCCCCTAACGTCCCAAGTCCCAATTTTTGTATCCCCCCCCCGTTGGCACCGTTAAGCTCAACTTTGACGGAGCTTCAAAAGGTAACTCGGGGTCTGCGGGTTTCGGGGGTGTCTTTCGGAACCACGATGGCCAAATCCTACATATTTTTCATGGTAATATCGGACAGGATACGAACAACACAGCCGATCTTGAAGGTCTCCTACGGGGATTAAAGATCGCAAAAATTAACACATGGGAACCCCTCATTGTAGAAGAGGATTCGAAGTTGATTATCCATATGGCTAAAAAGCTCCAACTTGGACACCTCCTAGACCAGGTCACAGATAGTTGGCGTCTGGCGTACAGGGTGGAAGAACTGGGCACCATTCTTTGCAATCCCCGCGCTTGGACCTTCTACTAAGTTAGAAGAGACGGGAATAAAGTGGTAGACACCCTAGCAAACGTTGGAATCACATCCCCTCACAGACTCCGAGATGGGCTTCTGTCTCTCTTTATGAATTTTACTTGGGCTGTGCAATGCATTCAGTTGGCTAATAATGATGATCTGGACAGGAAGCAACATGGGAGCCACACCTCAGTTAGTCGTGATCCTCCCGAAATCACCCACGAGGTCGTTTGATCTGCCACCCTCCCAGCCGCATGACCCAACACATGACACAAAGGGGAATTATAACAACGACAATCAACACTGTCTGGAGGAGTTAAACCAGGAAGTGGGTTTTTATGATACTAGGATGACGGTCCTTCACACCCGAGTATTCAATACAGAGAATGATTGGTTATAGTGGTGCATGTGGCGGATCAAGCACTGAGGTACATCGTTTTGCACCAGCGTATGATGGAAGGAGGATGGAAAGTTGCCCGAAATGGGTTATAAATTCGGGCTAACCTCGGCTTCATGCACGTTTATCTGCTCCTGTTTTCCTGTAGTTACTATGTTCCACCTTACATTGCTCCGAGTTGTCCTTGCCCCACCCAATTGACCTTTCCTATGCGCGTTTGTTAGTGTTTCTCTTCCCCAACCGCAATCCCCGTTTCCTATTTTCCCCTACAACATCCTTTTCCCTGTCATGGCCCCAAAGCTTAGATCTTCCCGGGCTCCCAAATATGGGAATCGCTCCAAAACCCCCCGCACTGCAAAGAAAATCACTCGTGAGCAAGCCAAAGCCTCCCAGGATTCCCATTTCTTTCGAAAAACGCATCCCTCTCCATATCCGTGAGGAAATTGAGGTTTTGGAATTAAAGGAGTTGTGGCAACAGGTCACAATTGAGAATTTAGAGTGCATCCGTGAGGATGTGGAGGAATTGGTTCAGGACCCTGGCACCACGGCGGGGCGTCTAGCTGCTTATGACCGCATTATCTCTACCTACTGGGTTACGAAGGGTCTGCTCTCCCATGTTCTAATGGATCGCAAGAATAAGGCTCTTGGAGATGATGAACCCGTGCAAGCTTGGAGAGAGCATCACAATGACTACAGGCTCATGCATAAAAAGGTGGATCTCATTACTCTGAAACTGGGAATTCCTCTGTATCTTCCTCTTGACCATTCTCCTGTCATCCCAGGAAGCAGCTCTAGAAATCCTTTGTGTCGTGGTGTGCAAATCAGAGCTTCAACTAGTGACACTGCAAATACTCCTGAAGGTGCAGCAGATCGCCCTACGATGTAGTCTGGTCTCCTTCCTTTCTCTGTGGCGAGGTGTTTATCTGTTCCGGTCTTATGATGTCTCCAGTTTATTTCAGCTTATGGCTGTTTTTTATATGATTTTTGTTGTTTCAGCTGTAGTTGAGGCGAGTCATCTATCCAGACACTCCTTTTTGCTGCTAAGTCTGGTTTTTGTAATGTTTCCTCAAATAGATGATAGACAAAGGAATTATGACCCTTTTTGTACTCTTGTAATGGGTAGTGGGGGTGACAAGAACTCTCGGGCAGATTTGGAAGATGACCATCAGAGTGTCTTTGTAGCTATGTAATCTTGAATTCATGTACCTTTTGACGAACTGATAATATGAAGTGCTTTTAACCTAATGTGGGATGACGAAGAATGGACCCAACCCCTGGACTACGAGCACCTCCCCTTCCACTGTCGCAGATGCCATGAGTACGACCATCTCAGTCAGGATTGCACGAAAAACACTATTGGCCCTGATCCGCCCACAACGACTTCGGTGAAGGGGAAATCAGTCGATAATGAAGGTTTCACCCAAGTCAGTCGGAAGAGATCGGGAAGACGACAAAATAGTCATCAAGTCAATGATCCCCTGAAGGTCAAAACCCCCACCCTGTTGAACCATTTTGACACCTTAAAAAATGTTGGGGAATCCGTGGAAGACCTAGGGAGCAAAAAGAATGGAAAAGATAAAATCTAGGAGGCCACAATCCCTACCCAAGCTGTATCATAAGATTGTTCGAAGGGCATGGAGGATGACTCTCCAGAGGACGCGGAATATATGGATATGGGAGAGTTGAACCTAGATGCCATTGAAAATTAGTGCGATAAGAAAGGTAAGGGTTATGTCTCACGAAGACAGCTAGAACTCCTGCAAGAGGTGATCCTCAAGGCCAGGGATAAACCCTGTTTGGGAATTGCAAAGGATCCCCAAAAGGGCAGCAAAAGAAATCTACCAGAAGAAGGTGAGTAGCGAGGCCGAAAATCGAACAAACAAAGGATTGCGGAGATAGGAACCAAACTCATTGAGTCAGGGAAGTACCCCACTATCAAGGCTGACTTCATAGAAGTCAACAGAAGTTAATCAATGAAGATTATCACATGGAATATACGAGGGGTGAACCACCCGCGTAAAATAAAGAGTCTAAAAAACAAGATCAGAATGGAGAAACCGGATATTATTTTTCTCCAAGAAACAAAATGCAGGAAATTGGGAACAAGGCATGGAAGGGAAGCAAGACGCTTTCCATAGAAGCTCGTGGGTCTGCTGGTGGGATTGCGATCCTTTAGAAATTGGACGCGATCAACTTGGCGAATTTCTGGGCTACCAGATTTGCACTCTTAGCAGACTTTGAAATCATCGAGTCAAGAACCAAAGGAGTGAATACTTGGTCCTACCAATGAATCTTTCAAAGGCTTCATTGAATCCAGCAAGCTAGCAGACCTGGAAATCGAGAATGGTTTGTTTACGTGGAATAACAGACAGGAAGGGGACCATCACGTGGCCAGCCATTTGGATAGATTTCTAACTTCTGACAATCTCATCACAGAAGGGGGTGAATGGTCCACTTCCGTCCTTCCCTCAGCAAGATCTGATCATTGGCCCATCAGCCTGCTCTGGGATAGGACAGGGCTAAGTGGTAGGAAACCATTTAGATTCGAGTAATTATGGATGGAACACAAAAACTTCAAATCATTGCTCCAGCAGTGGTGGGAATATATTGTCCCCCCAAGCGAAACACGTATGTACCAATTCCAACAAAAGTTGAAAGACTTAAAAGCCAAGATTCACACATGGAATAAAGAGGAATTTGGGAACATATTCCAAGATAAAAAACAATTAAATGAACAACTAGAAGGTCTCCAATGTGAAGGCATGAATCATGGATACAGTGAGGATTTGAAGAAGCAAGAACAAATCCTCATAGAACAAATTCAATCCAGAGAAAAGCAGGAAGAAATATACTGGAAACAGAAGTCCAGAAACCAGTGGCTTCAAGAGGGGGAACGAAACACCACCTTATTTCACCACTTTGTCATCCAAAACAGACAGAAGTCAAGAATCCATAAAATCAAGACAGATAAGGGCCACTATGTGGAAACAAGAGAAGATATGGAATCAGGATTGACTCAATATTTTGGAGATATCATGATAGAGGACCAACACAACCGCTCAGAGCATATTGCCAGAATTACTCAGCTTATTCCCCAAACTGTCTTTGTTGAACAGAATGACCTCCTGAAGCAACCAGTGACCCTCATGGAAGTTGAAGAATCTCTCAACCATATGGAGGATGGAAAGGCTCCTAGCCCCGATGGATTCACAACCAAATTCTTCCACCACTGTTGGGATATGATTAAGCTAGATGTGTGGCAAATCGTTGAAGATTCCAGAAGAAACAAAGGGGTGTTACATGCTTTCAATGCCACTTTACTCACTCTTATTCCCAAGGAGGAGGGTGCTGAAACTCTAGGTAAATTTCATCTTATTTCTCTTTGTAATGTTATTTACAAGATAATCACCAAAGTCATGGCCAACAGGATGAAACCCATTCTTCCCCATCTAATTTCCCCAGAGCAATCTGGATTTGTGGAAGGAAGACAAATATTGGATGGAGTGATTATTATTCATGAAGTCATTCACTCCCTCAAGATCACAAGAATCCCAAGAATGCTGCTAAAACTTGATATCTCAAAATATTATGATAAGTTAAGTTGGAAATTCATGAGGGAGATGCTCAAAGCCCATGGCTTTAATGGGGAATGGATTGATTGGGTTATGAGCATGACCTCGAAAAATTTCTTCTCCATTTTGCTTAATGGTACCCCTACTATAACATTATGCCCGTCGAGAGGCATCCACCAAGGTGAACCCCTTTCCCCATTCCTCTTTATCCTGATGGCAGAAGGCCTCGCAACAGACTTATAAAATCTATGGTGCTAAATGGAGAAATGAGAGGCCTCAACCTTCACCCCCATGCAGCCAAACAAACCCACCAACATTTTGTGGATGATACGATGCTCATGGGACATGCCTCAATCCATGAGGACAAATATATCAAACACTACCTTAATACCTTCTCCAAGGCTTCTAGTTTAGAGATTAACAAAGAAAAATCGCAAGTCTACTTTTTCAACACTCCCAACATTTCCTAAAGGAATATCCTTTGTATTCTTGGCCTCCAAGGGAGATCCCTTCCATCCAAATATCTCAGTGCTCCCCTAGAGGAAGGCGTCATCAGACGTGTGTCTTGGACTGATGTTTTAGATAGAGTGCAAAAAAAGCTAAATAGTTGGACACTCAGGCCCCTAAATTTGGCTAGTAGACTCACTCTCATTAAAGTTGTCCTCCAGGCAATGCCCATTTATCTCTTTTCAGTTCTTGCTGCTCCCAAATCTGTTATTAAAGAAATCAGATCCATCCAAAGAACCTTTCTATTGGGAGGCGACATAGAGAAACATAAGTGGGCTCTTGTTAGTTGGGAAAAATTTTGTCTTCCCAAACTTAATGGAGGTCTCGGTCTGAGAGATACTGAGAAAAATAATGAATTTTTGGGAGCTAAAATATGGTGGAGATGGGTCATTCATAATTCTGATCCTTAGGATCAGCTGTGGCACGCTGAATATGCTCCTAATAGACCAAAGAAGGAACTCATCAAATTTAATATGGAACTACAAGGCTCTCACATTTGGAAAAATGCCTTCTGAAACAGAAGCATTATCCAAGATCATAGCTTTTGGGAGGTTTGTGATGTTTCCTCTGCTCACCTCTTGGAGGACTCCTAGCAACAATGCCCAAAAATTATCTCCTCCCCTCCCACCCATGATTGCCAGGCTCTCCGTCATGCCATTAATCTGACTAAAGTGGCTCATTTCTGGAAACCTGAAATGGAGAATGCGACATACAGAGAATGGAAACAATTGGATTGGTGGATTCAAATATGCACTCCCAAGGCCAGTCACCACATGGAAGAAACCCTTCAGGAAAGAATCATAAAAATCCATAGACGTCATGACAAACTCTGGTGGGGGTATTCTACCAAAGGAAACTTCAATACCAAGCAAGCTTATGATCTTTGGGAAAATAGAGGGGTTGATACGAATGATGGTATATGGAAGAAAATTTAGATATCACATCCTTGGCCAAAGGTGGCTTGTTTCGTCTAGTTAGTCATCTACCACCGAATTCTCACGGGTGAAAACCTCTGAAAAAGAGGAATAGTTAGCCCCTCTCAATGCCCCCTTTGCTCTGAAGCCGAGGAATCTATGAATCATCTCCTAGACTCCTGTCATTTTTCATCTACTTTATGGGATTGGGGAGTGGAATTATTCAGACAAACTAATAGGAACCAAGGGAGTCCTGACCAGACTATAAAAGCTTGGGACACTAAATATTTTGACAACAACATAGTTAATTCTATGTGGCATATGTTTCCCGGATTCCTCGTATGGGAGACATGGAAAGAGTGCAACCAGCGCATTTTCAAAGAAACAATAACTTATGCTCCAATCATTTGGAACAAGATTCTGAGTAACATTCAAGAAACTATCAAGATCACGCCCTGGTTGGATAAGGACCGGGAGGTCAATAATAATGAAGCAAGGATTTTGGAGCAACTTGGTCTAAAGCAATCGAATCCTAGATGGGCCTTCAGGCCTAAGAAATCCCCTAACCTCCCAAGTCCCAATTTCTGGATCCCCCCCTGTTGGCACCGTTAAGCTCAACTTTGACGGAGCTTCAAAAGGTAACCCGGGGTCTGCGGGTTTCGGGGGTGTCTTTCAGAACCACGATGGCCAAATCCTACATATTTTTCATGGTAATATCGAACAGGATACGAACAACACAGTCGTTCTTGAAGGTCTCCTACAAGGATTAAAGATCGCAAAAATTAACACGTGGGAACCCCTCATTGTAGAAGAGGACTCGAAGTTGATTATCCATATGGCTAAAAAGCTCCAACTTGGACACCTCCCAGACCAGGTCACTGATAGTTGGCGTCTGGCGTACAGAGTGGAAGAACTAGGCACCATTCTTTGCAATCCCCATGCTTGGACCTTCTGCTACGTTAGAAGATATAGGAATAAAGTGGTAGACACCCTAGCAAACGTCGGAGTCACATCCCCTCACAGACTCCGAGATGGGCTTCTGTCTCTCTTTATGAATTTTACTTGGGTTTCACAATGCATTCAGTTGGCTAATAATGATGATCTGGACAGGAAGCAACGCGGGAGCCACACCTCAGCTAGCCGTGATCCTCCGGAAATCTCCCATGAGGTCGTTCGATCTACCACCTCCCAGCCGCATGACCCAACACGTGACACAAAGGGGAATTATAACAACGACAATCAATACTGTCTGGAGGAGTTAAACCAGGAAGTGGGTTTTTATGATACTGGGATGACGGTCCGTCACACCCGAGTATTCAATACAGAGAATGATTGGTTATAGTGGTGCATGTGGCAGATCAAGCGCTGAGGTACATCATTTTACACCAGCATATGATGGAACGAGGATGGAAAGTTGCCCGAAATGGGTTATAAATTGGGGCTAACCTCGGCTTCATGCACGTTTATCTGCTCCTGTTTTTCCTGTAGTTACTATGTTCCACCTTACATTGCTCCGTTGGGTTGTCCCTGCCCCACCCAATTGGCCTTTCCTATGCATGTTTGTTAGTGTTTCTCTTCCCCACCCGCAATCCCCGTTTCCTATTTTCCCCTACAACATCCTTTTCCCTGTCATGGCCCCAAAGCTTAGATCTTCCCGGGCTCCCAAATATGGGAATCACTCCAAAACCCCCCGCACTGCAAAGAAAATCACCCGTGAGCAAGCCAAATCCTCCCAGGCTTCCCATTTCTTTCGAAAACGCATCCCTCGCCATATCCGTGAGGAAATTGAGGTTTTGGAATTAAAGGAGTTGTGGCAGCAGGTCACAATTGAGAATTTAGAGTGCATCCGTTAGGATGTGGAGGAATGGGTTCAGGACCCTGGCACCACGGCGGGGCGTCTGGCGGATTATGACCGCATATCTCTACCTACTGGGTTACGAAGGGTCTGCTCTCCCATGTTCTAATGGATCGCGAGAATAAGGCTCTTGGAGATGCTGAACCCGTGCAAGCTTGGAGAGATCATCATAATGACTACAGGCTCATGCATAAAAAGGTGGATCTCATTACTCTGAAACTAGGAATTCCTCTGTATCTTCCTCTCAACCATTCTCCTGTCATCCCAGGAAGCAGCTCTGGAAATCCTTTGTGTCGTGGTGTGCAGATCAGAGCTTCAACTGGTGACACTGCAAATACTCCCGAAGGTGCGGCAGATCACCCTACGATGTAGTCTGGTCTCCTTCCTTTCTCTGTGGCGAGGTGTTTATCTGTTCTGGTCTTATGATGTCTCCAGTTTATTTCAGCTTATGGTTGTTTTTTATATGATTTTTGTTGTTTCAGCTGTAGTTGAGGCGAGTCATCTATCCAGACACTCATTTTTGCTACTAAGTCTGGTTTTTGCAATGTTTCCTCAAATAGATGATAGACAAAGGAATTATGACCCTTTTTGTACTCTTGTAATGGGTAGTGGGGGTGACAAGAACTCTCAGGCAGATTTGGAAGATGACCATCAGAGTGTATTTGTAGCTATGTAATCTTGAATTCATGTACCTTTTGATGAACTGATAATATGAAGTGCTTTTACTTATTAAAAAAAATCAATTTTTAAAATAAAACTTTTAAATGAAAAGAAAATTTAATAAAACAATGAAAAAAAAACTTAAATTTTTTTTAAAAAATTAAAAAAAAAAAATCAAACCCCACCCCTCACTTCCCCTCTACTCCCCCTTCCCCCTCCTATTCCCTCACCTGTCCCCCAAAATCAAAACAAAATTGAAAAAAAAAAAATATATATATATATAACAAAAAATTCAAACCCCACCCCCTCACCTCCGCTCTACTCCCCCTTCCCTCTCCCCTTCCCTCCCCTGTCCCCCTCTCCTCCCCCCCAACCTCCCCTCTGCTCCCCCTTCCACCACCCCTCACATCCCCCTCCCTCCCTGCCCTCCCCCCCTTCCCCCGCCTCTCCACCCTCCCCCTCCCCTCCCTCGTCCCCCCATCTGCCCTTCCATCCCCCCTCTCCCCCCTTCCCCTCCCTCTCCCTGCCCCCTGCCCACTGCCAATGCGTTCCCCATCCAAAGGCCCTTGATTCCCAGAATTGCGCCCCCGGGAAGTGGCGGCGCCTAGGTGGAGCAAAGAACGGATCAAGGGAGGAGAGGGGGGAGGGGAGGGTGGGTAGGGGGGCGGGGGAGGGGAGGGAGAGGGATGTGAGGGGGAGTGGAAGGGGGAGTGGAGGGGAGGTGGGGGGAGGAGAGGGGGAAGTGGGAGGAGAGAGGGAGGGGGAAGGGGGGGCGGAGGGGAGGTGAGCGGCTGGAGTTTGATTTTTTTAATTTGTTTTTTTATAAATATTTTTTTTTTTAATTTTATTTTGAATTTTATTTAAAAGTTTTAAATTTTTGTTTAAATTTTTATTTTTTTTATAAAATTTCAATTTGGTTATAATTTTTTTATTTTATTTTTTTTTAATTTGGTTTTTTTATTTTGTTTTTAAGTGTTTTTATTTTTAGGGGTTTTAGGGGTTTTTTTTTTAATTTTAAAATCTTAAGTTAAATATTTAAAATAATTGAAAATGACTTTAAAATGGTTTAAAATGTCTTTTTTCTCATTTTTTTAAAAATTTCCCCATAAAAGTTACACATTAAAGATAAAAGTTGGAAGAAAAAACTTTGAAAATGCATATTTTTCATTCTAACTAGCTTCTAAATCTTAAAAAAAAAAAAAAACTATGTAGTTTTGCATTATAACTAGGTACTAAATGTAGTTTTTTTGTAAACTTTGGAAAAAGGCCCTTGTAAATAAAAGTTCTAGTTTTCTTATGACCAAGAAGTTTCAAAATCACAAAAAAGTGGCTCAAAATGAAAAATGGTGCTACCAGTATACACACTTTCTGAAATGGAGGTAAAAACAGCTATTAAAATTGACACCCAAAAAAACGAGAACAATGTCGGGTTCTCATCAAGTTGTATAACGTGTTAACATCATTTAAGCCCTCAAATGGGACTTAGAATACTCTGGACCCCAAATTTTCAAAGTAAGACTTGCCCTTAAAAAGAGCCCCACAAACTAATTCATCCATTTTTTCCACCCATAAAGCACCAAAATAGATTAAAAAAAATTATATATTAATCCATTTTAGATCAATAAAAATGTAGGAAAGATCAATATTAGACAAAGAATGGGTCTCATAATATAATACCCTGGGTCTCCTAATATAATTCTAGACTTGGGCTAAAACACTATCATTTATTTGTTTGTCAAGGATGTGATATATTATACATAGTGCAATATGACTTTGGAGTGCTAGAGGCACACCCCTACAATTTTAATGAGGAAAATTCAACACCAATTGAACTTACAATCTAGGTTCAAGACTATTGGACTAAGTTAGTTGAAGCTAAAAGAAAGGAGTTGTAATTGGAAAGGAAAAGGAACACAAGGCTGCCTTGATGACAACAAGTTAGTTTATCAAGTAAGCAACTTTTTTGCCAAACATGCCAACAAATCAAGGAGGTTACTAAGCGTTCCAATATCTAAAAAGTATCATGTGTGGAACTCCAATATTTGCAATTAAAGCTCATAACACATTGATTCATACAATATAATAAGTGGATTGGGATCAAATTTAACTATATCATCAAACAAGTGTTCCAATATCTAAAAACTCTCTTGTGTGGAACTCCAATATTTGCAATTAAAGCTCATAACACATTGATCCATACAATGTAATAAGTGGATTGGGATCAAATTTAACTATATCATCAAACAAGTGTTCCAATATCTAAAAAGTATCATGTGTGGAACTCCAATATTTGCAATTAAATCTCATAACACATTGATCCATAATATCTAAAAAGTATATGTGTGGAACTCCAATATTTGCAATATAATCCATACAATGTAATAAGTGGATTAATGTAATAAGTGGATTGCGATCAAATTTAACTATATCATCAAACAAGTAAAGTATAACACATTGATCCATACAATGTAATAAGTGGATTGGGATCAAATTTAAGTATATCATCAAACAAGTAAACTAAAGAGGTGCTTAATGAAACCTGACCTCGATAAACAACCAATGCTTCTAAATAAATCTAACCTTGAAAGATATAGATTAATTATTTTTTATTATGATTTAGGTTCAATTGCCTTCACTAATACCTGTAAATAACTATAACCTTGGAAGGTATAGATTAGTTATTTTTTATTATGATTTATATTCAATTGCCTTCACTGAAAATTAAATCGAGCTCTTCTTTCAATAGCGGGCTTTCCTCCTAGCGTTTGGTTGTTTCCCATTATAAATAGTGTTTCTTTATGTGATGGGTATGTTCATGGATTATGGTTTACTATGACATGCTAGGTATATTATGATTTTATGTCCATTAATAGTTGTTATTTTTTTTAAGTATTTTTACTTATGATTTTAATATAGATTAAATGTTAATTAAATTATTTAAAAAATATAATTTTTTAGTAAATAAAATTATATTATTAATATTTGCAAAATTATAATATAAAGGATTAATGACAAGCTTTAAATATAAACCGTATTTGACATACAAAATGGCCCATAACAAGATGATGTAAGATGGTATATTTAAAAACCAACACCTCCTTTCCAATATACAATCACTCACTCTAAAAGCAATGGTCTTACTTAAACACAAGGGATGCTCTTGATCATTCGTCCTTTGGATACATTTAAAATCTCATACTCAAACTTGCCAAACAAGGATTTAGTATGTAGTTCTCAATGAAGTTTACAAACTAGAAGTTAATTGTGTGCACTTACTTGTTATCCAAACTCTATAATATCTTATAATCACTCACTCACCATCAGAAGTTTTCTTGAAATTGTGTGCACCTGCTTGTTATCAAAATTGGACCATATCTTATATAGTAACTTCGTATTAGAAGTTTTATTGAATCTTAACTTTTTTGTAAATTTCTTTTATTGTTTTGGTGTATGAAACTTGTGTGCAATATATTTTTATAAATGGTATTTTGCAATAGTTTTTATAATTATAAAATGTTATGTACTTTTTTATATAAACTACTTTCTTATATAAACTATTGTTTTATATCAAAATAACTAAAATTCAAAAAAAAAATTATGATTTTCAATATCCTTAAAAGTTTGACTAAGTATTTTTTAATTAACAAGAAAATGGAGTAGTTTAATTGAGTTGAGAGGAAGAGGCTTCAAAACCAACACAGACATGGAAGGCATCCATTTATATTAGCTCTGTAATGACCAGCAAAGTTTTGGATAATAAAGTAAACTGAATCCCTTATATCTGAGTTTTTTAAACACCAAAAATTGAAAATCCATTTAATCCATTTTCTTCCAATATTTCTGCATGCTTTTAAAGTAAAGTAAATAGATTAAGATGAACATAGGACAGTATTTGATCAAAATGTACAGAATTCCAGATGCCAAGCATAATATTTCTGCATGCTTAAAGTAAAGTAAATAGATTAAGATGAACATATGACAGTATTTTATCAAAATGTACAGAATTCCAGATGCCAACAATGAAAAGAGTTGAATTCCTTACAATGAAGTATAATTCATATAAAAAATCCAACACAAATTACAAATTAACTTCAAAGATGTAAGCTGTAAAGCCTGCTGCCATCTTTGACCTATAACGCCTGCTTCTTCCTACGATTTATATTCAAATCTCTGTGTATTTACTACTAATTAGAGGAAGGTTGTGAACAGATTACAATATAATGCCGCCATCTATCTAAACATATATTTCCTCGTAGAATCCAATAAGATAATTTTTTAAGGAACTGGATAAGATTTGCCTTTGCACATGCATCGATAAGATACTGGACAGGGTTCTGCTCTTTTCGTGTGAATGGCACATTTGCTGGAATATCCCACTATCACTCTTGAGCAGGGACTGCAAGACCCACATGCATGAGAACAGTCGGGCAGATTCGATCCCGCAACCTGAAGCACCCTCTTCACCTCGCTATAACTATGCCCTGATATACATTGAAAAAGATATTGAGAAACACATAGATTGAAAAATCTCCATACATATAAGGATCCTTTGATTCTTCCTAAATAGCAAGTATCTATATACTTTGATTCTTTTTAAATAGTAAGTATTTTGATTCTTTCTAGGTATTTATTTTTTCTATGAATGCAGGGAATCAACCACATGTATACTATATTGGATGTATACTATATTGGATACTTTGATTTTTTCTAAATAGTAGATATCTGTTCTTTCTATGAATATACAGAATCAATCACATATATACTACATTGGAGATACTTTGATTCTTCCTAAATAGCATTATATCTTATGTCAATAAGAAGGATGAGCCACAATTCAAAAATATATATTATCAAAACAAAATTGAAAGCATTGTAACATAGAATTCATACCCATTTTTCCGAGCTTCCCATCAATGGGTGTTGGCAGCTGAAAAACAAGCGAAAACAAAACAAGCTGAAGTATAACGATCTTCATAGCTTCGGCTCTTCTGTGTCTTTGAAACTTCTGTGTCTTTGAGGCTATGAAGAGTTCTTTCGGTGGGAGCAATTGGCAGACGGTGGAGAGTATTAATATAACAAAGAATATACAAAGGCTTCACATGCCTGGCCATGGAGAGTATTAATATAACAAAGATTTCCACCCATCACATGCTTTGCAAAGTTTCTTAGGAATCCGATGATCGAACTTATTATCGATATTTGAATTCTTCACAGGCTGTCTCCATTGTTGAATTCTTCATGCATGAAACCCGCCGCTCATCTGGAAAAGCAAAGCAATGTGTTGTTGGATTTCACGTGGGTGGACGTCAAAAGCATTTGATTTCCTGGTAGCTATTGCTGTTCATGGATCGAACACCTCCTTCCGCAGCGATCTTGTACTGTTAAGCGTTGACACAGAATCACGAGAGTATTTATATAGGTAAAATCAAGAA
The DNA here is from genome assembly GCA_027924585.1 of Larix kaempferi. Classification (NCBI taxonomy): domain Eukaryota; kingdom Viridiplantae; phylum Streptophyta; class Pinopsida; order Pinales; family Pinaceae; genus Larix; species Larix kaempferi. The sequence goes on from BSBM01000904.1 coordinate 54,473,110, forward strand.
CATGGGAGAAGTTCGATGTCAATTCAATACAAAACCAGGCCATGCATAGATGACAATAACGGCGTGAGCGAAGTACGTATCTGCTAAATGCATTAAATGAACCTTGTGGCTGCCTGAGTTTATAGCACTATAGCTGTCGGCTGCAGGGGATATCTGCTAAATGCATTGAATGAACCTTGAGGCTGCCTGAGTTTATAGCACTATAGCAGTCGGCTGCAGGGGATATGGTTCTGTCTGTACGTAGATAAGGCAATAATGTCCAGCGTGAGACGTTGATGTCAATTGTACTACTGTACTATTGGTGTTATAATGTCAAGTCCCAGCTTGTCAATGTCAAGCATTGTGATATACTGAAGGATAGTGATATACTGTTATGCGAGTTCTTTGGTCGGACGTGGGATCATTGGCACTCAAATCACTTAAATCGCCTTGCTTTTTTGGGTGATTTGTTTTTTAGATCCAGTCGAATTATAGTTCCATCTCATTTACTGCAGAACTATGCCATGGAACTGTGTTTCTAGTTCCATCTCATTTACTGCGGAACTATGCCATGGAACTGTGTTTCTAGGGGTTTTGTTTCATTTTAAGACGACCCAGATCGTCAAAATTCCAAAAAATAACCACAATGGGTGGAACTGTGCCTGGCCGGAAAAGTTTCCCTCGCGGTCGGGCGATTTGAGTGCCAGTTATTACACGCCCCTTTTGTCGATGTCAAGGATAGTGTAAGTCATCAGAGGTAATCTATTCAATTCCTGTAGGTCAGAGATTGAGGGTCAGAGATTGAGGATGGGAGTTACTAGAAGGGAATTAAACTAACCTATGAGATGTTAATTATTGTCCTCATCTTAGTACAAACTTATGAAGGGTGTGTAGATGGTTATTTCATTCAACATGGTCCTTGCCTAGGTTATGCAAGTTCTTATAATATTTGTATATACCACCTCATCAAAGAGTGAGGCCAACATTTCAATGTATAAATCCATTTACCAAATTGGGACAGCATTTCAATGTATAAATCCATCTTAACTCTGAATTTAGAGTTATCAAATTGGTCCAAATCAAGTTATGTAATAAAAAACCAGCGTTTCAATGTATAAATTTGTATTGACTTTAAATCCAAAGTTACTAAATTGGGCTAGCATTTCAATGTATAAATTTATCGTAACTATGAATCCAAGGTTACTAAATTAGGCCAAATCAGGTTACTTAATACAAAAACCAGCATTTCAATCTATAAATCCATTTTGAGTCTGAATCTAGAGTTACCAAATTGGACTAGCATTTCAATGTATAAATCCATCTTAATTCTGAATATAGAGTTATCAGATTGGGCAGTTATGTTTAATACACAACCAGCATTTCAATGTATAAATCTATCTTGACTCTTAATTTAGCGTTGTCAAATTGAACCAGCATTTGAATACAATCAGCATTTCAATATATAAATCTATCTTAACTCAGAGTTACTATGGATTACTAAATTGGTTTATATTTGAATTGATATATAAATCCATCTTAACTCCAAACCTAGAGTTAATTATCAATTAATTATCAAATTAGATGAAATGAGATTATGTAATAAAAAACTATCATCCATTTATCCAATTTCCCATCATTCATGTATTTTTCCAATTTCCCATCATTCATGTATGGATGAAGTATGTGTATTTAAAATAAAGTTATTAAAGCTAGTGTTACATTTGCTTCGGTAAAGTTAGTTAGTTTGCATGAAAAGAGTAGTAGTTGGATGGATGCTAACATAAATTTGTGATTTATTTATTTTTTTATATTTAGAATATTTTTTTTTAATTGAAAAAAATAAATATTTATAATTTCCAAATAATTATTTTATTAAGAATAATTTATTAAAAATGTTAAAACTTTAAAATGATTAAATCTAAAGGATTGATAATGTAGAATAATCAAATCATTTTATATGTAAGTTTTTTTCATGCGTTAAAATTATAAAGTTATTAAAAGGTTGAAACTTTAGAATAATCAAATCATGTTATATGTAAACTAAATTCAGTTGTGTTTTCTTAAAAATGTTTGCATTTTAATATATTTATTTTTCTTTTATTATTAAAAGTAATATTTATTTTATTTTAATAATTTTTTTAGTTTTTTATTATCATAATAAGTTTTTTTTAATTTTGAATGATATCATTTTTCTAATTTAATTAATTAAAATGATGCTAATCACTCTTTGTGGAACTTAAAATTGATTTATTTTATTTTAATAAAAAAAATTAGTTTTTTATTATTATAATAAATTATTTTTAATCTTTAAATGGTGTCATTTTTCTAATTTAATTAATTAAATTTTGAATGATGCACCTAATTACTTTTTGTGATACTTAAAATTTATTGTTTACAAATAATGAAGATAAATAACAAATAAAATATTAAGGAAATTCCCTCCCTTCATGAATGATACCACTACTATTGAGCATTATTCATATGAATTTCATCACCATTATTATTGAGCATTATTCATATGAATTCCATCATTATTTTAAAAAAAATGTAAATTGCAAAGAAGTAAAAGATAATATCCAAGTTTCATTAAAAAAAAAATAGTTTTAACTAATTGAAATATATTATATAATATCCAAATTTCATTAAAAAAAATAGTTTTAACTAATTGGAATATATTATATATATCTTTGTTTTGGACTTTATGTTAGAGCCAACAATATAAGTTTTTTTACTTATTACTTTATTTTTTATGTCAATTTCTTCAATAATGAGTTATAGAATTCAATATGAATTCCCCAATTATATTTATGTTTGTAAATTTAATATATATAATTTTTATTTTAGTTGGAAGTCTATATTATATTTATTTTTGTTTTATATTAATTAATTATTTTGAACCAACATATATTATAAACATGATACATCGTGATCTCATCTCACCTATTTAAATTAAACTTAGTAAAATCATGAAATAGTTTCATGTATATAAAATGAATGGTGTAATGTGATCAAATTTGAATATTTGGTTTTAATTTCAATTTGAAAAAACATGTATTGAGCTAACTCTTCAATAATGAATGGTTATATAAATAAATGTACTTTTATCGACAAGTGTGAATTTAAGTAAACCCTTCATAATTAAAATGTAAAAATAAAATATTGTAATTCCAAATCTTTATCATCTTAAAATATTAAACAATAACTATATGAAAGAAAATTTAATAATTTAATAATTAAACAAAATTTTCTTTCAAAATCGTGGTATCCACTAAATTCATTGAAAAATAGCACACATATCTTCCTTCCATTCATTTTATGTTCTTTAAAAGTATTTGATCTTACATCATTGAAAACATGAATCTATTTTATCAATTGAAAAGGCTTTCTAGTTTTCATTTGTTTCCCTACATCATAAATTTAGCATTCCACAATCCAATCTACAATTAGAGTGCTTCGTATTCTTCTCATGTATTGATTAGTTTTGAAACAATAAGATGTTATTTCTATGGTTTTAATGTTTACAAACATATACATAACATATACAGGAAATAATACTCAAATATTTCTTAAACTAAGTTAATTTTAAATACATTTCTAAAGTATAATATCAAAAAAATGCTCTATACCTTTAATGAAAATGTGACAACATATTTTTTATATTAAAATAAATTAACATAAATTTATATTAATAGGTGAGAAATTTATATGTTTTTTAATGATAGGTGTGTTTATAGATTTACAATTTGCACTTCTCAATTTCATGATAATGTGTAGTTTTAAAAGAAATAAATAAATTATAACTAAATATTCTTTAATTTGAAATTTTTCATTAACCAATAAAAAATTAATAAATTATTGTAAAAAACATTATTACATTTTAAATATATTAATGTATATTCTAATATATCCATGAGATTTAAACCCTAAAGTGATATATGAAATAGACTATCGGTCTTTAACATTCTTACTTTGGAATACATGGAACAAGTGCAACCACCAAATATCTATATAAAATAGACTACCAGTCTTTAGGATTCTTACTTTGGAATACATGAAACAAGTGCAACCACCAAATATCTAGAGAGCAATAAGAATTAGCATAAGGAAAGGATGGAGAGGTTGAGCTTTAACTTTATAATGTTATTATAAAGTAGTTGTCCTTGTTAATAAATAATATGTAACTTTATAATACATTCATATTTTGAATTATTTATTATAATATGCATGCAAATTTGCAATGAGAAGTTGTGTGAAATTGAACAATAAAAATTGGAAAAAGCTAATAATACTATACATTTCTTTTAAAATATTTACATTTACTCTTATCTTCTTAGTTGGTAGGGTAAAACTAAGATTTGATATTTTTTTAAGGGCAAGTTTTTACTTGGCAGTGATGAGAAAACCCTTTAAAGGGCTATGATCGGTTCAAATTTTATTTTTGGGTATAGTCAAGGTTGATATCCACAAGCTCACATAAATTTGATTATTTTCAATGGTCCAAGTTAATAAGATAAAGAAATCAAAAACACATTTTCAATATAAATACAAATAAAAAGAAAAAGTTACAATATAAAAGAAAAACTATTATCACCTAGATCTCACAAGAATTTGATACAAGGTGATCTAGAAGACGAGGATCAAGATCTATTATGGTGGCGTGCTGTAGTTTGGAAGTTCAAGTGCCCCCTAAAGTGTAATATTTTTTTATCTGTGTAGCTTTATCAAACAAGATTTTTGTCTAGGATCACCTTCAACAGAAAATTTGGAATGGCCCAAGTAGATGCTCTCTTTTATCTCATTAGAAACATGTTTTTTAATGTATTTTCGTTTTTTCATAGTGTGAATGTTGTTAAAAGTATGCAATATGGGTACTCGTTGCAACATAATAATGAGACCAATATTATGCAACGTGATCTCATAGTGATGAACCAAGTCAACAAGAGGCAATTGTAAAAGGCAAGCGTTGAGCTTAATGACGAGGCTTCCAATTTGTTGAGGTTGAGAGCTTGCTTGCCTCCAAAGTGAGTAATTCATTGACTTAAGGTGGTAGATTGCACATCCAAGTGAGTGATTTATCTTCTTTTTTGGGTGAGAGAGTTTGTGTGCCTTCTAGGTTGGCAATTTTCTCTTTTGGTGTGTGGTATGTTGAGAATACTAAATAAATCTATCATTCATTTGTTTTAGAAAAAAAAAGTCAATGAGGTTGAAGGTTGCATGCTCTAATTGTTGGTTTTAAGAGGCTCCTTGCATTATGAGGTGAGCGATTTTTCCTCTAGTAGCTAACTTCTAAATTAGAGGGGTAGCTTTCCTTGGAGGTGAGCATTTTGTTTCTCGAAGCTTTTATATCTACTCTAAGTGGAATCATCTAAATTAAATAAAAAACAACCTATCCTACTTTCTTTATTTGTGTTGTGAATATTCATGTAACTATTTGTCTTATCCTTAAAGAGCTTTTTACCCTCCAACAACAACCTATCGATGTATTATTACATCTTCTTAGAGCAATTGCTAGTTTAAAAATTTTATATTTATTATAAATTAAATATAGATCAAGTAATTGTGAAAAAAATGGTTAACAAATACTTAAATCCTTATATTTATCTTCCCGTAAAAAATGTCATCCTAACATTAGTCCACGAGGCAGCATGCAATGTATATAGTTATCAGTTTAATAGCAATTAAAATGCCTGCGTATATATATTCTGTATACATTCTGAAGAATGTACGTGTGGCATTTTTATGTCAGTTGGAAAGCATGCCACCTGTTCAAACCCTGCTCTGCGTGGCACTTCAGTAAGCAAGTGGCAGGAGAAAGAAACCAGGCTTGACGCCGCTCTACCATGGAAGAAAATTATAGACAACGCCGTGATGCTCTCAGAAATCCATAAAAGATCGCAGCATTATCATTCCGTTTGTTCTTTAATTTAACCGAAATTTCAGGCCTCGAGATTCTGTGGACGAATTGGAGAAATAGTTTTTTTTTGTTCAAGGTAAGAATCTTCGTCAACTTTCGTTTATGTGTTACAGAAGAATAGCTGATTTTTGTTTTCTCGAAAATTTGTAACAAGATATTTATTTTCATTTTTTTATGCAGTAGAATTAATTAAGTAGGCGAGCCTTGGCGTTCTGTGACAAGCTTCTTCAGCTAAAAGCCTAAAACGAATGAAATATATGAATTTACGCTTTTATTGATCCTTTCCAAATTCCCGGACATAGGCTGCTTCTGAGCAGTTTGTCTGTCTGTGAAGCTAGTCGTTCCTTTAAAATATGCTTTTCTGTTTAATTAAGTCCAGTTCTTCGGTAAAAAATTATTCTGCAAAGCAGAAATGAACGATTCCGCTGTTATTTATCTTGTACTGCTTTTCTGTTTAATTAAGCCCTGTTCTTCGGTAAAAAATTATTCTGGAAAGCAGAAATGAACGATTCCGCTGTTATTTATCTTGTACTGCTTTTCTGTTTAATTAAGCCCTGTTCTTCGGTTAAAAATTATTCTGCAAAGCAGAAATGAACGATTCCGCTGTTATTTATCTTGTACTCCATCAGGGATTATTTTCTTTATTTTGAACCCCCGTGAGAATTCGAAAACCCTCGTCAGGGCAGAAGTTTATAATCGAGGTTAGGCTTGCTGCCATTATTTAAATAATATGTAGAAATATCTTTAAAATTTAGAGTATGTAATCCATAGTCAAGATGACCTTTGGAATGTGGGTAAAACAATTTAGCCTGTTCATGAAACTAAACTGAAAACTAAACCATACGAATTGTTTCGAGCCAAACGTTTTAAGTTAAAGCTAAAAATAGATTTCTTCAAGAATATTTTGAGCGATCTTTCTTCTTCCATTTCTTTAAAATTCTTTCCTTGTTCAACTGTTTCTGAAATAAATGCAGTTATGTTGGAACTACATTTATTTCGCAACTATGCCTCAGGCATCCTTTATAATTTCGATCTCGATAATCTTGTTAATACTGTTTTCAGTTTTAATTACCCTTGTCCATGACCTTCAGCCTTTGCTGTAAGCATCGCGGAACTAGCTTAAGATCTTAAAATGGCGTCAGAGCAAGAGGCAAATGCAGGGACAACGGACCAGCACCCACAAGCACGATGGCCACCTGCTGCAGACAAAGAAAAGGAAGTACAGCAGCAACAACTGATGCAGCAGGCTTTAGGGCAGCAACGAACTGCAAATGAACCAAAAGATGCGCAGAATTTCAATCCTTTCCATGTCCAAGAAGAGGTATATCCGAAATCCATAATCGTTTCCGTATTGTGATCCATCGATTTCTAATTAAATTTTCCGACTTGAAAGCTTGGGATTAAGGATGAATGCACCTCATTTGTTACATAGCAGAGAAAGAGGATTTATCTTTAAATCTTTAATATGAGCTATATGTATGTCTTAGAAGTAAAGTTGTAAATGAATGTATTAATGAACATACATTAAGGCACATTTCAAGAAAATTCCTACAAATTAGATCCCTTCAATCGGCCTCTTTGTACTGGCTCGTTGTTTGGCAGTAAATTTTGACATTAATTTTAGGATATGTTGACCAAAGTCCCTTTCTCTTTCTTGGACACTTGCAGGCAAAAGAGGCAGCGAAAGAGGCATTTGTAGCCTACCAAGAATCACAGGAGTAATCAAGCGTGCTTTTACTAAGCAATTAGAAGCTCAAGAGAAGGCTCGGGGAGCTGCTGAGCAGCTTTTTGCACAGCAAGAAAGTGGTAAGCAAGCTGCTGCACTCGCTGCTCGTCAGGCAGCGACTACTGCTGTTGAGGAGCAGAAATCTGCTGCTCAGAAGCAGATGGACCAAGCTGTTATTACAGCACAAGTCTTGGGCGCCCAGATATCACAGCAAGCCGTGGCCTCCAATCAAAACTCTGCTAATGTAGGGCTTAATCCTCAGGGAAATGTACCACCACCAGCCAGTGTGCCCTCATTCCAGCAGCCCGGAGGTAACGGTTCTTAATCAATGCTGAACTAAAGCAATTTTTTAGATCTCTCTATTCCTTTTTATGGCAGAGTTATACGCTGGATCAGCTTCAAATTTCCTTGAGAACAGACAAACCCAGCCAATAGTTAACAAAGACAGGAGTTACTCTTCTCAGAAGAATTTTGAACTTAGCAGTTTACCTGCCTTTGAACTTTAAAGTAGGTGAAGGAAACTGCTCTCCAATCTTTATAAATGCACTATATTCTTCTATCATCCACTCAAGCCTTGTAGTGAGTTTCATTTGTTCTTGATGCGAGAGTGCTTTGGGTACCCAATGGCACCATTCTGTAACATCATTTGAAAGCAGAACGTTATCAATATTCCACCAATTAAAGCCAAACAATTCAAAAGGTGAATCGCTTATTTCACGGGAATAAGCTACTCGTGGAGCAAACAGAACCTATTTTCCGGTGGGTTTTCTTTACACGTCTGTTTCTTTCTTAGTGCGATAGTGGTGTGGGTTTCAAATGCCACCATTCTGTGACAATATCTTTCTTGGTGCGATAGTGGTGTGGGTATCAGCCACCATTCTGCGACATTATTGGAAAGAAGACGTTGTCAATATTCCACCGATTAAAGCTAAACTACTCATAAGGGGAATAGGTTATTCGTGTAAGTTTCCTTTACAAATCCGTTTCTTTCTTGGTGCGAGAGTGGTATCCAATGACACATTCTATGACATTATTGGAAAGCATAAAGTTGTCAATATTCCACCAATTAAAGTTAAACTACTCATAAGGGGAATGTACTATTCATGTAGCAAACATAGCCTATTTTTCTGTGGGCTTTCTTTATAAATGACGGGTTGTTGAAATTATAATAGCACCAACTTACTAATCAATAGCACTTCCAGTAGAACAAGAGTTAAACCCGGGCCAGAGCTAAGGGTTAACCTTACTGATGGAATTAATAGCGCTGGGGGCTCCTACTTCCTTTCGGCTGGCTAGGTGGGTTTAAGCTAACAGTCGAAACTTTGGAACTTCCATACACCTTTGCATGGCAGCGTTATACGAGGGGCTCTGCTTGAAATTTCCATGAGAACAGACAAACCCAGTCAATAGTTAACACAGAAAGGAGTTCCTCTTCTTCAGAAGAATTTGAACTCAGTGGCTTACCTGCGGTTTGAGCTTTGGATTAGTAGAAACACACTGCTCTCCAGTCTTCAAAAATGCAATATATTCTTATTTCGTCCACTCTGCCTTGCCTTGTGAGTTTCATTCGTACTTGGTACGAGAGTGGTGTGGGTATCCAATGCCACCATTCTATGACAATATTGGAAAGCAGATAGCCGATTCACGTGAATAGTCTATTTACATGAATAAGCTAAACTATTCATAGCAAACAGAGCCTCTTTTTAGGTGGGTTTTCTGTACAAATCTGTTTCTTTCTTGATGCGAGAGTGATGTGGGTATCCAATGCGACCATTCTATGACATTAATGGAAAGCAGAACGCTGTCAATATTCCACCAATTCAAGCCAAACTACTCATAAGGGTAATAGGTTATTCCTGTAGCAAACAGAGCCTATTTTCAGGTGGGTTTCCTTTACAAAGCTGTTGCTTTATTTCAGGCGGGTTTCCTTTACAAATCTGATTCATTTTTAATGCCAGAGCAGTGTGGCTTGTGGGTATGCATTCTATGACATTAGTGGAAAGCACAAAGTTGTCAATATTCCGCCAATGAAAGCCAAACTACTCATAAGGTAAATAGACTATTCATGTCGCAAACAGAGACTATTTTTCTGTCGGTTTTCTTTACAAATATGTCAAGAGTTTTGACGAACTGTTCAAATTTGAAGGAAGGAAACAGGCTAGCACCAACCAACCAATCAATAGGGGTTTCCAAGGCCTTATTGGCATTCCGCTAGAGGTACTTTCAATCGGAAAAGGGTTGAAGCCGGGCTAGAGCTAAGGATTGACCTTACTTATGGGGTAGAGGCACTTTCAATCGAAAAAGGGTTGAACCCGGGCTAGAGCTAAGGATTGACCTTACTGATGGGGCTATTACTGCTGGGGACTCCTATTTCTTTCCGACTGGCTAGGTGGGCCTGAGCTAAGCGTGATTTACGATCGAAACTATATAATATCCATACTCCTTTACATGGCAGTGTTATACGAGAGGCTTAGCTTAAAATTTCCATGGGAACCGACAAACCCAGTCAATTCTTAACACAGAAAAGAGTTACTATTTTTAGAAGAATTTGAGCTCAGAAGTTTACCTGCGCTTTGAACTTTGAATTAGCTGAGGGACACTGCTCTCCAGTCTTCATAAATGCAATATTCTTATGTCATCCACTCTGCCTTCCCTTGTGAGTTTCATTGATACTTGGTGCGAGAGTGGTGTGGGTATCCAATACCACCATTCTATGACATTATTGACATTATTGGAAAGCAGAACGTTGTCAATATTTCCACCAATTACAGCCAAGCTACTCATAAGCGAATAGCCTATTTCCCTATTCTTGTAGCAAGCAGACCCTATTTTCCGGTGGGTTTTCCTTACAAATTTGGCAGATTTTTTACGGTTTTGAAATTATAATCATCTTTGTTTTCTTTACAAATCTGGCAAATTTTTCTACGGATTTACAAATCTGGCAAATTTTTGACAGATTTGGAATTACAATCTTATTCAAATTTGAGGGAAGAAAATAGGCTAGCTGGCTAGAACGAAGTACCCCCCGCCTTATTGACATTCACTACAGGCATTTTCAATCGAACAAGGTTTGAACCTGGGCTAGAGCTGAAGGGCTCGACCTTACTGCTGGGGCCATTCCTGCTGGGGGGTCTTACTTCCCTTCCAGATGGCTAGGTGAGCCTGAGCCAAGGGACTTTGCTTGTGAATAGCTCTGCACAGGGAGGGCCATGGTACTGAGCTCTGCTCACGCATTGAAGGTCTTGATTGTTCAGTCTTCAACGTGCGATAATACCTGTGTGTGCAAAGGTCATAACTTCCTGACTGGTTGGTGACCATTTAAAAAAGGGCTAGCAAGATTTTTGATGGATCACAGTTTTGATTACTGATATTGTAGTATCATTTCAATGAAAATGGGACCCCGGGAATCCATCTAGTATATTTTGAATTACTATATTACAAATTACGACAAAATTGTTCCAAATGAAAATGGGCCCAGGAATCCATCTACAGTGTCAGATTTTATGATATTTACTGAAATTACATTATGGTGCCAGTTCCAATGAAAATGGGCGTAGGAACCCATACAGTGTCAGAATTTAGGATGCTGAAATTACAGTATGGAGAATTTAGGATATTTATCGAAATTACAGTTTGAAGTTGTTACATTCAATATGGGCCCTAGGAATCCATCTACAGTATCAGAATTTAAGATATTTACTGAAATTACATTGTGGAATCCATCTGCAATCCATCTGCAGTGTCAGAATTTAGGATATTTACTGAAATTACAGTATGGAGAATTTAGGATTTTTACGAAGTTGTTCCATTCAAAATGGGCCCGAGTAATCCATCTACAGCATCAGAATTTAGGATATTTACTGAAACACAGTATGCTCAGTATGCTCTTCCAATGAAAATGGGCCCTAGGAATCCATCTACAGTGTAAGAATTTAGGATATTTATTGAAATTATAGTATGGATTTAGAATTGAATTTAGGATATTTATTGAAATTACAGTATGGAGTTAGAATTTAGGATATTTACAAAATCTCATCATCAAAATAACGAACAAAATTTCGTCAAAATAACTAATTTACAAAATTTCGTTGTCAAGATAACGAATTTAGTATATTTACAAAAATTCATTATTAAAATAACGAAAATTTTCATTATCAAAATAACGATTCTTCTCTCCAGAAAAGAGAGCGATGTTTAATCACTGTTTAATAGAGGAATACTCTGCTCTTTCACAAGGGCCCAAGAGCCCAATATGCCATCATCCTTGCACAAGGGTGACCGTATGTCATCATCCTTAGACCAAGGTGGAGGTGGCCCTTGCCCTGGGATTTGTTGGTTGTGGTGTTGATATGTTTGCATGCCTTGCCTTGCCATCCTTCCCTGTGTTTGTTCCACTCTGTTGTTAGTAGTGGCCCTCATGATTGATTAGTTGAGGATTAACAATAAAGCGGATAATTTTAACAATAAAATTGGATATATAGCAAATTGGTATTGGTTGCCAGATCAATCTGCTGCAGCATAAAGATCTCAATATTACATTGGTTTTCTGGTTGTTATTTCATATCGGTTGCGAAGATTCTGCTGCAGCTTAAAGATCTCAATATCACATTAGCTTTCGGGTTGTTATTTCATATTGGTTGTGACGATCAATATCCATCTGCTGCAGCATAAAGATCTCAAATATCACATTGTTCTTGCGGTTGTTATTTCATATTGATTGCGAGATCAATCTGCTGCCAGGATAAAGATCTCAATATACCATGATCATGAAAACATAAGTGTCGGTGACCATTCATACAGATCTCAATAGCTGTTAGTGGCCATTCTACAGCCTATCTGGCTGATATGTTTACTTGCTTGCTCTTCCTTCTTCTCTCCCTGCATGAATGGTGTATTCGAAACATTTAGAAGAATATAAAATACTGTATTTGCTTGCAACTTGCATATCCCTAAGCGTTTTTATTTATAACACTTTCAATGTTTCTATTTTATTTTCTATTTTATTTTCTATTTTATTTTGAACTTGGCAGGTTTAACAGTGCAGTAACAAGAGTTGTTTGGATTAGCCAATCAAATGGCCACCGGTGCTGTTTCTCAGATGTCACGTGCCCAGACCTTGGCTACTAGCACGCAAGATCCACAGACTTTGCTAGTATGTTATTCTATTATTCTCCATCTATTCCATTTCCTATTTTATTAGAATTCCATTGAATAATAGATAAACCTAATGTTATCTCCAGGTGGCGAAGAGTCAAGCAGATGCAGCTCAAACTCAAATGGTCCAAGCTCAACAGGCTGCTCAAGCAGCACAGACACCTGCAACCGCCTTACAAGCTCTCGCTAGCATTAGGCAATCCCCTCAACAATCTAATCAAGCAAATCAATATGTTTTTCCAGGGGCGGAAGCACAATCTACTCAGCCGATGCAAGTGGAATGAATAACTATTGATCTTATGACGTAAGTGTTCTTGTAATCGTCCTTTTATTTGTTAATTTAGGAGTGGATTTTGTATATTTAGAATTATCGAGACTTTTGACTTGTAAAAAGAGTTTATACACTCGTTATTCTCATATAATAGTTATCCATGTACATGATTAATTAGTATAGTTATCCATGTACATGATTAATTAGTGAGATCTACTTGAGTAATTGGTTATGCTTAATGATTGGTTAGCATCAAATTCACCATTTGTTATAGTCTCTATACCTTCACCATAAAAAATATAGTGTTTTAAAACTCTCTTCGATCTCAAATATCATAATCATTTCTATCAACAACCACATGGTCATCAACCACACAAAACTTTGGATTCGTGATAGTTGGTTAGAACACAAATACAACATTAAAAATATGGTGTCTTAAAACTTTCTTCGATCTCAAATATCATAATCATTTCTATCAACAACCACATGGGCCTCAACCACACAAAACTTTGGATTCAACAACCGACATACATTTTAAGTAGATGTCTACTTATAGTTCGCCTTTTAATGCAATGGGGTACCACTTTTCAATGGGTGCGTTGATGCTCACGCTAGGTTTGTTAAACGCCGCACACATTCACGCAATTGTATATAACTATATTTGATGTATACTTGTAATTCGCCCTTGGACACCATTGTTTAAACGGTGGGTTTGCTTAATGCAAACTACATCATTGTTATGCAATGGAGAGAGATATAACTACAAAAGATATTTATATAATATGTGTGAACGGTGGGTTTGCTTAATGCAAACTACATCATTGTCATGCAATGGAGAGAGATATAACTACAAAAGATATTTATATAAATTGTGTGATATTGAAGAGTTACAGAAATGTTGAAGATGTAGAAATTGTGTAATATTGCAGAGTTGTGACATATTGAAGATATGTGTAATTTTGGAGAGTTGTAACAAACCTCTGGGCTGGGACAACCATCAAAATTCTTATTATGACGAGGAAGGGGATAGTCCCAACCATCCGAGATGGGACATAGGGATAATAGATATATCATCCTAAAAAGGTTAATCATGCCCTCCTCTTGTCCTTGGCGCAATAATGCCAACAAAATCCATGGATATACTTTCCCATTGCCTGGTAAGCATGAAATTGGAGTGTACCATCTTTGTTTCTTATTGCAAGGCTGGTTGGCACAACACAATATACAATTGTAGTGTACCATCACAATTGGAGAGTACCATTTGGTAAGCATGAAATTGGAGTGTACCATCTTTGTTTCTTATTGCAAGGCTGGTTGGCACAACTCAATATACAATTGGAGTGTACCATCACAATTGGAGAGTACCATTTGTGTTTCTTATTGCAAGGCTGGTTGGTACAACACAATATACATCCTCTTATAAACCCAACGACCTATTCTTGCATATTGGGCCAATAACATACCTTTAAAAGGGTCAAATTTTCAACAATTGGACAATCTCTCAAACTCTAAATTTTTGTATACTCAATGATCTGTAATTTTTTTGTATACTCAATGAGCATCATACATGTTCATGTTATATTATACGAAGCATGTTCATATCATAGGAGGATGGACTTAAATCATAGAAAGATTTAAGTGAGGATGGACTTAAATCATAGAAAGATTTAAGTGAGGATGGATGTAAATCATGAGAAAGATTTAAGATTCAACACGCATTGCTTGTCTTTGGCGTGTAGTTTTTATCTATTCTTCTTCTTTCATGAAATCCATCAAAGCTCATCTTCTTTCATGAAATCCATCAAAGCTCATGGCCAAATGACTTTATTATTATATTAGGGTCACATTTTCAACATTCTATCAATCTTCTAACTCCCAACTTTTTGATACTCAATGAACACCATATATTTTATATTATATGATATTATATGAGGATATATTTTATATTATAGGAGGATGGATGTGAATCGTAAGAAAGATTCAAGATTCAACATTGTTTGTATTGACGTATTCACCATTTAACACAAATATTGAAGGTTCACATCTTCAACATTCCATCAATCTAATTCCCAATTTTTTATACTCAATGAGCACCAGATCTATTATATGAGCATGGATGTGACGTAAGAAAGATTATTTAACATTGTTTTTGGCATTTAAAGATGAAAATCATCTTTATTCTTGTTGGCTCTCATATATTTTATAAAGTTCATAGACAAATAATTCTATCACTATAACTCAAGTTTGAAAAGAAGGGTCACTTTGTCTACACCATCAATCTCCCCACTCCTTTTCGATACTTAATGAGCATTGTTTATAAAAAAGTTTGAAAAGAAGGGTCACTTTGTCTACACCAATCAATCTCCCCACTCCTTTTCGATACTTAATGAGCATTGTTCATTTTATATTATATGAGGATGGATGTGAATCATGAGAAAGATTCAAAATTCAATACACATTGCTTACCTTTGGCATGGCATTTAAAGATGAACCTTTGGCATGGCATTTAAAGATGAAAATCATATTTATTCTGTTGACTCTTATTTATTCATTGATATGATGTACTTTTCCACAACATAAAATTCATCACAAAACTCATGTATTGGCATATTTACTAAATTGATTGACATTTATTTTTATGAATCCGTGTTTGAATTCATGTGTTATGGATGCTTTTATACTTTTAAATATTATAATTGGCATGACATTTAATGCCTGTAATGTGTTTTGCTTTCATAATATTATAATTGGCATGACATTTAATGCCTGTAATGTGTTTTGCTTTCATACTCACTATAATGTCATTTTCTTTATTATCTTTGTTTTACTTTTGGCTTTGCAAAAAAACAAACTATTAGTATGGATTATGGGTGTAAATTGTAATGGCATTTTTAACTTATTAAAGAAGATTTACTACAAATGTGTTGCTCAATAACAATTTTGAAGATCAAATAATAGTAAACATCAACTAAACTCAAAAAATAAGGGTTATCCCTTTTCTTCATGTTCAAATATTCCATCTCTCTAAAATATCTAATCTAAATATATCTAACATGGTTATATCTTTTATCTTTGGTATCTAATATTTCAAGTAAGTCACCCTTCCAACCCACTTTTACGAAGCTAACACTTTGATATAGGTGTATAATACTTCTTTTACTTGTTTGATCCATAAGAGCAAACAAAGAGGGAGAAAGGGCTCAACCACCAAGGGCCATTGAGAGGGTATTTGAAATTTCTGTAAACTAACAGGCATGTCAACCTATATTAACATGGTTATAGGTTTGGTATTTAATATTTTATTATTACTTTATATAACAGGCATGTCAACCTATATTAACATGGTTATAGGTTTGGTATCTAATATTTTATTATTACTTGATACAATAGGCATGTCAACCTATATTAACATGGTTATAGGTTTGGTATTTAATATTTTATTATTATTTGATATATTTACTGGCATATTAACCACTTATCATGTAGTTCATGGCATCATCATTATTTAAATACTTATTTAGAAGGACTGTGCGATTAATATTTGAATGTAAATCTCTCTAATCCATCGATCTTGTGCACACTTGAGATACTTGAATGTAAATCTCTTTAATCCATCGATCTTGTGCACACTTGAGATGCAGAGGGGAAGGGCTAGAGACTAGAGTTAGTATCTTGTAAGTGTAAGTGATAGTGTGTTGCAATGTTATGATGTATAGTGGTGTGAAAAGAAATCCTTAGGGGCAAGGTAGATATGGGCTTTGTAGTTTGTTTAAACTTCATGAAACATGGGTGAAGGTCCTCATAATCTTAAACAATAGAAATACAACCAGATCATGACAAGATGTCCAAACGGACTACACAAGTTAAAAAAGGAATTGGAAATCAACAATGAAAAAAACAATCTAACTCTATAATCATAATATAAATGCTACACTAACCTTTATTAACTTTTATTAAGAATCTTTGATTTCTTTTCTCTTTGAAACCAAGCCTATGGTATTGAATCGCATCCGATATGATTTGAAATTGTACAACAAAAATTAGAAAATAAATGATACAACCCATTACAAAATGAGCTTATTTGGAACATAAACCCTATCATGGGTCACCATAACATGAGACAAGTCCATGCACACTCAAAATGAGCTTATTTGGAACATAAACCCTATCATGGGTCACCATAACATGAGACAAGTCCATGCACACTCTTGACACAATTGAACATCCATAATGTTGTGTGAGGATGTTATGGAAAATCAAGTTGCTTCAACAATCTAAGATATTTATGGGGTTTGGTATTTTGAAAAAAGCTCATTCGGATGTCCTGAAAAATAACAAGCTTGATCCACGTTGATGCTTCCTATCCAACAAGACCATCGTGACTCATCTTCCAACTCACTATGGTGTGGGTAGATGTGGACTTATTATTAGGGAGAACTTGGGATGTCCAAAAAACATGCATATCCATGTTGATGCTTCCTATGCAAGAATAAGGAGAAGACCATCACTCATCTTCTAACTCATCATCCAAGTTCAACAACGTTGATGCTTCCTATGCAAGAATAAGGAGAAGACCATCACTCATCATCCATATTTAAAGGAGAAATGGGTAGTTATGGACTTTTTATCAGGTACACGGGATGTTTGTGAAGGGGAATTGTATTTAAATGCTTCAATTATTGGTTTCAGAAAACTGAACTAAAGAAATTCAAAGGCTTATCTACTATTGTATCATGTTTCAGAAAACTAAACTAAAGAAATTCAAAGGCTTATCTACTATTGTATTGTATCATGGGGTATATTGTTTATATTGTTTCGATGAGCTTGTTTAGACCATGAAACATAACTTAGGACCACACTCCTTAATACAATTGAGCCTTTTGTTTATATTGTTTCGATGAGCTTGTTTAGACCATGAAACATAACTTAGGACCACACTCCTTAATACAATTGAGCATTCACAATGATGTTGGAGGACGTTATGGAAAATCATGTTGCTTCTAAAATCTAAGATATTTATGTGACTTGAGGCTCATGGAGTACTCCTTAATACAATTGAGCATCCACAATGATGTTGGAGGATGTTATGGAAAATCATGTTGCTTTTAAAATCTAAGATATTTATGTGACTTGAGGCTTGTCTAATATTGTATCATGGAGTATATTGTTTGGATGAGCTTCTTTAGACCATGAACAATAACTTAGAACCACATTCCTTAATACAATTGAACATCCACAATGATGTTGGAGGACATTATGGGAAATCATGTTACTTCTAAAATCTGTAAAATCTAAGATACTTATGTGACTTGATATTTTGAAAAAATCCCTAACATGGAATGTCCAAAAATAAAAGCAACCAAAAAAAGCAAGCATGGTCCATGTTGATACTCCCTATGCAATAATAATAAGCAAAAGACCATCACTCATCTTTTAACTCACTATCAATATTTAAAGGAGGTATGGGTAGATGTGTACTTTATTATTAACCCATTATCAATATTTAAAGGAGGTATGGGTAGATATGGACTTTATTATTAGGGACAAAGATGTTTGGCAAGGGGTTTGAATGCTTCAAGCATTGGTGTCAAAAATATGAACTAAAGAAATTCAAAAGCTTGTCTATTATTATTGTATCATGGGGTATATTATTGGCTTGCAATCAGCAATGTAAGTATTTTTAAGTAATGTAAGTATTTTTAAGTAATGTAAGTATTTTTTAAGGTAGATTTCTCTCCCTTTTAGTGTGCTACTCAACCTAAATTTATTTTCATAAGTTTCAAATCTAATTCCAAATCCACTCTTCATAAGCAACTTTCTCACACTCATAATTGAAATTCAAGGCTTGTTTAATATTGTATCATAAACTTTCACATTCCTATAGACAACTTTCTCACACTCATTTATGGAAATTCAAAGGCTAATTTATTATTGTATCATAAATTTTCTCGTACACTCATAGTGGAAATTTAAAGGCTTGTTTATTATTGTATCATAAACTTTCTCACACTCATAATGGAAATTAATATTGTCTTATAGAGTACATTGTTGGTTTGCAATGTAAGTATTTTTTTAATTCACTACTCATGGTTTGCAATGTAAGTATTTTTTAATTCATTGCTCATAGGCAACTTTCTCACACACAATGGAAATTTAAAAGTTTGTTTATTATTATACAAGTATTTTTTAATCCACTCCTCATAAGCAACTTTCTCACACTCAAAGTGGAAATTAATAGGCTTGTTTATTATTGTATCATGGCGTATGTTGTTTGCTTGCAATGTAAATACTTTTTAAGATAGATGTATGCCTTCCTTTCGGTGTGTTATTCAATCTAAAGTTATTTTCATAAGTTTTAAATCTGATAAGAAACTTTTTCACACTCGTAATGATAGAACTAGGGCTTCTTTGATGGTACCAGAAAAGGCACCTCTCTATTTGTAAGGTTGGTAGAATTCTAATTCTTAGTGACACTAATTTATTTTGCTTCTAGGAGGTACTTCTAAAGATTCTATTAAAATTTGCAATTGATAAGGGTGTTGAAAATTTATAGGTTTTTGGAAACTAATGATAAGTTTAAATCAAATTTATTTTTAAGACCTATCTTTGAGCATGCACCAAGAAGCATAAAACTCTCTTTGAGCATGCACACAGAAGCATCAAACTCTCTTGGTGTTTTTAATTATATCCTCTTTACACATGGTTTATGATATTTCAATATGGATGCAGATTACTCTCAAAGGAAGAACTCATTCTAGATGTTAGTTGATGTGTTGGCATTCTATATGTTGGTTTATGATATTTCAATATGGATGCAAATTACTCTCAAAGGAAGAACTCATTCTAGATGTTAGTTGATGTGTTGGCATTCTAGATGTTGGTTGATGTGTTGGTTTATCTTGGGAGGAGTCACATTATGACTTGGTTCTATCTTGCAAGAGTCTGGACACGTTTATCTTTGGTTGAGATGCAACATTTACTATTCTTCATGATGTTCTAAGGATGCTTTATGATTTTCATATTGTTTTTATGATGCTTTATGATTTTCATATTGTTTTTATGATGCTTTATGATTTTCATACTTGTTCTTTGGAGTTAGCAAATTTGATACATGTGTGGGCCTATAATGGATTATTATTTTTGTAATTTGATATTGATGAACGTCAAAATGAATTAATAACATCAAATCTTGATGATCTATTAGATGAGCTTCATGGTCTGGATTATTTCACAAAGTTAGATCTTAAACCAAGATACCACCAAATCATATTAAGAGAATAAGACATTGTGATAAGAATTCTGGAATGTCACTGTGTAGAAATTTAGATAGACTGACGTGGTTTCGAGCGTACATTCCACCCATCTTCAGGATCACAAGAAGCTTTATTACAAAAAAAAAAGAATGTGGCATAATATATAGAAGGAGGAGAAACCCATCCATTAAGTTAATGCGTTAGTGATAGGTTAATGAGAGAAGATTAAGGGATTTTAGGTTAAAAATAAGTAAAAATAATAATTAATTTAGTTTAGTTTTAAAACAAATAAAAGGAAAAGTTACCAAAATTTTTAATTAAATAATTAATGGAGTCATTTAGAAAAGATTAATATAATAATTAATATTGAGAAAATATAGGAAGAAAAGAAAATATTAAAATAACAAAAACAACAAAAATATTGTATTAAATATGATTAATAAAATATTGTATTCTAATTTAAATAAATATATTGTTTAAATATTTTTATATTCAAATAATTCAATTAATATTATAATATACTTCATATATTAAAAAGAATGGAGAATAATGAAATAAGATAATTATTAACCAAGAAAAATTTCCAAATAAATAAGTTGTAATAGGGAATTATTATAAATCAATTTAAAAGTGATAGTATAAATAAATTTAAAAAGATAGTATAAAAATGTAAATTAATATGAAAGACAGTTTTTCAATTTTATTTTTTTGATTCACATATACTTCTTCAGATTTAGGGGGACGTTGGAAACATTAATCTATATGGGTTAATTATTGTATTATTATGCACATTCATTTTAAGAATCACATGTGAATATGAACAGTGTAACAACCCAAAAATACTATTAAATTAATTATAAATAAAAATATAAGAAAACAAAATTAAATATTAAAATAAATAAATAAAAGGATAATAAGATAACTATGACTAATAATATTAAATAATAAATAAAGAGAAATTGCTAATTATATTAATAAAATATTATATATTCAAATTCCAAAGAAAATGAGAAAAACCTATCAAAAGGAAGAGGATTGGAGGGGAAGGGCATTCATTCTTAAGGAAGATAGGTGTGATTATTATCATAGAGGGGAAGAGAACATATCTAGCTACGGTTTATTGGTTGGGAGCTCAGGGGCTCTCAGTGTCTCACTGAGGGGTTGGTTGGGTGGAGAGTCGTCCACCACATGTTATGTTCCATCATTGCTAGTGGCAGATCTAGAAGTAAATTCTCTAACAATTCTTTAGTTTACAGGTATGGTTCCTTCTATTTTCACTTAGATTATTATTATGATAATGTTTCTTTTTATGGGAATGAATTAGGTCATAGAAAAATCTTATAAATTATTGATATATCTAATAAATTTTCCTTTAAGGCCATCAAGACCTTACAAACAGTCATAAAGAGTCCAAGAGACACATTGGAATTTGGAAACCAAGGGTCATCTCAATGTATTAATATGTACATATGTTAATGAGAAATATGTAACTCACACTTATCTATATGTTGTGAATTTGGATTGGTTTATTCTGGTTGGCACTAACTATGTTTCTCACTTAGTGGTTCTCTTTGGAAATTGACTCTAGGGCTCAATGATTCCTTCTAGAAAGTGGTGGTTTAAGGAAAACCATAAAATGATGTCTAGCATAAGCAATAAGAGGCTAATGTCTTCTACTCAATGGGTGGTTTTAGGAAAACCACCAACCAAATCATGCTCAATGGAACATGGCTCTAACTTTGGAGACATACAATAGATAACTGATAATTGACTAGAAGATTCTATTAAGTGGTCAACTAGTTGATCGACTGGTAGGTCAACTAGGCTCTTAACTAGTCGGTATGATCGATTGACGGAGGAGTCAAAAACTGACCAGTTGCTCCGGTAGTTGGAACAGAACCGTTGATTATGGCATAAAAAAGATAGAAATCAAGGAGGTCATTTTGTGCTATGACCCAAGTATGTGAACACATTATTCCTCACTTCAAGGGAGTGATTAGTTACATCTTGAAGCTATAAAAATATGACCATATGGGTCGAATATACAATGTGATGAATGTACATGTGAATCTAATGGAAAATGCACTTTGATGTATTGTTGATTGTGATGTGTTATGCTTAGGTGCTAAAACAATGTTTAATAACACCACCTCTCCTTGGAATAATTAGCTCTTTGATCTTTCTAATTCCTTGACTTCTACAACATGTAATAAAAATTTTAATAAAAGAATTGGAAGGTATGTGTTGATTTGAGAAAAAACAAATCCTAACTAATTCAAATACCATAAAAAAATGCAATACCATAAAAAAAAAATGCAATATAGATCAATATTTCTACACTAGTACACACTCACATTTTATAAGCAATACAACATGTCATCATTATGTAAGTAGTTGAACTCTTCTGAATAACATTATACTTATTGTTGCACCAATGCATCATCAACAACATTAGTCCATTTGTTAGTCATCATTTCCATAAGGACATATTTCTTCTCTCACATAGTAACTATAGGTGGCTATGCAACAATGTCATTATGTGTAATGATTGTTCTAGCATGGTCTAGAGTGGGATACATTTGGAGTGGGAGTTGATTTATTTTAATAGTAATGACATAGCCGAAGATGTTAATAATTTGGAATAATAATTAGATGAAGTGAACCATTAATTTGACTAATATTAATTTGATCTTTAATTTGATTAAGTTTAATTATTAAATAATATAAATTTGATCCCTAGTTTAATCAATAAATAGTTGGAGGTTGTGTAAAGAATTTGGTCAACCTTTAATTCTTAACATAATCATATTTCATCACTCTACCACTTGCTTATATGTAACCACCTTATTCATATCCAGGCTAATGAAAAAGCAAGTCTAAGAAGTTGATTTATTATGTGTCAAAGTGTTGCAAAATTTAAGGGTGAGCCATTGGAGATATAAGTTGTGTGAATGTCCTTAAAAATCACTAAGGCATTTGTTCTTTATTCTATATATTATTATACTTGGTATGTTTTAGTAAATCAAAATCATTAAGGCATTTGTTTTTTATTCTATATATTATTATACTTTGCATGTTTTAGTAAGGCAAGTTAATTTTTCTTTAATATTTGGGCAGCAACTAGCAACTATGTTTTTATGTACTTTATTGTTATTATTTTAGGAGTGTATCATTTAAATTTGTATAAGTTATGTTTACTCAGTGTTGATAATAAATAAATAATGTATTTTATTAAACAATGTAGTTTTATTTGATTGTTATTATTTGTTAACTTATTAATGAAGTCATATTGCAATATTAATAAAAAAATCACTTAATCACTTTGAAAATTACTTAATCACTTTGTTTTACATGGGGTTATTGAGAACCTCATTGTGTTACTAACGTTTAGTTTGGTTGGAATTGTTTATTAAAAATATGATGTATATTTACATTTTTTAATAGATAATCTTTTTTTTTAAAATTAATAGATTATTAAAATTTTGATTTTAGGTAAAAAGATTTTCAACATTAATTTATCTTATTTTTTATTAATTTTGAATGAAAAAGGTTTCATCATCTAATGGGTGAAAGGAAAACTTGTAAAAGGGTAAAAAGCTAACATTAACAATAGTGTATTACAAGGATGACCATTTTGGGGAAATTTGACTAGATGTTGCTTTCCTACCCAAAGAAATATCATTACACATGAATGTAACTCTCATGTGTTAGAGAAATGATTTAGTTATTGGATAGATGTCATTTGATTAGTTACTAAAGCTGGATAGATGCCATTTCAATCAATGTGTTAAGATATTTAGTTACTAAAAATTGGATAGGTGTCATTTCAATAATAATAAAAAGGGCATTTTTTAGTAAAGGATTTTATAGAATATTAACTTTTCAATATAATGATTATTATAAATAATGAGAGGTTTCTTTTTTAAGTCATGATCTCATAAGGGTCTTTGTTGTAGGTGGGTGGTTGGGGCTCTCACCTAGGTTCGACCCCACTTCCCATGTTCTCGAGGTGCCTTAACCATTGGGCGCTCACCAATCCTTTTAATGTTAAAAAAAGTCATAATCATAAAAGTAAATAAAAAAATATTTACTAATTCACATCTATTTATAACTATGAGGAATGGTTATGCAAAAATATATTTATAAGTAGAATGATTAAATGAAATGTTAATTACAAATTAAAATGATAATTATAAATAGATATTTATTTACAAAAAGAATGCTTATAAAATAATTTTTTTTTAAATAAAAATTATAATATTTAAAAAATAGAATAAATACGTTGTGAATGATCATTTATATGTTAATGGAGTAGTTATAAAGTCCTTAGACAATTAAAATATAATATTTTAAAACAATCTAAATATGAGTGTGATTATTTATATGTTACTGGAGTGGTTGAATTACATTTGGTAAAAAAAAAATTAAAACGATATATATATATATATATTCAAGATGTTTTTAAGAATTAGAAGACATATTAGTTATTAATAATAAGTTTGTTTAAGTGGGAGCTAAATGAGAAAGATCATTTTGGATTTTCTCCTGATCGTGATTTTGGCATTGAAAGAATATCTTTATCATTTTGGAATTTCTCACCCATCGTGATTTTTGCATTGAAAGAATATCTTTATAGCATAATTTTATATGGAATTTTTTATCCTTATGAGTATTATGATGAATATTATGATTTTGGTATAGTAAGAATATTTTTGGAAAAATGTTGTGGGTAGAAAGAATTTGTTATCTTTATGATACTATGAGTGTTGAGAATGAAAAAGACTTTCTCTTAGAATGCCCTATGTATACCTTTATTAGATCTTAGTTTCATAATCTTTGTTGCAATATAGTCTTTCATAGCCTTCTAACTTGTCAGCATTATAGTAAGCTCAGAATAGTTCTCTTCAAACTTTTTGAGTATACGAATACAACTTTAAAGGAAACCAAATAATTTTTCTTATGGTATGATAGACCAAAGTTGATCTCAATGGACGTTCACCACCACCACCACCACCAAAGTATCATTCAATTACAAAAGACTATAAAAGGATTTTGTTAAATTAAATTAAATATTATACAACTAAAAAAAGTACAACTTGAATGAACTTAATGATTAAAATTTTATATTTACTTATAATATTTTTATTATAAAATAAATATTAATCATAAATTTTATTTATAAAAAACAACTAACCAGTAAACCAACATTAACAAATTCACTACATGCTTTATAATGAAATTATCAAAATTACCCCAAGTTGGGTGACGGGACATCAAGCAAACAGGTGGCAAGACCTGCTTAGGGCTGAGGAGGTAAACCCTCTTGCAACATCCACGAATACGCATGAAATGGAGACGTGGCATTGGGATTGAGGCCACATGGAAGTAGAGTGGGGTTAACATCATGACTCAGATGTGGGAGGAAAATGGCAGTGGTTATCTTAAGGTCTTGGTTATGATGAGCATTACCCTCTCTGGGTACAACTTATGGACCAAGATGCAACGTCCAATGGATGACACTCCTCCAAATTCTGCCTCTAAGGTGTCTTTTATATCAATTTATGACGATGAATACTTTTTCTCATAGGTTATTCTCTATAGCTATAGGGCATGACATCTCCAACAATGTTAAGTTTATGTCTAGTAGCAGTAGTTACAATTTTGAAAATGCTATAGATAGGTCTAGAGCCTTATGGAGTAGTTGTTTCAACTATTGTTCTTCTAAATCCAAACTTTTAATAAATGCTGATATTTTGTTTTATTGTTGGTTGGGTCGGTAAGCGACCAACAATAAAACTTCATATTTAATATAATGTAATTAAATTAACAAAAAAAATATGGAGTAGTTTGTTTATTCCACGTTTTCGACTTTACGGTGGGTTTTGAAAGTAATTCGATAATTCTTTTTTGGTAAAATCCAAATTTCTACGTTTTTAAATTTATTTTTTAATCCATAAATAGATTCACCACCCTCAAATACCCCCATGGCACTCAAATTATGCAATTTCCATAGCTAATATATGTGATTATAAGAATTTTTAAAGATTTCCAATCAGAATAGAACAAAATTAGACTGAAAATATGCACATAAAAAGTTGAAAACGTAGAATAGTTAGATTACACCAAAAAATATTATCAAAATTACATTTCTTACTAAAAGAATTTTCATAAATAAATCACTTTATTAATAAAATATAATAAAGTTGAAATACCACTAAAATCATCATAACTTATCTTTATTTATCTAGAAACACTATCATAAAATAAATAAATAAATCACTCATAATTAAATTTATCATAAAATAAATAAATAAACCACTCATAATTAAATTTCTCATAAAATAAATAAATAAACCACTCATAATTAAATTTCTCATAAAGTACGTGTTATTTTTATAGACCAATGATCATAAAGAAATCGTTGGTAATTAAATGGTGAATGATTAAAAACAAGAGCTGCGTGCAACTTAGTCCCTGCCTTCTATAAAAAAAAGAAAAACAAATGATTGAATACCACTCATTTTTTTAAACATAAACTCTTTAAAAAATCATTAACACATAATTGTCACATTACCGCATGATTGGCATAATTGGCACATTACCACATAATTGGCACATTACTGCATGATGGCATTGAATTCAGAAAATGGTGAACACATTTTTGTCTACATGCAATCCAGAGTCACATACATAATTATTACTTCATTTATAATGAGCGAATGGTATTAGAAATATATATATATATAAACCACTACTTTTTTTTTATTATAAAAAAAAGGTCTAGGCCGAACTGGAAGACCCACAGTTACAAAAATACTCCATATACTAAGCAATAGAGTTCATATAGTTACATATTCTATGAGCAAAAACAAACTACAAAAAGGTTACATTCTTCCAAGTTCCAGTTGTTTCTGTATGCCTGACTGGTATAGACCCGGATAAACCGACTTAAAAGTAAAATACATTTATGCTTCATATAACATCATTGGAGTGAAAATGATCCTAAGATCATGTAGATACTAAAATCTAATCATCCTTACAAGGGAAACGTGGATCCCCGTCATCAATCTTTTCATTAACATCTACAGTCCCAGGATTGACCAAACCTAACAAATTCATGGCCATTGCAGAGCTGGAAGCCTGTATATTGCCAACATCCTAAACTAAACCCTGCAAAACTTTTATAATTTTTTCATGAACACCATATTTCTCTTTCCAGAACTCAATTTCAATTCTTTCCCGTATCAATTTCTACCTCATATGATTTAGTTGAGCTTCTAGAAAGTCATGTTTAATGTTACCTATGAGTTGATCCTTGTCATATTTCTCTTCCCAAGCTTTTTTCAATGAGCAAGGTTCTAAATCTCACTGCTCCTATTATCCTTCTTCCCATCCTGTAGATTCACTAACACTCTCGCTGCGAGATCCTTGTTATATTTTTCCTAATCCATTACACCTTAAACGGATATTACAATCTAACTGAGAATGGGAACCCCAAGAAAGTCTAGAAAAATATCCAACAGAACAGAAACTACCTGTGAAAAGGAGCAAAGAGAAAAGACAGAGAGCAAGCCCTCCCCAAACTGTCAACTCTCTCAGGGTTGTTGAGTAAAATCAAGTTCATACCAAAAGTATGGTAGACAATACACCCAACAATCTTTCCAATCTTCCAATAATTATCACCAGCCCAACAAATATTAGCATGACAATCACTGACCCGAGACTGGTTCAAGAAATCGAAAATAAATCCTTCCAACAAAATCTAAGTAAATGTTTTATGTGCAGATTTATGCATTGCGATCAATGTATAAACAAGAGACAATGACGTTATGATGTCATTGTTCTAAAATATTTCTGCTTTGGATTAAACCATTTATACAAATGCACACTACATTTATTCTCTTACATAATAAGTTGTAGAGTACAATTTATATAAATCAACACATTTATAAATTGCTCCAATTCCTGCAAGCCCAAGTTAGTAGAGTCCATAGTTAGCCCTTTGAATATAGTAAGGCTGTGTTTGGGAAGATATTTGGCTTACATGAACATGAAGTGCATGGCTGCGCATATTATCAGACATTATCATGTAAGAATCAATCAAAATAAATTGTCAAGCCGAAGCCAAACTTTGGGCCCACTCTCTTCATGGAGCATGCGCTGAAGGTAACAATGCAGGAAAGAAAGGTAGTTTGTCTCTAAAATCTTGCAAGTGCAAAGGATGGGTTCATTCATGAGCACCATGGTAGCTCCATTATTTTGTGCAGCTCAAAGAATTTTCCAGAGGGAAGTTTTTACCTTCCGTGTTTAATAAAGGCTCCCATTCAGGGATGATTTTAAGAACTCACCCTAAATTTATATGTATAAAAAATACGCGAATCCCCATGATACATAGGAAAGTGTGAAGGCTATTTTATCAATAATATAATATGTATATATAATGTTTTGGTGAATCTTTCACGAAATTCTAAAATCTTGTAAATTTTGGGCGAATCTTTCACAAAATTATAAAAACTTGTAAAAATTTTGGCGAATCTTTCATGGAATTAGAAAATCTTGTGAAATCTTGGTGAATCTTACACTAAATTATAAAAACTTGTAAAGTCTTGAAAAATTGGTTAAAATTTGAATTAACAAAATTTCCTAGATGATTTTGTATTCACTTTATATTTCCCGTGTACTCTTGCATTAGGACACCTTGTAAACAAAATCTAAGCTTTTTAGGTGACCCACTTTGTCATTTCGTAGTCCCACCGATATATCCCTTGTAATTGGTGCTTGAATGGTACACACCAAAATGATGGTTTATGCATCTGCTAGGACCTATGACCATGACAATATTCAAACACAAGAGTAGGTTACAAGGAAGCATCTGCTTGAATTCACAAGTGGATCACCCTTTGAGACGTGTACCACCTTCAACCACTCATCACAATATCCAGGATAACCTACCAACCTTGTATATAACACCCTTTTTGAAACTATGCATCTAAGGTTAGGGAGTCACAAATCCATGTGTCCCAAGCACCCTAACCACTCCAAACACAAATCCCTAATTATTGCACTTAGGTGGTGCTCTCTCTAAGTGCTAGGAAAGTAGATGGTTGCATAACCATTTATGTCAAGAACATTTCTCCAAGCAACAATTTGAGTAGGGCATCCCACATGTGCCAAGATAATCTTCTTTCAAACAAACTCCATTTCCACCCCTAAGTATAACACCCTTCCTCAATCTGTGCACCCAAGGTTAGGAAGGCACAAATCCACATGTGCCAAGCACCCTAACCACTCCAAACACAAATCCTTCAATATCGCACTTAGGTGGTGCTCTTTTCGAGTCCAAGTGTTAATAAATTAGATGGTTGCATAACCATTTCCGCTAAGTGCACCATAAATTTGGATATAACTGTTTTGTGTTGATAGCCTATTCATTCATGGTGTGTGTTTAACTGTGAGAAAACTCACCCAATAACAAGAATTTTAGGCCTCCAAATACACATCATCCATGCAACATTGACCTCATTCATCAACATATAAGTTAATAGGTAAGATATCAAAACAAGGTTTATTTGATCAACCAAATAAGCTACATGAAGGTTTTGCACCTTCAACAAATATATCCAAGAAACCCAACCAAATCTCAAATTTGCCCACTATTATGTTAAGCAAATGTAGCTTCATGCCAAAGGGATTTCTAAGCATACACTCACTCAACCATTTTCATACAATCTTGTAGCTTACTCTATTTGCATGCCTAGTTAAAAAACAATGGGTGAGACTATTTCAACATTATTTATGTGACTATGCACATATATATATAAATTGATGCATGGATATACTTTATACCAATCACCATAAATCAAATCTACAGTTATCAAAGATTCAAACATGCACTATGGCCTATATTTATGAATGGTGTGTATGCCAACATTAAATATTTTATATATGTAACCCCTTAGACATATTGCGAAGTATGTGTACAACCTAATATATTAGCAATATATGCCAAACCCTTACACATTCACCACCAATTCAAATCATTGATGCACATTCAATCACTTTGTTTTACATGGGGTTATTGAGAACCTCATTGTGTTACTAACGTTTAGTTTGGTTGGAATTGTTTATTAGGGATATGATGTACATTCAAGATCTGCGTGATTAATTTGTTACATTTTTTAATGGATAATATTAAAACAATCTAAATATGGGTGAACGATCATTTATATGTCAGTGGAGTGGTTGAATTACATTCGGGAAAAGAAAGAAAAAGGTAAAAACTTTATATATATATAAATTACAAATTACAAATGGATCATTATCCATAATCATATTCAAGATGTTTTTAAGAATTAGAAGACATATTACTTATTAATAATAAGTTTGTTTAAGTGGGAGCTAAATGATAAAGATCATTTTGGATTTTCTCCCCATCGTGATTTTGGCGTTGAAAGAATATCTTTATCATTTTGGAATTTCACACCCATCGAGATTTTGGAATTGAAAGAATATTTTTATTATTTTGGATTTTCTCATTATCGTGATTTAGGCATTGAAAGAATATTTTTATAGCATAATTTTATATGGAATTTTTTATTATTATGAGTATTATGATTTTGGTAAAGTAAGAATATTTTTGGAATAAAGTGTAATAAAGAAATGATATTTTTAAATAAATATAATTAAATATTTCTAAAATGTTGTGGGTGGAAAGGATTTGCTATCTTTATGATACTTGAGGACGAAAAAGATTTTTTCTTAGAATACCCTATGTATACCTTTATTAAATCTTAGTTTCATAATATGTGTTGCAATATAGACCTTTCTAGCCTTCTAGCTTGTGAGCATTATAGTAAGCTTGGAAAGCTTCTCTTCAAACTTTTTGAGCATAGGAATACAACTTTAAAGGAAACCAAATAATTTTTCTTAAAGTCCAATAGACCAAAGTTGATCTCAATGGACGTTCACCACCACCACCGAAGTATTATTCAATTACAAAAGAATATAAAAAGATTTTGTTAAATTAAATTAAATATTATACAACTAAAAAAAGTACAACTTGAATGAACTTAATGATTAAAATTTTATATTTACTTATAATATTTTTATTATAAAATAAATATTAATCATAAATTTTATTTATAAAAAACAACTAACCACTAAACCAGCATTAACAAATTCACTACATGCTTTATAATGAAATTATCAAAATTACCCCAAGTTGGGTGACAGGACATCGAGCAAACAGGTGGCAAGACCCGCTTAGGGCTGAGGAGGTAAACTCTCTTGCAACATCCACGAATACGCATGAAATGGAGACGTGGCATTGGGATTGAGGCCACATGGAAGTAAAGCGGGGGTTAACAGCATGACTCGAATGTGGAAGGAAAATGGCAGTGGTTATCTTAAGGTCTTGGTTATGATGAGCATTACCCTCTCTGGGTACAACTTCTGGACCAAGATGCAACGTCCAATGGATTGCAATGGATGACACTCCTCCAAATTCTGCCTCTAAGGTGTCTTTTATATCAATTTATGATGATAAATACTTTTGCTCATAGGTTATTCTCTATAGCTATAGGGTATGACATATCCAACAATGTTAAGTTTATGTCTAGTAGCAGTAGTTACAGTTTTGAAAATGCCATAGATAGGTCTAGAGCCTTATGGAGTAGTTGTTTAAACTATCGTTCTTCTAAATCCAAACTTATAATAAATGTTGATATTTTGTGTTATTGTTGGTTGGGTTTCCATGTAACTGATCAACAATAAAACTCCATATATTTTATTGTATTTAATATAATGTAATTAAATTAACCAAAAAAAATATGTAGTTTATTTATTCTAGGTTTTCGATTTTAAGGTGGGTTTTGATCGAAATCGGGTAATTGTTTTTTGGTAAAATCCAAATTTGTACGTATTTAAATTGTATTTTTGACTCCATAAATATATTCACCACTCTCAAATACCCCCATGGCACCCAAATTATGCAATTTCCATAGCTAATATATGTGATTCTAAGATTTTTTAAAGATTTCCAATCTGAAAGAACAAAATTAGACCGAAAATATACACATAAAAATTTGAAAACATAGAATAATTAGACTACACTAAAAAATATTATCAAAATTACATTTCTTACTAAAAGAATTTTCATAAATAAATCACTTTATTAATAAAATATAATAAAGTAGAAATACCACTAGAATCACCATAATTTATCTTTGTTTATCTAGAAACACTATCGTAAAATAAATAAATAAATCACTCATAATTAAATTCATCATAAAATAAATAAATAAATCACTCATAATTGCATCAAGAGAAATGAGGTGCTCTACAACCGAGTATGGGGGAGATGTTGTAATGTTTGTTACTAACAAAATAATTAAAAAAATCATGTCGGCTCAATTATGGAAAGTATTTAAAAAAAATCCATGTTGGTTCATAAAATAAAATATTATGAAAAGTAATTAAAAAATAGATGATCGTTTATAAAATAAAAACTTAAAACTTAAACCCAGATCTATCAATCAAGAGAGATCAAATTTCTTGAGTTTAAATTTTAAAAAAAAAATACACCTCAAGAAATTGGATCCCTCTCGGTGCTTGATAGATACGGGTTTAAGATAAATCTATGCTGGTTAAATTTATCATAAAATACGTGTGATTTTTATATACCAATAATCATAAAAAAATATTTGGTAATTAAATAGTGAATGATTAAAAATAAATAAAAAATTATTTTTATAATAAAAAATTTACTCATAACTAATTATCATAAAGTACGTGTTATTTTTATACACCCGTGATCATAAAGAAATCTTTGGTATTTAAATGGTGAATGATTAAAAATAAATAAAATCATAAAGAAATCTTTGATAATTAAATGGTGAATGATTATAAATAAATAAAAGATTATTTTTATAATAAAAAATTTACTTATTTTATAAATAAATTTTGGTAATTAAATGGTGAATGATTAAAAATAAATAAAAGATTATTTTTATAATAAAAAATTAACTCATAACTAATTATCATAAAGTAAATGAACAATTTTCGTATCGATAATTTGAACTTCTAACATTTTATTTACAACTTTTCATCTTAATTACTCATTACCAATTGATCTACTCTCACAGACAAAAAATGAGTAAATTTCACTTTAGAAAAATAACCATAAATAAAAAAAATTAGTAATTAAATGGTGAATAATTTTAAAAATTATAAAATATTATTTTTACAATTAAAAGAAGCAATTTTTTTAAAGTAAGAAGACATCATATTATATTAACTTGAAATAAGTACATTTACAAGCAACCAAAACAGCAGAGTTGTGGTAATCCTTGCATCCATAAGACTCCAAACCTTTA
Organism: Larix kaempferi; assembly: GCA_027924585.1. Lineage (NCBI taxonomy): Eukaryota > Viridiplantae > Streptophyta > Pinopsida > Pinales > Pinaceae > Larix > Larix kaempferi. The sequence goes on from BSBM01000904.1 coordinate 54,506,780, forward strand.
TACCATCTACTAGTCATCTGCTAAATTATCAAAAATACCCCCCACCCCACAAGGGAAACGGGGGTTTGGGTACCCATTCTGACACAAATACTTCATCTTATACAAACTCTTAACCTTTCTTCTATAGACTAACTCTCTAGATACCGAGAACATAAAAAGCGGCAAATTCACAATTTTAGACAATAACTCCCATAGCAGGGGAAGAATAGTTTTAGACAAAAGAGACAGACCCAAGACCTACGAAAAGCACAATCAAATCAAGAAACCTAGAATCCCAACAAGGAGCCTCTTCCAGCACCCAACTCCCTTCCTGCACAAGCAGACTAGTCAACACCCAAGCGAACCACGTCCACGTGCTTGCCCACCGAAACGTCATCCTCCACGACCGGACGAGGTGGAAAGGGTATGCCCAAGTGATGTGCAATCACATCGATCTTTTTATGCATTAAGCATGAGTCATCCCATTGCTCCTTCCAGAAAGCAGTCGGCGGACCATCCCCCAATTGTTTGGCCTCACGTTCCAACATAATTCTCCCCAACAAACATTTGGTGACCTAGAAAAAAGAGACAATGCTTTCATTTAATGACTGGCGGCCCTGAGTAGTGCTCGAGTCAAAGATCCATTCCTCCAGGGCCGAGAATTCCTCCACCAATTTGGCATTCTCCAAGTCCTCCTAGAGCACCCATTCCACTACTTCAATATTCTCTCTAATCCCATGAGGTATCGTTGCCCTATACATCCACACAGCCCGAAGTTGTTCACGGTTAGCCTGCTTATGCCCCAATCCCACTTTTATCCTCCATCGATGCCGACATATTCCTCAAGGTAACAACACGACAAAACAAGGGAATAGTAGCATGCAAGCCTACCACCTCGCACCAAATGATAGTCGCTTGATGCCTGCTAATCTGCCACACCTCCACTTTAAGCTTCCTATCATTTGGATAACATCAGTGGTCGAACGACCATCAAAGGTTTCCAACCTTAACCAATGATTACCCAAATCCAAACTCACCTTCCTTGTCATTATGGTATTATCTCCCGCATATCAAACATCCCCTCCAGGCAGTTAGGACTACACCCATTAATTTCCATGACTATTCCCGTACCAGTTACCTGATTTTCATTGTGGTCTTGAAATATAACCTTCTCCCTTGCTCATAATTGACATAATTGGGCACGTGTCCCACCTTACTCGCCATGTGACGAGCGCTATTGACTCTAGTGTTAGCAAGAGGCACCCACATCCGAGGAATTAAAAGAAGTAATTATATATAAATGTTTATTTAAAAAAAATCGTAAATAAATTGATTAGTAATTAATTATGAATAATTAAAAGAAATATAAAATTATTATTTTCATAATTAAAAAATTAATCATACATGAAAGAATATTTATATTAAAATAATGAAATTATATATTTGAAAAAATGACAAATTCAAAAAAATATTATTATAAAGAAATGCATATGTTTGTACATTATAATACAACATGGGATCATAATACACCATGGAAGAAGTTCAAATTTTAAAAAGAAAAAAACTAAGTTGAATTTTTTTTGTTATAAAAATATATACAAGTTGGGTGTAATTAATAGGAAGAAAATGTATATTTAAAGAAAACGAAATTATATTATATTCTAATGTGTAAAAATAAAAATAAAACATAATTTAAAATATTATTCATTAAAATTTGTATAAAGAATTAATTTTATATAATAAAAAAATATACACAAAGAATAAAGAATAAATAATCTTATAAAAAAGTATTTTTAGACACAAAAGATAGAGAATAGAATTATTAATAATTATAAGTTATTAGATTAATAACATATTAATACTTTGAATATTTTAGTTTACTTTAGCAATTCAACATAATAGAAAAATGAGATTATATTCCATTCTAATCTATAAAAGTAGAACTAAAACATAACTCTAAATAATTTTAATTTTTAGATACTATTTTTTAAAATTTAGTTTTATTAAAAAATACTTCTATAAATTGATCATAAAATATAGAGTTATTAGGTTTTTTTTTTAATAAGTAAAAAAGCTATAGATTATTAACAAGTATATGTAGTACATGAGCAGAAATAACCAGAACATTATAGAGTTATTGGGTTGATAACATGTTTGTGCTTTTAATATTTTAGTTTACTTTAACACTTCAACCTATTATATGGGAGTTAGCTGTTTACATTAAACATTGTAGTGTAAGGAAATAAAAAATAATATGTTTTAGGTTAATTTTTTTTAATTATAATTTATATTGAATTCGAAAAGAAATTACATATTTTGAAAATAATTTTAATAATTAAATATTTTGGAATAGCATAAAAAAGATTTTATATATCTCTTAACAAGTTTCAAAACTAATACTAAAAAACCCTCATGCCTTTGCTAAATTTGGTTTTAAAAAATATAACAATACTTGGGTCAAAATCACAAAGTATCTTGACATTATTAAAAAAAATCGTCAAAACTGAAATATAATAAAATTGTATTCCAAACAAAAAAAATCTATGACATTAAGGTTTACATCATCAACTATGTGCAAAGCATAAAAAAATAGTAAAATCTTAAGAATTATCCCAAAGTCAAAAAAAACAATTACTAGGACAATGCTTTCATTTACGATTTTTCCACAGATAATTACTAGGACAATGCTTTCATTTACGATTTTTCCACAGAGAATTACTAGGACAATGCTTTCATTTACAATTGTTCCATCCTTTGCTTTCTTCACCATCCTTTGTTAAGTGGAGGTCCTATTTTGGGATGCAATCGATTTCATAAGTGCACTCTCTATGGACATGAAAGAAAGAAGTTGTGTTAAAAATTATGTCATTCTTTGAACCTCTTTAAATATAGGACTTAGCACCAAATTACCTATTTTGAAGTGTCCATTCATCCAATTAATCACCATCAGTGAATCTCCAAAAATCTAAAGTGGAGCTCCTTGGATGACACCATTAAAATATCCCTAGGCTCATGACTTATCAATAGCCTCATAAATCAACTACTTCAGAGTATTTTCTTTTCAAGTGTCCTTAAAACTCTCAAATATATTCTTATTTGTGAAGCACACTAAAAAGGACAAATGAACCTATCCTCAAAATATTATCATTCTTGGTAAGCCAAATGACGCAAACATAATCTTGAAGGAAGTGCCCTATATTCTTTTAACCAGTGTTTATGTTGTTAATTTATAACACTCTTTACAATAAACTTCCCCTACCAACCACCATTGAAACTTTTCAAATTATCCATTTCTACCCACACCTTGCATGTGTATCAACAAGATATTAACAAGTGATTTATAGTTTCCATATCCTCTTTGCACAATGCACAACTAGTAGGAGCTTGTTGATTCCTCTTCTATATAACTTCCCAAGTTAAGGATTTGTTCATAATAACCAACCACGTGAAAATCATGGATTTCGAAGGAGATCTTACCTTCCACAAAAGCTTCCACCACCTTTGATTATCTTATTGATTTTCATTGGTAAACATTACATTATACCCCAACCTATGAATGTAGTCCTCCAAGGATGGGTTCTTGGACCATACCAATTCATCCTTTGTCTCTCTAATATGCACATGACTTACCTTGAATTTTGATAGACAAGCCTCGCACTACTCCCTTTTCATCCCTTCTAATCCAAGTAGATATGTAGTTTCCCATTCTTGTTGTGATATAGTGTAAGTTTTTGATACATTGCATGAGATAAACTTTAAATTCCCATCCCTTGGAGGGAAACAATTAGCTAATAAATTCATTTGTATGCATCTCCACTCCCCACCTAAGGTTTGGATCTTACTCTGACCTTTTCTCCATTGCCTACTCTCCAAAACAACCAATTTCCTACAAGAGGAAAAAATAATACAATGAATTTCTAAAGTATAGACACATTATAAATGCTATTTGTGGGGATTCTAATCCACTCTTCGACTATGTGAGGTTCTATGTACTTCTAGATGATGACCTAATTCTAAATTCCATCTTGTGATATAATCCTCCATAAACTCAGTAGCCAAGGCCTTCCCAAAATAGTGTATGTTTTTAAGACTCCAAACCCCTAAGTCCTTTTGTTTAGTTATTTTCTACCATTTAACTAAAGGAATTTCATTTCTCTTTTTCCAATCCATAGGAATCTTATTATTTTCTTCCTTATCTTTTCTAGAATTCCTTTGGGTATAAATCCAATGAGAACTAGAGACTAGAATTTCTTCCAATATAGATTTTACTAGAGTTAATCTCTCACCACTAGAAAGCCATATATTAACCCACAAATTTATTCTATTTTTCCGATGACCCATTTGATCTAGTAATTAATTCCATATTCATTAGGCTTTAAGAGGAAACCTAAATACTTGAAACCTACTTGAAAAGCAATATGATGATAGAGGAAAAAAACTAAAGGAGAAATCTCATTTGATCCTTTTCCACCCCATTAAAAGAAGCGGAATATTTCAGCACATTAACCATCATTGCAGTTGCTATGTTGAATTACTCTAAATTTTCCTTTAACTTATTTTCATCTCTCCCAGTACCGTCACAGAACAATAAAACATCATCCACAAAAATTAAATGTGCCAAATAAAGAGATATTCCTAATTCGATATATGTGCCAAATAAAAAGATATTCCTAATTCGATAAATGTGCCAAATAAAGAGATATTCCTAATTCGATACCCTATAGTGTCTTGGTCCTTCTTGCCTCCATTATTTTCCTGCTAAGGTCTTCAACTATGATTTAAAAAAATGAGGATAGTGGGCATCCTTTCCTTAGTCCTTTTTAGGGTCTAAAGAAACCAGAATTTGAACCACTAATTAGTATTACAAAGGATAATAAAAGTAGACACCCCTTAATCTAATTCATCGTATGAAGACAAAACCAAAGTATAGCAACAATCATCTCAAGCACATCCATTTGGATATAGCATATGCCTTAGAGAATTCCACCTTTAGGACCATTATTGAGAGCTTCTTAAAGTTTAATGGAGTGCAACCCTTCTTAGTTCACCCCAATGGCATTATGAATTTGTCTTCCATGCATAAATCCAAATATTCATTCGAAATGGTCTCAAAGAATATCCTCTTAATCCTAAAATCTATAAATTTGAAAATGATCTTGTAAATACAATTAAATAAAGATATGGGCATGAACTCATCAAAAGAAGCTTGGTTTTTTTTCTTAGGGATCAGTGCAAGAAAAATTGTGTTAAAATATCCCACAACCTTCACTATATATATTGATTCCTCCACTATCCTAATTAGATATTCTTATATAAAATGATAAAACCCTAAGAGTAATTCCATATTTTAAAATAGTAATATGGCCTAGGAAAATTTTACTTCTAAAATGAGTCAATGACCACTTTTAATTCTTTCATGGATATTTCCTCCATCAACCTCTCATTTGCTTCTTAGTCGAAAAGTCTTGAAAAAAAGTAGTTAATCTTAACAATTTATGTTATATTAACTATGTATTCTTCCTTATAAATCCTCTAAAAGTGAGCCACCCATGATTTAGAAATAACATTAAAGTTTCTGGTTTGGAACCATCCTATATATGCATTTCACATATGATATTTATATTTTTTCTATGATTTACATTGTTGAGGAAGTATTCGTACATTCATCTCCCTGGGATAGCCACAAATCCCTCCTCTTTCCCCCATAAGGCATCCTTTTCTACCGTAAGTTTCCTTTTGGATTGTTCTAGGTCCTTAGCCTTGATTTTGAATCCTAATCATTAAATTCTTCAACATTCCATGCATATAATTTGATTTTCAACTATGATTATATCTTTATCATCATTTCTATGTTTAGAATGTGCCCACAATGATATTACTTTCATTACTTTCTTAAGGTCAACAACAAACTAGAGGTTGGTTGACTCCCTTAAAAAAGAATCATAGTATTTTCTTTCAAATCCGACCAATTGTATAAAATCTTCCTCTTCTAGCCAAGAAGAATTGAATTTAAATGGGATTGGAGGTTTACCATCCTCTTTTGCAATATTCAGTAGAATTGGAAGATGATTTGATTCCCCACCAACCTCCACCCATGATCTAATCATGTGATGGTCTATCATAATGAATTCTGAGACCAAAAATCTATAAAACCTTCTTTTCAATCTTGCATTTCTTTTTATCATGTTCCCCTAGATAGGAATCAACTTTATAGATTTCATCCACTAAACTAGCCTCCTCACTCTTATTCAGAAAGAAATATATCAGGGGAGGGATTTACTCTAGCTACACTCCCCAAAATATCCTATATTGATAGTAAAATTTAAATCCCCTCCCAGAATAACTTTCATATTCCTAAAAACAAATCGCTATTAAGTCCTCCCAATAAGCCACCCTAGACCTCACAAAATCCATAGATATTAGTAACCAAAAAATCTTACCGTGTCTCTAGAGAGAAAAGTTTGATTCCTCTACGTAAGTCAAAGCTCACAAAGTTGATTAGCCCCATAAATATCTTCCTTTAACTAATTAATATATATTTTCGAAAAAATAAATCGACGGATTCCAATTTCTAGATCTAACCATTGTATTTTCAATTGTTCTATTCCAATTCTAATATTATTGTCCCAAGATTTTTATCAATGGAATTTCAAACTGGTTAATAATAATTGCTAACATTGAAATTCCCATTTTTAACTACATCTTAGATTTTGATTTCATTTTAATTTAAAATTTGTCACAATAATAACCTATTCAAGTGACATCTTACTACGAGACCCTTTATCAATAAAAACACCTACATCGTGGGAATGGAAATACCTTATCTTTACATCTCAAATTTGTATCAACATACTAAATGAAAAATAGCCTATGACAAAAATCACTAGTTAAAAAATGTTGATACAATATGATAGGTGATGAACTCATTTTCGCACGAGGAGACAAATTTGGTTTTGTACAGGGTGAGTAAACCAAACATGAACCCAATTGAGTGTAGAATCACATTTTCTTCAAATAGATTTTATAAGTCTAGAGGCGCTCTACAATCAGTATGAGGGAGAACTTGTAACGTTTGTCCATGTTTGTCTGTATTGTCGGCCATAAACAAAAAAGAATAATACAAAGTAAAAAGTAAATATGAGGGAGATCTTGTAATGTTTATCCATATTGTCGGCCATAAACAAAAAAGAATAATACAAAGTAAAAGTAAATATGAGGGAGATCTTGTAACATTTGTCGAGTTTGTCCATATCGTCGGCCATAAACAAAAAAGAATAATACAAAATAAAAAATAAAAAGTATTACCTCGACCACAAACAAAAAAGAATAATACAAAGTAAAAGTAACATTTATTCCTAACATGTCGGCCATAAACAAAAAAGAATAAGAAATAGAAAAAATAGAAGGGATTTGAACCTTAATAAAAAAACATGGTTGCATTGATTTCAACAATGTATAAAAGATAAAGAAGTAAAAAATATTATAGTTGATATAAAAAGTAGAAATATAAGAAATAAAATAAAAAAGTAAAAAATATATTATAGTAGGCATAAGAAGTAGAAACAAAAGAAGTAAAATAAATACTATAGCCTACATAGAAATAGAAAAAATAGAAGGGATTTGAATATTTATAAAAAAACATGGTTGCATTGATTTCAACAATGCGTAAAAGATAAAGGAAGTAAAAAAATATTATAGTTGACATAAAAAGTAGAAATATAAAAAATAAAATAAAGAAGTAAAAAATATATTATAGTAGACATAAGAAGTAAAAATAAAATAAATACTATAACCAACATAAGAAATAGAAGGACTTTGAACCTTAATAAAAAAACATGGTTGCATTGATTTCAACAATGAGTAAAAAATAAATAAGTAAAAAATATTATAGTTGACATAAAAAGTAGAAATATAAGAAATAAAATAAAGAAGTAAAAATTATATTATAGTAGACATAAGAAGTATAAACAAAAGAAATAAAAAAAATTATTATAACCGACATAAGAAATAGAAAAAATAAAAGGATTTAAACCTTAATAAAAAAACATGGTTGACATGGTTGCATTGATTTCAACAATGAGTAAAAAATAAAGAAGTAAAAAATATTATAGTTGACATAAAAAATAGAAATATAAGAAATAAAAAATATATTATAGTAGACATAAGAAGTAAAAACAAAAGAAATAAAAAAAATTAATATAGCCCACATAAGAAATATAAAAAATAGAAGGGATTTGAAACTTAATTAAAAAAACATGGTTGCATTGATTTCAACAATGCGTAAAAAATGAAATAAAGAATATTATAGTTGAAATAAAAAGTAGAAATATAAAAAATAAAATAAAGAAGTAAAAAATATATTATAATACACATAAGAAGTAGAAACGAAAGAAGTAAAAAGAAATTACTATAGCCGACATAAGAAATAGAAAAAATAGAAGGAATTTAAACTTTAAGTCCAATCATCTCACTACTTATCAATAGACAACAAACAAATGTTCTTAAAAAACACAGAATGTATGTTGATTTGATTAGTTGCATTGATTTCAACAATGCATTGTTTTTCTTTTTTACATGTATGCATTGAATTCATCAATTTAATAAAAAAACATTGTTGCATTGATTTCAACAATGCAATGTTTAATAAACCACAAACAAATGTTCTTAAAAAACACAAGATGCATATTAATTTGATTATTTGCATTGTTTTTTTGTTATTTACATATATACATTGAATTCATCAATTTAATAAAAAAACATATAGTTAGATTTTATGACTAAATATAACTCCAAGCAAAAAGGGTTTTGAACCTTGGTCTCTTGGTTAACACAAGCCCAATAACCTTACTGCTTACCAATAGACCACACACAAATATTGTTAAATAACACAAGATGCATATTCATTTGATTCGTTGCATTGATTTTAGCAATGCATATTTTGTTTTGTTTTTTACATGTATGTATTGAATTTATCAATTTAATAAAAAGTAAAAAAAATTGCATTGATTTAAACATTGCATTGTTTTTTGTTATTTACATTTATACATTGAATTTATCTATTTAATAGAAAAACTATTTGCAATGATTTCAACATATTAAAGTTTTTTTCTCTATTTTAGGGTATATTGTGGATTCTCATGATAATATTGCAAATAATGAAGATATTAATGATCAAAAAAGAAAAGTACGACAAATGTATAGAAGAGAAAGAGAAAAAGAATCATCAGAACATATAGAAGAACATAGAAAACATGACCGTGAACTAAAGAGATCATGAAGAAGTATTATTTGTGCAAAGGGATTCTAAAAAGCATGAATCGGCGATAATTTCAGGGTTATATAGGAATCAATATATAACTACCAATGAATATGACATACTTGGATACATGGAATGTGATAACAAGAAAAATTGGAACTCTAATTTTATTGATATGGAAACTTCCAATCGTACACTACAGTTCATATCTGAAAATCGACAATTGAATGCCGTTGTTCATAATAATCGTACTCAAAATTATTCAATTGAAATCTTAGCAGAGAAGCAAAGAAAATCATTTGAGATTATTCTTGAGCATTACAAAGGTGGGAACAATGAACCACTACGAATGATTATCCAAGGAACTGCAGGTACAAGAAAATCTTACTTGATTGGAGCTATTAGACAAACACTAGAAATTGATTATTTTCCAGATAAGTCACCATTACTTCTTTTGGCCCCAACCATTGTTGCAGCGTTTAATATATCTACATCAACAATGCAAAAAAAAAAATGGTGATTAACATGTTCACATATATCATATTTAAACATCATCTTATTTGATCTATATTCATCTGCATTGTTAAAAATTTTGACGAAATAATCATCATAATACTTACATTATGATAATCCTCATAATTCTATCTGTGTTTTCAACTTAACCTGTTCCTTACAATGTTGATCAAACTTTAGTTTTGCGTCATCGTCCACGACTGGAACCAGCCTAGATCCAAATCCTAGGCTCTATCAAGCGTCGGGAGGGATCAAATCTCCCGAGGTGCAAACCTCGGCTCACGTATTGCACTCGAGGAGCTTTTCGAGGAGAGGTTTGCACCTCGGTAGATTTGATCCCTCTCGGCACTTGATAGAGCCTAGGATTTGGATCTATGCTGGTTGATTAAAGGAAACAAATTGTGTTTGTATGTCAAGTTTTATTAGTGCGGTTGGTATTTAAGGGGTTTCGTTTGTTAGGCGGCCTAAGGTTTGGAACTCGACGGTGGTGGGAGGAGACACCAAAAAATCCAACCATGCTAAGGGTTGGTGTAACCTAGGCTAAGTGCGATCTTCGGGTAATTTTGACAACTTAGATACCCCGGGTCACAATTTATTAAACCACAGGTCACACCCACAAATTAAAGAGATTGGTGCAAAAAAAGAAAAAATTACCTTTAAATATGACTAATTAACTAGAGATTTACATTTTTGTTTACAAAGTGTGCACAAAAAGGAAACTTTTCTTTTAATAAAATTGGTTTAAAAGTAATTGTCTTATATCTCTTATCTTAAGTGAAGAGGGAGGTTTTGTTAAGTATTGTTAATATTTTTTTAGTGATTATGTTTAATAATTATTTTTTTAAATCAGAAGTAGTTAAAGATATCAATAGTTTTTTTCAAAATGTATAAGTTAGTTTTTACTTATAAAATATTTTTGAATAGGTCACACTTATTTATAAAAATTAATATTAATATATTAATTATGATTATAAAATTTGTCTAACATTATGATAATAAAGAATTATTAAAATCCATATCTTTAAATTAATGGAATAATCGTGTTAAATAGTTTTATAGATTATTTAGTTATATTATACTATTCATTATAATTCTATAAATTACATTATCATCCAAAATAAAAATAATTCTTAAAAGATATATAAATTGTTGAACTTTATAAAAAGAAGGAAAAAAAATGAATTCAAATTATTAAGCTAGTAATGACATATTTATAAATACCTACATTACATTAGTTAGTAATAGCGAGTTTATTTAACATTCATGACTGAATCTTAATGGGACATGATAAAGGATCATTTTGGATTTGCTTATTGTTATGATTTTGATGTTGTAAAAAAAAAACATAAATTTATATTGTTTCTAGTTAAAATTTGATTAATTTTGAAATAGATGAAAGAAAATAAATTTTAAAAATGATTAAACAAAGTTAATAGTAAAGATATCTTGAAAAATCCCGTAAGGGTGTAGTTTGACTGGTAAATGAAGTGAAATGAGATGACCTGTTGTAAATAGAGGTCACGAGTTTAAAACACCTCGACTTACCCATGCCCCATGCTTGCGGGTTGTGTGGGTGCACCTGGGGGTATAGTGGTAGCCCAATGAGGAACGAACCTATTCTTGAAAAGATTATCCTTCCTGGAAATCCAAATGCCCAAATACATAATCAAAGGAAGTGCCTTATATCATTTTAACTCTTTTTTATGTTGTCAACTTCTAAAGCACTCTCTTACGGACTCCACCTACTAACTACCCTCAAACCCTGTCAAATTATCCATTTCTACCCACACCTTGTAAGTATATAAACAATATATTAACAAGTGACTTATAGTTTCTATTTCCTCTTTGCACAATATGCCTATGTTAGGACCTTGGTGATTCCTCTTCTATAGAACTTCCTAAGTTAAGTCTTTATTTATAATAGCCAACCATATAAAAATGTTGGATTTCAAAGGAGATTTTACCTTCCACAAGGGATTCCACCACCAATGATCACCTTCTTTAGTTTTATCGGTAAACAACGTTTTATACCTCATACTAGGACTGTAGTCCCCTAATGATGGAACATATAAATTCATCCATTGTGTCTCGAATATGCACATAAGTTACCTTTAATTGTGGTATGCATACCTCTCATTGCTAACCTTCCATCCCTTCTAATCCAAGTAGATATCCATTTTCCCATTCTTGCTACCACATAGTTGTAAGTTTAGGATACAGTGCATAAGATAAATTATAAGTTCCCATCGCTTAGAGGGACACAATAAGGAGATCAAGTATTTTTTTGGCATCTCCACTTCCCACCCAAGGTTTAGACCCTACTCTAACCATTTCTCCATTTCCTACCTTCCAAACCAACCAATTTCCTACAAAAGGAAAAGATAAGGCAAATGATTTCCATATTGTAGACACATTACGAATATCCTGTGAGGCTTCTAATCCACTCTTCTATATTATGCGGTTCTATGTATTCATGGTTTATGACCTAATTCTAAAGACCATCCTTTGCTATAATCCTCCATAAACTATTGGCGACCAAGTCCTTCAAAAAATAGTATATGTTTTTAAGACCCCAATGCCCTAAGTCTTTTAGTTTAGCTATGTTCTACCATTTAACTAAACAAATGTCATTTCTGTTTTTCAAGTCCATAGGAACCTGAATCTTGTGTTCCTTATGTTTTCTAGAACTCCTTTAAATATACAATCCAATAAGATCATGTATATTCAAATTGATTTGAATACAAATTTTACCAAAGTTAATATCCCACCCCTGGAAATCCATCTATTAGCCCACAAATTTAATCTATTTTCTATTTTTCTCTATATGCCAATTCAAGTTATTAATTCCATATTCATTAGGATTTAAAAGGAAACCTAAATACTTGAAATGTACTTGAAAATCAATATGATGATAGGGAAAAAGTGAAGATGATGATAGGGAAAAAGTGAAGGAGCAACCTCATTTGATCCTCTTCCACCCAATTAAAAGAAATAGAAGACTTATGCTCATTAACCATCATTCCATTTGTTATGTATATAACTCTAAATTTTACTTTAACTTATTTGCATCTCTCCCAGAGCCATCGCATAATAGTGAAACATCACCCACAAAAAGGAAAATGTGTGAAATAAAGAAGTCTTCCTAACCTTATACATTTTAGTGTCCCATTCTTTCTCGCCTATGATTATTGCCTTACTTAGGCCTTCATCTATGATTAGAATTAGAAATGAGAATATCAGGCATCCCTGCCTTAGTCCTTTAAAGGGTTTAAAGAAACTAGAAGTTGAAAGGATACTAACTATAGACACCCCATAATCCAATTCACCATATGAACATAGAAAATAATGTGTGTCAACATTAATCTCATACATACAAATGGCTCTATCATATGCCTTAGAGAGATCCAACTTTAGTACCAATGTTGATAGATTCTTAGTCTTTATGGAGTGCAATCCTTCTTTCACTACCCCAATGGAATTATGTATTTGTATTACATGAAGAGATTCAAACTATTCATTGGAAATGGTCGTAGAGAATATATTTGTAATCCTCAAAGCTATAATTTTGGTAATAATATTGTAAAATATAGTTACACGAGATATGGGTCTAAACTTATCAAAAGGAATTGGCTTTCCTTTCTTAGGGATTGGTGCAATGAAAATTACATTAAAATATCATAGAACCTTATTGTTAAAACTAAGGTAAAACTCAACTCGAAAACATGAAGGAAGGGAAATTTAGGGAGGGCTCTTACTTACAAAATTGAGAACAAGCAAAATCTTGGTAGATGATACCTCTTAATTGAAGGTACTTTTTATTCAATAAAAATGTATTCATTGTTTAAGTGTTTCACAAAGCCTAACTACCATAACTACCCTGAATTTAGAGTGAATTTGGAAATTTCTTTTGTTTCTTTATTTACCCATACCTCAATATATTCACATTAGGGACCCACAGTAATTCTATGCTTTATGGCTGGTGAGAATGTTTCACTCTTGATACCACTTAACTCAACATGTTTCTCCTAAGTAATGGAATTACGTTCCATGTTGTCTACAACAAAATCTATCAGTGACTTTCAAATCTTAACCTCAAGAAGATGGCGGCATTATCAAATTCCAAACCCGGGGTTATCATTTTTATACCCAATAAAATTGACATATCGGAACAATTGATTTCAACATGTGATATATTGGAGCAAAGAAGAAGTCAAACATTTTTTTAAAGAGGTTTATGTAGTGAAAGGATTGAAGGGACCTTCCCTCATGAAAAATGATAAACCTTCTACTAAGGAGGTATTAGAAGGTTTATCATTTTTCATGAGGGAAGGTCCCTTCAATCCTTTCACTACATAAACCTCTTTAAAAAAATATGTTTGGCTTCTTCTTTGCTCCAATATATCACATGATGAAATCAATTGTTGCGATATATCAATTTTATTGTCCCAATCTCCTCATATTTGCTTTAGCATGTTGTTCAATAGGAGATTCTACATTTTGCTCTTATATATTTCATTCATATTGGTGAGTTTTTATTGAATGTCTACACATATGTCTCATTAATGAGTATATTTTTGCATTTCAATGTTGAATGATTCCCTCAAAAAATGAATCATTCCGACCAGTAATAAAGGCTCTATCAGCCTTCTCCCATAACTCAAAAAGTAAAACCATTATATCTTCAATGTTGGTAGTAATAGTCTTCCCAATCCCACATAATAACCTTTGAGATACTTTTTAGCTGGAGGATATATGATACTTTTCTCATAGATTTTCCTTAGGTTCTCTAATAGCAAGAGGTTGTGTAAAAAGGGTTTCAGGATTCAAAGCAAATTCTATTTCATCAACCCTCATATTTAATCTAATATTTTGTTGTTGTTGCTCATTTACAAATGGTTTCAATATGCCTCATGTTACTTCATGCATTTTAAAATCTCTAATGGGACCCAACCCTTCAGATTCCACCACGGTGTTATGGTGTTCTAATATTATTTTTCCTCTAACTTTGACCCTTTCTATTTGGAGCTTTTCCGTGATCTTTATCAAAGCTTGCATGGTGGAAGGTAACATATATAATTATCTAAAAAAGTGGGTATCAACTCATGCTGCAATACTTCTTGAGCGATCAAATTATTTTCTTCAATTTGTATAATTTCCCAAACTAGCAATTTATCAAAATCATTATCCATATCAATGGCATTATTATCAAGAGATTTAGATTGTTCACCCTTGTCTTCATTCCAAGATCTATTCCTTTTGGGGATAAACAATATGTATAGTCTCATTTTTTGAATTATGGGGATCATCCCTATCATCGCCACCATCACCCCCTCCACTATGTTTTTCTTACCATTTCCCCTAGATGGCGGAGGCATTCTTCCTAGGAAAATCTAATGCATTCCTATCACAGTGGCCACTGATACCCCTTTACCAATAACTCCATATCAACCTCTTTGTCATCCCTAGAGACTTGTCTTATTAATATCTTCCTCCTTTTTCTTCTTGAAGAATTTTCTTTGTTACTAGGGTATTACATCTAAATAAGATATGAATGTCATCAGGGAGAACAAGCTCCCTAATATTAATATCATTATTATACATAGGAGTGGTGCCCTTTGAATCTATTTAATGATCCTTGCTATCTCTAGCTCCTTCGACTACATGTTCCTCTTCTTCTGGGAAACAAGTACTGCAACCAATTGAAACCATGTGAGTTTCAAAAATCCCTTAGGGATTGAAACCCTTAACAACTTCTACTTCTTTCAAATCAAATGAGTTGAAGCCCAAGTGAATTTTAGTCAAATTTGTAATTATTTTAATAGATAATTCCATGAATTTAAAGGTTGGGGATGAATCTCTTATTTTTCTTTTGTTCAAAGAAAATTGACCAGCTTTCATATTGTTTTCAAACCTCAGTCAAGAAGGATCAATCACAAATAAATTTAGGGAGGAGAAGGTTTTCCCTAAAATCCATAATGTCTAAAATAAGCATGAATTTCCTCATAAAATGTTGGCCTTTTGTTGTGAGGAAATTTATGGCCTCCATGCTCAACCATTCTTGCTCCTAGCCCTGTAAACGTGTGCCTAAGCCCTCAAACAAAAGAAGCTTGGACTCTATAGAAAGAAATGATGCCTTGTGTTGCAATAAGGCTCTGGCTACGTACCAACACTGAATTGGGTCTACTTAATAGTCAATATATTCCTTTGCTACCAAACTTTCAAAAGTATTACAAAAAACTAACACAAAAACCAAATATGACATCATGAAGAACCTTGTGGTTTTAATAAAATTTGATAATTGGTGGGCCACCTCATTTGAAATTGTATCCACCCAGTCAAAAATGACATTAATATGCATATCATGATGCATAATGTACAAGGCATACCTAGGAACCTATGCAGTTGTCTCTTGCCCAATCAGTCGTGCAAAAATCCAAGCCACTTATTGATATGGTTAAGCCAACTCGTTGAATTATATCCAGTAGAACATGAATTGAATCATTAATGGTCGTGAAATATATTCCTTCAAAATATTATTTCCACCTCGTTGGGAACCCATGAAAGCATCATCCTCAAGAATCCTAAATATCTTCAGTCGTTCGGGGAAATGGAGCATCCTCATGAATGTCAAGGGGGTAAGAGGTACTAGATTTTTTCCCTTTTACTTAATATTAATAAACATATACTTAGTTCAAATCATTTCGCACACCAAAGAACTAGTTACATGAAACCAAAAACTTTTGTCATGTAGTCAATCTTGGCCAACCCTAAAATACACAACTAGTTTTTATTTCTATCATCTTCTCATGAAAAAACCAAATACCACTTATACACCATGGTCCAATGAAAATACTGATCATCATAATAGTTGGACGTTGATAAAATTTTCTTATATTATCTTATCATCACAAGATAGCGAGTTGATGGTATCTCCACAAAGAGGCTCAAGATTTCTTCTATGTGACTTTCCCCTTTCTATTGAAATTCGTTATTTCCCAAAGATGGACTAGCCCATGCAATACCAAACTATTGAATTGTCCTTTCAAAGGAAAATATCTCATCAATTTCTTGGTAATCGATCAAATCCTTTATAAAGAGCATCATCATTATCTAGTCATCGTTGAATTCTACCATAAATGAAAGCACCACTAGTCATTTTAAATTAGCAATTTGTAATCTTTTAATAGTTACAAAAGGTCGGGGAATGAAAGTAGATGTGGAATGTAATGGAAAATATGAATGAAGCAAACTGGCTTCCACATTTGCAAGCAAAAATTGAGGCCGAGTCAAAAGGCAGAGGATAGAGAAATGGGATAAGTGAACATAGGCCTTCACATTCACATGTGAAAACTCATGCAAGATGAAAAGTGCAAATATGAGGAAAATCATATGTAGGAAAGGATCCTCCATATCCATGTGGGAAAATGATGTTGGATGTGGGGACACATCATGCAAAGAAAATGTACTCAAGTTATAGACTAACACATCTATCTTAATTTTTTTATCTAGGTTGCGGAGTGTGGAAATAAGGGATAACGTTAAGTCTTCCACATCCACATGGGAAAAGATACAAAATTGTAAAAACAATATTGTTTCTCTGCATGAAGGAATAATAACAAATTTTTCAATGTTTCATTGTTATTAAGGTGGTATCAAAATTAAGATTTGGGCATGAGAAGGAAAGAAACAAGGGGATTGCAAGGAAAAACATAAAGAGAAAAGAATGGAAAGAAATCTTCTCCAAGACCGTAACAACTTCAATGCAACACAAATAAAATGAGAATGTCAAATAACCCATGAAATAGCATGAAATTTTTCCAATATTGTAAGTTAAATGGACATTGGGAAGCTAACTGTTGGAGGCTTCATCCAAAACTTCATCCCAGGAACTACACAACCAAGAGAAAAGTTTGGAGAGTAAAGGTTAATGGGATTTGTACAACAATAGAAGTCATCCCCACCAACAAAATAGACAACAAGTTTATGCCAACATCAAGGGGAGCAACCCATTCATCTATGTATGTATGGTGTATTTAATTGTTATGTGGTTTTGTTGATTAAAACAATGTTTGTATATACAACATGTAATGCCCATCAAGGTTCATTAAGCCTCAATCAGGTATTATAAATTAATTACATTCTTTCTATTAACATTCTCAAATAGTTAGCCCCCGGGGTGTAGAACAATTGGCGACAGTGTGCACTGTTAAGGCACTCCTTGTGACACCACAGGTCCAAATATCAAATAGTTTGTGCACCTATGTAGGAGCAGTGTGGCTGCACCTAGGGGTATGGTGTTAGCGGAAAAGAATCAACCTTGTGTCACATGAGTACGATCCCCGCCCCAATTGTCAATTCCCCTAGTAAAAAAAGGACATTCTCAAACATTTACACAGTAAATCCTATTCTCTCAACATATCATTAAAACAACATAAGAATACATAGTAAATCCTATTCTCTCCACATATCATTAAAATAACATAAAAATACAAGATACAATAGTATATAAGCATCTTTAATTCATAAGAAAAATACCTTTCAGCCTCTTAGAGGGATGATGAAGAAGCCCAATTGTAGCAATCCAACCTCAATTTTCTACCTCGTCTATTCCCAAAGAGGGATTGCACCACTTTCCAACTAGGAGCCTTGACAACATCCTAGCTCTAAGAAATCGTTTGGTTTCTTGGCCCTCTATGCTTGTAACTCTAAGAACAATGATCCACCAATATAAATGAGAATAAGAACATGTAGTATTTCTGCATAAGGTTCTTCCAATCCTTCCAACACCTCCCAAAATCCTTCCTCCTCCCTTGTATCATCCCCTCTTCCTCTCTTCTCTTCAGTATATATCCCCCCAAAACTTCACCACTGCCTTTTCTAGTTTTAGGTAAAAATATATTAAAATAAGCATATCATGAGTTCAAAGTCAAATCTTGTTCTACATGAAATCAATCATAAAGGCAATATGACAGCATACCTAGAATTTATGCAATCCTTTCTACCCCATTTATTACATTAATATGCTTCCCCCCCCAATGCCCACATAAGCTAACAAAGATAGATATATATATATATTGTTTGATGTCATCTAACAATACGCTTAGAATAAATTGTTTGATGTCGTCAACCAATCCAAGTGTTTGATGCATGTTCTAAGATTACCTTGAGAATTTATGGACTGCCAAAAACATAAAAAAAATTGTGTTCCTTTGAAACCGATTGTCAACACAATTGGTTCACCAACATATGAGATAGCTAAATATGTGGCGAGACTTTTAGGTCCCTTGGTAGGTAACACTGATTCCTTCGTTAAATATTCTAGCAACTTCATGAATATCATTGAGAATGAGAAAGTAGAATCTATGAATACACTTATTAGTTTTGATGTTGTTTTGTTATTCGCTAAAATATCGCTTAATGAGGCAGTGCAAGTGATCGATGAGGTAGCAAACCCAGGGACAACAAAGCTAGCAGAAGTTTTCCTCTGTTCAACATTTTTCAGCTTCCAAGGGGAATTGTATAAGTGAATTAATGAGGTAGCAATGGGGTCCCCTTTCTCACCCATTGTTGTCTATCTATTGATGGAATATTTCAAAAAAAGGGTGCTTGACTCATATCCCCTCGAGCCAACAATATGGAAGAGGTACGTGGAATGACACCAACGTGAAATGGCCGCATGGGAGCAAGGAACTGGGAAATTTTTATGAGCACCTTAACCATATATCGAAGGACATTAAATTTACCATGGAATTGGAAGAGAATGGGAGCATCCCCTTCCTAGATGTCTTAATTAGTAACAAGCGGAATGGAGCCCTTATCCATGGACTCTTTGGGAAGAAAACCCACATTGAGAGTATCTTCATGTCAACTCTCATCACCATCCCTCGCAAAATATTGGAATACTTATTACCCTAGCCTTAAGATCGTTCTGAATATCAGACAAGGAGTATCTTGAACAAGAGAAAGACCACCTAATCAAGGTCTTTAAGAGCAAAGGATACAAGGATAAGGACATCATAAAAGCCATTGAGAGCGAAGAGAGGATCTCGATCTCACAATGATCATATTTCTAATAAGAAGGCCTACCCTCCATACATTCAGGGAGTAACCGATAAGATTTCAAGAGTGCTAAGAAGAAAATAGGTCTTTACATCATTCAATCCAATGGAAACCATCAGGCAGAAATGAGATCTCTGAAAGACAAAATTGACCAGCATCAATCCAAAGGTGTTTATAAGGTTGCGTGCTCCTATGGAAAATGCTACATCAAAGAAACTAGGCGTTCATTCCAAATTAGGATTAAAGAACATGAGGAAGATATTAGAAGAGAGCGTACACACACGTCATCATTAGTTGAGCATTCCCTTAACATTAAACACCATGTGTGCCTAGAAGACAAAAAAATCATTGCAAAAGAGGATCATTATTATAAGCGTGGAATTAGAGAAGCCATAGAAATTATGAAACATCCAAACAACATGAACAAAGACGGGGGTTTTGAAATCAATGAGAACTGGTTCCCTCTAATCATCCAAAGCATAAAAAGGACGACATGATCGGAGGAAGTTGAAGGTTTGCAAAGAAGAAACGTGATGGTAATTAATACAATTAAATTCAACCTCTTCTAATAATAATTGGATCTGCACCATAGTTATGAATGGGTCTCGTCTCCAGCTCATTTACTTGACTATTTGTCTTGATGAAGAATCTAGTTCAGGATTCGAAATGTCGATTCAAATAATGACAATTGTGGTATTTCTGGAAAACTCTGTCAACAATTTCACAGTGTCATAAATCTACAACTTATATAAAGAATATGTTCAAGTTGTTGAAGGAAATGGTAATTTCATTTCAAATGTATACTTTACAAGAGTATGGAAGAAGAGTTCAATAATGCTTGTATTTCTAAAAATTCAAGGATGGAGGTTTGCAATACATATGCTTCTTTTAAGGAAAGAAGGGATAAAACAGAAGAGGTAGAAAGAGGTATGTCTCTACAAAACAATTGTTATAATCAAATAGTTATCAATTATAAAAGAAACATTATAAATATTTTCATTTTATGTTATCTCCGTATTTCCATTATTCAATCACTTTAAGAATATCACAATCTACAATCAAAGGAATGACATAAGTTGTACAAACATCAAAATAAGTCTTATGATTTTCTAGATAAATATCTAGGTTTGATCACTGATGGTATGGCTTAAAAAATGACACTTTCGCCACATTTTGTTTGTGCACCAAAGACTTTAAAGGAGAAAAATTTACTCAACCCACTTGCTTGCTTGCATGGTTTTTAATGGTCAAATACCTCCAAGGGGTTAATTCATATCTCCAAATATTTATAATAATAAAAATATGACCATCACTATAATTCATTATGTGCGTACTCATTGGTTAGGTAATATTTCCCACATTTTATATGTATCTACAATTTAAAAAAAAATTGTTATGAAAACAAAAATCAAGTTGTGTTTGGATATTCAAGCATTTTTATTGTACTAGGAATTTTTCAAAACGTACAAGTTAGTTTCCTTCTTGTTGAGCACACACATGACCATATTGATCAAATGTTTAACAGTTATGTAGTAACATTAAGTAGAGACAATGTTGGGAACTTGCCATCATTAATTAAAACTATTAAAAAATCATATTGTCCAAAGCTTATTTCTCACACATTGGAAGAAGTTGTTGACATGTGAAGATTTACTTAGGGATTGCATGGTGAAGAAAAGTGCATTGAAGAACTTAATGACATTAGCTTCCAGCATCAACTCATTATGATTGATGGGAAAACACTTACACGGTGCAAGTAGTACTCAACTACCGTAGAATGGTTGCCTTATTAAGTTTGTCATTTTTTAAGTTCATCCCAAATCATCAAATTTATGCTTTGAAGTTATTATTATTGCAATCAGTGGTTGAATTCAATAATGCATGAAAACATAATAGAGATATACATTATTATGAATTCTTGGAGGAAATTAAAAAGTCTATTAAAGATGCATATGATTACTATAATGTTGTTGAATCTGTTTGATGGGAGTTGACGCGGACTTGGGAAGTTGTAGATCAAAACCAAATACCAAAGGCACTCACAACCAACCACAATTGTAAAAGCATTAAAATACTAACAGAATTCCACACATTTTAACATCAAATTAAAAGGCGGCAAAGAATCTCACCAACAATATCTGCCACAAATCAATGGCCAATGCTCGGGTCGGGCCTTATTACATTCACAAAGCCTATGTACAGGTCTTTGGATCAAACAACACAGCCACTAGCTACAAAATACCAAACAATGGAGAGCCAAAGGCCCCTTTCTCAATTACAAACTTCATATTTACGTTTGATGCCATAAATATTCATTTCCAAAGACTTTTTATTTCTTTGGGGAACTCACCCCTAAGCTCAATATTTTTTATGAAATTTGCAGGGTAGATAGTGAAATATATCCTCTAGATCCTATAAAAATTTCAAACCATAAATCCAAATATTGGTTGTGTGCAAAACAAAATATTGAACCCCTATATCTGGAAAAAACTATGGGTGGTTCCTAAACATGGCGCAAATTGGGCATGTTAAAAAAAATTAATGAAATTTGGTGATAAGGTATAGGAATATGTCCTATACAAAATATCCAAATTTCAGACCTTAACTTCAAAGTAGAAGAGACTGTGTGTTGATCAAAATATTAGGTCTTTGTTAGCACGTAAATAAAATCTAGAAAGCACTGCATGCTAGTTTTGGACACATGCACAACATCAACTTTTGATGAAACATGGTGAACATGTATAAATATGTTCCCTTAAAATATTTTCCAAATTTCAAACCTCAATTCAAGTAATGTTGGTCAAAATACTAATTCATTGTTTGCGCAAAAAATTATTTGTGTGTGGTCTATGGAGTTGGGCATAGGTCTTAACTCCATATGTGCTTCTAAAATTTGGTTTGAAGGTATAATATGATCTCCTCTACAACATATCCAAATTTCAGCATCTCATTCCAAGATATGAGTGCATACCAATGAAAAATTCAAACCGTTGTTGTAGTTGGAAATTTGAAAAAAAACTGGAAATACAATGAAAGCAATTTGTTTTTTAATTGGTGTGCAAGATTGTTCAAAGTGACATAGTTTCAAACTCAACAAATGCATATATATATATATTTGAAAACTCCATTTAGCTGGCCACAAAGTAGCCAAATGAACATGAGAAAGGAAATGGCGTTGATCTACATGAATCTCAAGTTGTAGTTTAAGTCTTCACAACAAGAGTCAAAAGAAATGTATATTTTGTCTAGAAGATCACATGCATAGCATGAAGTCATAGAGGACCTTTGCAAAGGTTGGATACAAGATATTAAGGAGAGTTGCATGGTTGCAATTTTAGCAACCAAAGATTCACATGATTATCTATTCTACATTGCAAAAGTTATGAAGATCGATAATAAAAAATGAAGTTATAGAAATTGAAATACATTGATATGCAACAAATTCGCACATATTTAATGGTGTGTACAAACCATATATGGTAGTCAAGAAACATATCAACAAAGAGAGAAGAAAAATAGTCAAGATATAAATCATTGTTGCATTGACATCTTAAAATTAGAGAATGTTAACATACTTATTTATGACCTCCATTTAACAAAGAGAGACAATGTCAAAATAGACGTCTTCATCACAAAACAGACTTATCTTCATTCACTACCTTTGTTCATGCATTCACTACATTATCCTCTTATCTACACTTTGTCAATTTCACCACATGTTTCCTTTATTGCTCTTACAAAGTGGTACGTCACACTTACTCTTAGAATTGTAGGTTGGCTTCTTGGCCATTGCAATGACACTTTGCTATCAAATTCTATTTCCAAACCACCATGTTTGATACCAACAATGTTGCATAGTCTTAATAGCTAGACATCTTCAATACCTTCTCTTGCAACAACGTATTTTGCCTCTAAACTAGTTAAAGAAACAATGAATTACCTTACTCATCCTACTCATTGCTCCTCCTTACAAAGTAAATACATATGTACTTGTGGACTTTTTCTTGTTCACATCTCCAACCCAATCTACATCAACAAATTCATGTAAATAAAAAATATCATTACCATCATCCTAAGAACACAAGGCATAGTCATTGGTGCCTTACAAATCTTTAAATATTATTTTAACAATAACCCAATGTTTCTTTCCTATATCAACCAACTCACTACTCGCATTGATTGTGTTATCTCCGATCTTGTTTATACCATGGTACAAAAGAGACCCTGCAACCCTAGCTTATGGAAATGTAGGTGTGTATTCCTTGATGAGTTTTAGGATGCTTTTCAGCAAACAACTTAACTCCCACTTCAAAAGGTGTTTTATTGCTTTACGAGTCTCTATCCCAAACTCATTAAGAATTTTCTTAATAATACTTATATTGACTAAGGCATGTCTTCTTGTTTTTTCTTCGTCTTTATACCTCTATGTGAAAACAATAACGCATTGCGCCAAGATCCTTCGTATCAAATGCCTTAAATAAAAAGGATTTGGCGTCTCGTACTCCATATTGTCAACAATCAACAACATATCATCCACATATAAGACTAAAATTTCAAATCTATCAGCTATTACTTTGTAATGAACACAATGGTCAATGATACTTGCTGAAAAAAACTCTTCCCAACACATACATTTGAAATTTTTTGTACAATTATCTTGGGATTTTTTCAACCCATAAAGTTATTTCCTAAGCTTACACACCAAGTTCATGCCTCCTACCACAAAGCATTACGAATGCTCCATGAATACCTCCTCCTTCAAGTCTCTATGAAAAAATGTTATTTTGACATCCATTTGCTCCACTTCTAGATCATAAGTCGTTGCTAAATCCAACAACATCCTAATAGAAGTCATTTTTACTACAAGTGAGAAACTCTCTTGTTAAGTTATTCCATGAACCTGAGAATATCCCTTTGCTACCAATCTTGTTTTATATCTCTCCATCGTTCCATCAACCTTACATTTCATTTTGAATACTCGTTTACAACCAAAAATGTTAGTGTCTTGTGGTGACTCTTCTATAACCATTGCTTTGTTTTGTTTTAGAAATTCCACTTCTTCCTTCATCATCTTTTTCCACAACAGACTTTCAAGCAATTTAGAGCCTTTTCAACACTTCTAGGGTCCTTAAACAATGGAATATTAGCCACAAAAATAATTTCTCATGCCCATACCTTTCAATATGATTACTAACTATGTGGCTTCTCCTAGGCTATGGAGTCGTTCTCACCCTCTCATGTGTTCTTCTCCATTGTTATGATTGTATTTTGCCTTATGGATTTCCTTCAATGCCATTGTATCTTGTATTGGCACTAAATTGGATTCTAGTATCTCCAATGGGAATGGATGTCATGTTAAGAGCTCTTATCTTCACTATGTGTCAAGTCTACGTTGTTCAGTGTCACTATCACTATACTAGGAAAATTTGAATGTTCATCAACCTAATGTTGCTCCCTTAGTGATAGAATTTGATTCTCCACAACTCTCTATAGAACCACTCTTTCATGGAGTTGCTCATTTTGTTGTTCAACTTCCTCAGGTTTATCTTATCTAGAGGTGACATCTTGACTATAAGTACTCTTATGCTCCTCTGAAAGCCATAACTTGTGTCCCTTGATTCCAACAAGTTCTCTCCATGTCCAAGGAACACACTTTTTGGATTTTCCATCCAAACTTTTTCTTGTTTTTCTTTGGTACATGTATTATAAGCCTCTCGACCAAATACACTCAAGTGAGAAACATATGGTGTTTTCCCACTCCAAGCTTCCTTTGGCGCCTTGTCACCCAAGCCTAAACTAGATGACAAATTAACCAAGTAACAAATTGTTGCAATTGCTTCATCACAAAAACCTCTACTCAGTTTGGCCTCAGATATCCTACACCTTCACCTCACTAAGGTTTGATTCATCATCTCCTGCCACTTCATTTTGTTTTGGATGATATGTAGTTTTCTACCTTGCAATCCCATACATTTGAGAAAATGCATCAAACTCTTTTCAACAATATTCTCCACCATAGTCACTTATGGCTTTCAACTTTTTACCAATTTTCCACTCCACCACAACCACAAAATTCTTGGAATCTCACTTTTCTTCTTTAGAAACACAACCCATGTCTTCTTGTTGCAATCATTTATAAAAGTGGAGAAGTATAGATCACTACCAATAGAGGCCACATTCATAGGCCTTGTTACGATGGTACCAGCACCAGCGTACCTACAGAGGTACCCCAGGGAGAAGGTGTCTTTTTTTCTGACCAGGAGGGGTGTTTAGCCAACTCATTCTGAGGTAGAGGCATGGCCAGACCCTCTGGTTCCTCCCATGAAAGTACTATGGCTTAGTGGCATTGTTGACTGCCGCATGAAAGGGTTTAAAACCCCGAGGTTGGTGTCTGGGGCTTCCAAGGGTGGGTTAGTGGGTCACATGACCCCGACCTTGTTTTATCACTCTAGCGGCAGGTTCTTCAGCACTATGACATTTACTCATCCTCCAGAGGACCTCCAGCACCCTCCTGGCCCTCCAATTCACAAGTGCCCTCTCTCTGAGCCCTCCTACAGAGAATGACGTCATCTTCTTGCGCAGACTGTATTGCTTGATAAGGGGGGGGCGTTGAGGGTTTTTCATCACTGTTGGGGTTAGTTGGGGCATGACAACCCCCCCCCCCCAACACACAATCTGGCCTTCAGTTCAGTCAAATATGGCCTTGTTCGGCCATTTTGCTCAAGTAAGGTCAAATCTGGGGAAAACATCCCAATTTACCCACTACTTAGATTATTTTATATTATTTTTATTCTAATTTTAAGTTGACATTTTTAATATTAAATTAACCTTATTTTATGTAAAAGTGAGTGTGAGATCATATAATATCAATCTCCTCACTTCATTTTTAGACATCAACTTTTGGGATAAGATCATTATGTCTGCTATTTTCCCTAGCTAGGGCTCTTTGAAGGGATGCACTCTCCTTGATGAAGGTTATTTTGCAAGTTTGAAGCATTTTTTGGAAGTCTTACTATTGTTCATGCCATTGCAAAGGTGAGGCTAGAGTTTTTTGCTTAACACATGCACTTGGAGGTATCTATACTTTTTTGTTTGATGTCTTTTAGTCAACTTTGTATGAAGGTGATGTTTGTTATGGTTGGATGGAATCCATTTGCTTCATTTTGTCTTGATTTGCATGTCATTTTCATCATTGATCACCATTGCATTCAAGTCGGAGCTTTAGGTCTTCAAGTCTTGCTAAGCTAGTCTCCCTCTACGAATCTTAGAAATTGTTGAGGTGAGCCCTAGTTTGCTAAGCTTGCCAAGTACCATCTCAAGGATAATTGCTCCTCTCATTGATGCCCTAGGTTTGGTGATTAGCTCTCATCTTGAAAACCTTAGTTGTTCATCTACTTTTAAAACCCTAATTTATGAGTTGTGGATTTGTAAATATTATGTTAATTAGTTTACATTTCTAATTAACCTAGTTTTCTATGTTTATTAGTCTTTTTATTTTAATTTCTCTAAGTTAGCAGTTCGTTAATTTATTGTTAAAACCTAAATACAAACCCAGGGACCTAGTCTTACCTTGCTCCACTAACCTCGCTCTCCTCACCACTCCACTCAGCATCTCCCACGGGTTATTTTGGCACCCTCGGCCTCCCTACGTGAGCTCTAACAACCTGCCCCTTTATTCCTTCGTGGCCCCTTACCTGCTGCTCTTTCCCATACGCATTCTCCTTACCCTCGGATCTCATCTGACCACCAACGTGGCCCTTCATCCAATCCTGCTGCAACCTCGCAGCTCTCTTCCCTTTCCACCTCACTCCTTCTCCACCCTACCTCGCGAGTTCTCTTCCTGCCTTATCGTAGTCCTTTCCCCTTGCTACCCGAGCCTCTCCAATACCCTTGCTTCCTTCCTTTGTGACCTCGGACTCCCCTCCTGGCCTCCTTCAAATTCCCACACTCCTTCGATGCCATCCTTCGCTACCCTTCCCTTCTCTTGCCCCTAACACAGGTTTGCCCTTTGGGCAACCCCTGTGTGCCATATCTCTGCTATCATCTGCCCACACAAAACAATATAGCAAAAAAATTAAATAGCACTTTGAATTGGGTTGATTGCACATTATTGTTGGGTTAAGCTCCTTGTCATTTTTCATCTTACTTATGCTTCTAACACTCAAAATTTGTATACACATTCCAAAACTAATTGACATTTGTATGATATTAAAACCTATCTTGAATTGATTTAGGGTCTACAAAGGGTTATTTATGTGTTACATATCTGGAAGGTTTAATGATATATGATCATATTGGATGTTATTTTCATAAGTATGGGTAAAGGATTCATGCTGCTATGATAATTGCAAGTAACCACTGATCTGAATAGTACATCTGATATACACTTTCTGCTGCACTGTGTAAAGACATACAAAGATCTAAAAAATCACCTTTCTCCATTGAAAATCTATTTGGTGATGGTAGTACTTACTACATGCCTAAATTAAACTAAAGTTAGTCATTAAATGCATATTAAATCTAATCACATTTGATACTATTGTTGAATGATATTAATTGGCGTTGAATTGATGACACACATCAACATTTGGTTATGATAAATCTTGGCCTAATTGACAATAGTGGTTGGTTAAATGCTGAATGACTTTTAGTGTTTCCATTGTTCATTCGTTGCTTTGATATTTGATTATGACCACTAGTATTATCTGAATTACATCAAGCATGATTTTTGGGTTGGAAGTGTATCGACAATATAGTCTTCTGATGCAATATTGATTATTCTTACATGCGTACAAGTTTCTTACTTTCCTTATTGGTAAATGGTTGGATTGGTTAATGTTTTGGCAATATAGTCTTTTGATCCAGTATTGGTTATTGTTATACGTGCTTACATGCTTATGCATCTCGTTGAATGATCTAAGTGAATTATCGATCTTGACCCTATCGTTGCACTCACTAGCATTGATCATAATTTCATTGACTCCACTTAGGCACTGGTCTAACTACAAATTGCATAAAGAGTATTGTTTTGTGGTTGTCCTAGTGTCCTTACAAGGTTCCTTAAATATACTTCTCCTTGGAGGTTTTGACTTCCGAAGAAGTTAGAACAATGACCAAGGTGACATTGGGTCACTATTCTTATTTGTGCTTACTGGGAATTAGCCGTGCTAATTTGTTCGATAATAGGCCCCTATGGCTCTATGAAAGCTTAAAGAAAACTTAACCTTCACATGTTGAACCAACACACATGATTCACAAAATTCTAAGGGAATCAAGGCTAAAAAATCATACCTTAAACCACTCCTTTGGAGCGAGCACATTGCTTGTAGATTTTACTCAAGTGATCCACCCTCCTATGCCAAAGCATGCATCCCCTTTAGCAGCTTTAGATGCATCTGTAATGTTCCGTTTTGGGTAAAACTGGAACAAAGGACATGCAGAACATGTGAGCCCTACCTCAAGAGTGTGCAATCATGCATGCATGCGGCAATGAAGCGCATGCGAGCATGCAAAAGTGAGATGCATGCAATCAAGCATGCCTGCAGTAGTAAGATGCATGCACACATGCAACAAGTGAAAGATACATGCAACTCAACTAAGAAATAGAAGAGAAAAGTGACTTAGGTATAGGGCATGCAATGTCAAGGCTATAAAAGAAAGATAAAGTGAGTTACTCAATCTATTATTATTATTATTGATCACTGAGATTCACTTTGAAAGTTCTGAGAGCATTTAGGGTTTAGGGCACACCGCCTTAGCCAACAATTGGTTTCAACGGTGAAATCTATCCGTCCTAGTCAATAAGTCAATTTATTGAGTGGATCACACAGATCTACTATTGGGGTTCATTGCTATGGTTTGAGAATTCATATTGAGTTTATTTTATTAGTTTATGGAGGATTCAAGCTTCAAAGAATAACTTGCTGCAGAGACAATTTGAAGAATCCAAAGGTTTTATGAATTTTGGATGCTGCTACAGTAATCCGTACTGCTGCTACAGTGCTGCGCTACAGTAACAAGGATGCATGGTGGCTTAGTTCCACATCGATCTGAGAGAGGGTGCATTGGTCTGTATTGACAGTCATTTATTGTGTTATTAAGAAGGGAGAACTGAGCAAAGGCGCATTCCTCATTCCTAGGGCAGGCAGTACCACGTGTTGGGCAGAGACGTGAGTTTCCATTGTGTGGGCAGTAATCTCTTTCTCAAATTACCGCGTGGAGTTTCTATTGAAGACGTGGGCACATTTGACAGTCAAATCCCAGTGGAGAGGGTAGCGATCTATTGCATACATTATAGACATCAATACGAGCTTAAGAAGGGAGATCAGATCTGTTTAGAGAAGTATCAACCTGCTATTAGACAGTTGAGTTCAACTGTGGGTCGTGTTTCCTCTTGGGAGTCTAATTCTGCACAAATCGTCATCCTGAGCACATTTACTATAATTCTGGGTGTGGTAGCTACTGTGGGCAGCAATTGGCATATTCTAAGAAGTGTCTCCAGCTAGGGTATCTCTCCATCACATTCATAAAGACATGCAATCTGAGATCGGTTTATGATAACCAATTGGAGGTTGTCACTACATATAGGTGGCTGCGTTGAAGATTTATGGTGGATACATGACATAATTAAGGCAGCTACAACACCATTTCTCGAATTGTCAAACTCCCAGGTTTGGATGCCAAGAGATCACGCCATTACATTCCGAGGGATGCATGCATGAGAAGAGGGCGTGAACAGTCTATACAAGGGACCAATATTATTACCGTGGCAAGTTTCTTGCATCTCCAGTCCACTCTATATTATTTTCAAGGCTCAAACAGCTGCTACAGCCATCTTTCTCAAAGTGTATTACTGGAGCAATTTATATATAACAGCTGTCACGAATTACACCAGTCCACTGTCAACAAATGCTAATATCATATACAGCCACTAACTCAGTCTGAGCAGACCGTTATCAAAACTACTTTGAGGTCAGATTTATTGCATGCTTATTGTTGATTATTTGGGAAGAAATTACTATGCTTATGTGGTCATTATCGGGTCTATATTGTGTTGATAATTAAATTGGGGAATACGAAAATATCAAACCATAAGTGCTCTTTCCAAACATCAACCCATTACCAACCAAACTAGCCATAATTATACCAGTAGTGAAGGAATTTGAGAATAGGTTGAAGTGGGAATATTACAGCATCCTTAATGGTTAAGTCTTCTCAGTTGTTGCAAAACCTTTACTATCAACCTGGGCGTGAAAATCACATCAAACCCTGCATTAGCGGATTGCCTTACTAAAAGGAGATTTCTTCTCTCCAACCCAAATACATGTCTCACATCAAAAAAAAATCCATGATTCTTCCATCTTTACATCTTGTTGGAATGGATCCTCTATCTACTACATTATAAGCTATGTTAGCTACTAAGATGATTTTGCCTCAAAGATAACTCTTCATAGGAATCAAAACACTTCCTATGTGGAGTCATTTGGAATGATGCTCTTAAATCTCTAGGCCATGCTTCATTGTAGGCTTCCACAAAGAATCAAGCACTAGTAAAATGCATGCCCATTTTTCCTTCTCCTCATCAGTAGAGACCATGGAGGCATCATTTTTCTTATTTCCTTTGCAAAGAAAGCAATCATTTTTTATATGTTGCTTTTTCATCGCATTACTAACATGTCACTTTAGATTTTATCTTCCTGGTCATGATCTACCCTTGAACTTGAATCTACCATGAAATCCATTGTCTTTCATTTCTTTACAGTGGCCTCTTGTAAATAAAGCCTATAGATATAGAGACATGCTCATTGATAGTTGCCTTGCTTCCACATTCAATAATTGTCTCACAAGGGTTTTAATCTTGGGATCAGCCCCACAAGATCCACTAGTGACTATTACCAAATTATGCCATGAATCTGGCAATACTAATGAAGAGAGCAATACAGTGATCCCCCTAACTCCACCAATTTCTAGTGTGAGATAATTGTCCCAAACGCTTTAAACTCATTTAAGTACTTGGCAATCTTTGCTCCTTCCTTCATCTTTAAAGCAGAAACCTTTCATCTTAATAACATCTTATTGACCAATAACTTAAAAGCATACAAAGCATTTAACATCTCTACATCTCTTTTGTCAATCAAACTTCAAAGCCATTTATAATCACAAAATCTGCATAGCAAAGGTGGATTGCAGATTGCAAATCATATTCTCTATTCATCTTGATCCATTTTTCATTGCATATATTTGTTAGTCTCTCAATAACAACAATGCACAAATCGACTTATCAGCAAATCTTCCATCTTTATCTTCCACAAAGCAAAGCTGCTACCATTAAACTTTTCAATATCCACATTCATTGCCATTTTTCAATACTCTTTAGTTATTTTTTCTTGGCCTTGGTTCTTTCCATTGAAGCAAAACACCTTTGTTGCGAAACACCATCAACAAATCTAATAAGAACTCTATACCATGCAAAACTTTACAAGTTAGTTTAAACATAAAGTAATGCAAAGATAGATATATATATATATTTTTGTTTCATTGGATTGGGGAAACCCTCAGGTACTTTCCTCATTTTGAGGATGGTACCCAAGGTAAACCATCGACCCTGATTACAGAGCCTAACCCAGTGGGGACATCAAGTGAGGCCCTTATACAGCAATGTATAGCCACCCAGGGATTTGACCCCGAGACCTTCTGCTCACACTTACAGCACTCAACCACTTGAGCTAGCCCACCGGACTATATATATATATATATATATATAAAACACAGTAATAAAAATCATTAATGAATAATGAAATGAATCATTGATAAATCATCTCTATTCATTATTGATTAAGAATATGAAATATCGATCCTATATAGAGATGCACAAGAGAAGAATTTCTTGCAGCATTTAATTTCTTTGTTCATACTTTTTAAGAAAAAAGGATTTTGAACAATTACTTTTGAGTTTAAAATGCAAAAAACAAACTTGGCAACTCCATATACATTCATTTTTATAATTAAAACTTACTACTATTATATTGTAAAAGGCTTTTCCAACACCTACATGCTAATCATACCTCACACATATAGTGGATGCAAGAATACACATATCGTACATGCAATCGGTGCATTTTTTTTAACTTCTAGCACGAGATGCTAGTTTTAGCTCAATTGATCTATGAGATCATACCGTGTACATTAGTCAATTTGCACAAGTGTCATGGTTGTCATTCTGCACAGAGCACAAGGTATACTGTGCTGAACTTGATCATGATTGTATGCCTGCACGGGTTCTCTTGAAGAACTTAACAGAGGTTATGCCAGGCATGGGTTCTCTTGAAAAACTTAACAGAGGTTATGCTTCTCTTTAAATCCGGTAACTCAACTACTTGCAATAAGTTATTATTGGATAAGTATGAAAAAAAAGGAAAAATACAGTACTTTTTATTTCACTTCTTTGTTTTACCCAGTTCAAAGTTCAGTAAAATTAAAACACTCTACATTCATCATAATTACAATTCACTTAATGTTTACAAGGTAAAGTTATTCTACTTCACAAAGTTATTTTACTTTTACAAAGGACCAAAAAAATTGAAAACACATAAAATCCCAAAAAAATCGAAATATTTTTACATGTACCCAAACATTTTATAGTTGGCATGTTAAGATTTAACAAGATTAGCCTCAGGACAAGCATGGATCCTTTAAAATTTCCCATTACCAATGTCTTAAATTTTCTTGGATAAGATCGATGTAATGGCAGAATTCAAGTTGAACGATTTTAACGCAAATTCCTGCAAAAACATGCCTTGAATAGGTAATTCTAACAGATATTCAGAAAAAATTGCTGGCTGCCAGGAGACTCCTGAAGTACTCGATGTGAAACTTTAACAGTCAGTGAGAAGGTACACTTGAGTATGCAACGTAAACTGAAATCTGAAAATGGTTAGTAAAGATGCACTTGAATATACCATAATACCAAGTTCAGTGACACTGACATTAGAGCTCCCATCCTCATCATTGTTTGCCGTCTGCCTGGATTCTCTTGCAGAACATGAATGTGATGATGGTATTTAAGATGAAAGCTTTTAACTAAACTGTCTCTGAGATCTGAGCCTTGCAAAAGTGTAGCTAAAAAATGAAACTTGCCTATAATTCCTAAAAAAAAGATAAACTTCATACTACCAAGTTTACAGCAACTGTAACATCGATGCTCCTGTCTTGATCATAGCTTGCCGCCTGTCCTCTGATTCTCTTGCAGAACCCAATTTAAGATCGGCTTCTAGTCAAAGAAGCTTTATAACTGAACTTACAGTGAGAAGGTCCTGGATAATGGATACCTAAGAAGAAGAAAAACTCACGCATAATCAGTACATTCTTTCCTTGTTCCAAGTTCACGGTGACAAACTTTCAAGCTCATCTCTTAATATACCTTAAATAGACGAACCTAAATAATGAACAAGATACAACACATAATTTTCAATCTACCAGTTCACATCTAAAAAAGAAAAAATGCACAATGCACTGCAGAAATTTAAGCATTTTTTGCTAAAAGTAAAATGCTATTTCAACAAGAGAGATAACCAACTTCTTTTTCACGAGGTCGTATCTCAGTAAGTGCAGGTTGCACTGCAGAAACTCAGGTGTTATTAGTACAAGAAAATTAAATAAAGTACACTTTGAATTTTTTATTGGAAAATATGAAAGTCAATGGAAAAGCACAGGTTGCATCGCTGAATGTAATCAATAATGTTAATGTACAAGAGTAGATGTATTAAATACATGTTGCATTTTTAGAGATGCAACAAAAGGGATCACTAAGAATTGCTCTTACTCGAGTTTTAAAGTTGTGCACTACAACTTGGAACATAACAAAACTGCACATAAAAACAAATCGAGAACCAAGAAGCCTCTTAATCTCTTACAGGAGTTGCCAACTTACAGGACGCTAAGCCTTTTTACATTTCATGTCAACATGACTCGATCTTCACCAGGTGTTCTAATTTACAATGGCATGAATCAAAACTTACAAGGCAATTCTGGACTTTACTTCGAAATCTTCTACAGACACTCCCAAAGATTACCTGCCCTGCCAACCTAGCCAGTTTGCACTGGACAAAGCAAAACCAACCAATCAAATGAAATTGCAAGGCTGCCATCCAAACAACCCATCATCTTGACATCACAAGGTTAGCAACAGGCATTGAACTTATGAACAGACTTTCACTAATAGAAGCCCCATGCATGGGCTTGAGATTCTCATGACCTTGCTTCAAATTTTTTCCTTCCATCGGCCCGTCTTGTCCGTTTGCCAAATCTTCGGTGTTTCTGCCCAAATGGGACTCACTGTCATTCTTTATTCCATCTGTATCAATCAACTTACTGCAATTAAGCCGTTTTGATTCCTCCTTTCCACAAGATGTTGGAGATCTTGATAGGATAGCAGGGTCTCCAGCACGTTGCCGTTTCCTTGATGACTTCCATTTTAAGTCAAAGTCACTACACGGCCCACCAATGGTAGTGTTACAGATCTCTCTCACATCACTCTCTGAATTAATTATGTTCAACACTTGGTTTCCCTGGTCTGAAGGGCTGCCTATATCTTGCCCTGTGAAATCAGTCCAGTTCCTGAATACATCAATATTAGAACTACAATCATGCAAAGTCATGTTCTTAAATTTTGAAACATCTATAGAATCATCGTGTCCACCCACCAGTCCCTCTTCTTTCATATCCACTGCAACAGTATTTTTATTACCATCCTCAGAATTTTCACATATTGCCAGCTTCCTGGATTCTCTCTCTGCAACCTGGGAAAAAATACATAACTTTCTATTTGATGAGTGAACATGATCCTCCGGTTCATGGGAGTCTCTGTATCCAAAAAAATCATTACTTAAGGTTGAAGAATGTAAACGCCCAGTATCAGGACGCTGGCTAGCATCATATAAAACAAGTGTTGCAGCTAGATCTACATTCTTCTCCATATCAACCCACCGATTGTGGACCCACTCTCTGGAAAGGCGCAAATCACACTTCTGGAATGTTGAATAAACACTTTCACCTGAAAGATAAACAAGGTAAGTCACAAACTCTCAAAGAGGCAGTCCAGTAGAAATTCAAAACAACCCGGAATTATATGTATATTATAGGGTTTATATATTACACCTAACAATGAAGAGGAGAAAACATACCAGGAAAAAATATTTGTACTTCATCAGAGGGTTCCTTAATCATAACTACAACTCCTTCCCACCAGCCATCATTCCACCATGCATCTACTACAGTGCCAACTTCAAAGCTGTAAGGCGTACTCTCAGGTGGGCAAGGCCGAATGATAGGACGCCCAATAATTCTCACACCTAACTTATCTGGAGTAGCTATTCTTGACGACGGAATCCACTCCTGCAATTACAACAAAATAAAAAACAAAAGGCTCAGTTTGCAAATAACTATCAAGTTAGTAGATAATTGTTCTTCAGATTGAACAAATAATAGATAATTGGATCAAATAACAAACCTCTAAATTGCCATTCCCATCATCATTCAGAATATCTCTGTACCAAACCTTTAATTGATGAGGTAGCTTTCTTTTTATTTTACATCTAAACCAACAACCTCTGATGCCACTATCTTGACACAGGACTTCAATATTGTCACCAATATCAAAAGGCACAGCTTCCTGTTCATGTGCACAACTTTTTTTGCTGCTTTTATTTGAATCCAAGAGGATCTGTCTCCTTTCAGATCCACAGTTG
The DNA here is from genome assembly GCA_027924585.1 of Larix kaempferi. NCBI lineage: Eukaryota > Viridiplantae > Streptophyta > Pinopsida > Pinales > Pinaceae > Larix > Larix kaempferi. Next base: position 54,543,332 of record BSBM01000904.1, read on the forward strand.
TTTAAATCTCTATCTGCTCCAACCTCCTCCATCTGTCTGCAGATATTTCCAGAGACAGCTTGACTTTTTTCGACGACATTCACCCCACAAAAATGATCAGAAGTACCTACACGTCTTCGAGAACATCTGTTTCTCCTTGGACATTTCTTTAGCGCAGTCCCAATGTCTGCATCTTCTTCATCATCCACATCCAAGCTGTCACTTAGATCATGTTTAGAAGACTCTTGCAGATCAGCCAAATCAATACTTTTAAGTATCTTCTGGTGCCAGTAGCCTTGCATCTCATTTAAATGAAAAGGTTTGATGCCTTCATTGTCAAACTGCCTGGAACAGACATGAATTTGAGACACCACATCTGCTGGGAGTTTAACCAAGCATTTCTCATAGTGCTCTGGAGTCAGTATTGTAGCCAGTCCATCAACACATTCAACACTCAGGACTTGACGAAATGGAGTGATAAAAACTTCTGCCACATGAGCTGGCGGAGGAGGGATATTGCCAACCACTTCATTTGTCCTGTGAAACCAACGAACCCGAACCTTCTTCCGAGCTTTCCTGTCTTCATACATGTCTTCTAAACATGCTATATGATGAATTTTCTCTTCAGCCATGACATAGACATAATCATTAACCTAACAACCAAATAAAACAGAATGTTACCACCTGTAAAACATAATTTTCTAGCAAACACTATACCAAAGTCCAAGACCAGACATAAAAGTTATACAGACAATCATTATCATACAAAACAAATATCGTGTCAAGTTATGAGCTATATAACCTCAATCTATAACCTACAAAGTTATAACCACAAGAAGTTCGAGGAAATAGTTCTAGGGAACTTCAACTCACTGAAATAGTGATGCCACTTCGGCGAAAAGACTCATAATGCCTCAACCGCCTTCGACAAGTCCAAGAAGAACCTAACCATGTGATGCCCTTGCTGGTAGGTCTGATCTTCCTAGAAAATTTACCCTGCAACCCATGTTTCTAATCAGTGTACTTCAAAAACAGGAGTGAATATAAACACTTTTATAAGCAAAGTCCTAAAATAGATATAAGGAAATTAAGAGAGGGAGAGAGAGAGGATGTAAAAGATATTGTCACCTTATAATTATTAAGACAGCTATCTTGTTCATCCATATCTTCCCCATTTGAAAGATCAGTGTCCGAAATTCGAGATGACTCGTGCCTGGAAAATTCTGAGATAGACAATGACAAAAAACAGTTAATCAGTCCATTGGAAAGGTTATGCTTTGCTAGCAGCATCAAGCAGGTACCAGAAAGGGAAATGTAAAAATAAATAAATAAACCAAGCTATGTACAAAAATACATGAAAGCTTAAAAAGAAAGGAAACACAAAGCAATACGCAGCCCATGGACACAAAAAACCCACAACAAACAAAAGCAATCATAAGATAGAAGTGTGACATCCTCACAGCAACAAAGTAGCACACTTGTATTGTTTTATACGAACAAAGTTCCAGCACAGATGTGTGTAATTATGCAGAAACTAACATGCTATGGGCTTGACCTCTCACTAAAGCACACAAGTAAATAGAAAAGGTAGTATACCAAAGTTATTGTACCGTAAAATACCTCAAAGTCCATCTCTGTAATGCTCTTTCAAACAAAAGAATAACACCCAGAATGAAGAGGATACTAAGTCCTCAAAACCCAAATTAAAATAGACTGAAAATACACATCTGTACAAATACAATGATTTTGACTTCCCAAACCAAAATAAGGGCAACACCCAATAATTTAACAGATACTATAATTGGAGAACAATAACAAAAAAAACAAGAAACAGCCCTAATTCATAAAGGAATCCCATACCCAATAAGATTCTGCATTTGCTAATCTTGATGATAAAAGTGACTATATCTTAACATGGATAAGCCAAAATAAGCTAACATCGTGTGCTCAGATGATCACTGATTTCAAGCCAATACTTTCATTTTTGCTTCTTTAGAACCCCCATTCCAGAGTCAAAGACTGAATGGCAGTTTTGTAGGTAATTTGCAAAGCCTAGAACATATCACTTACAGGATAAAGAGTCACTACTCACTGGGATAAGTGTACATGGCAAGTTATAAGACACCTTGCCATAGAAGAGAACAACTGCAAAATCAGAATTATCAGATGCCCAAGATTTTGCAATCTATTTTGTGTAAGACACAAATCCATATTAACATCCAAGAACCTATTGCAACTTCTATTAGTTGATATAACAATGTCCAACTATACCTCCCATTGAAATCAACAGGAACAGACACCTGGAATATCATCAGAAAAGGGAATATAAATAATCATGCCATCCCTGCCAGATTTAACAAAAATATTTCAACATGACCCTCCCACACCATGCATCACCCACTCTCTCACAAAAACCCACAAGCTAGTTACAAATCAAACAAAACTGATATATTCATTGCAAGTAAATCCAATGTCAAAGATACATGAGATTTTGCCATTTCTACGTTAATTAACAAATACAAAAACTCAATCTATCAGTTTGAGGTGCTGAAAGATGAAAGCTCTTCATATAACCATCTTTGCTTTCACTTAAAGAATAGACAATACGCAACCAAAAAAATCTGAAATCTGCATTTTTGCACTCTAATGCTCATCTTTAATCTCTGTATAAAGAAAACAAAACTATAAGATCATATAGTATTTGCAGTACATATTCCAGAAAAACTAAGGTCGCCACGTCTCCAACATATAAAATGAACCCAAACAAAGAAGCCTATCAAACTTCACACAGAAATATAGTCGAATCTGACGAAAATATCTGGATGTTATGATCTTTTGCAGCGACCTCTATCACGGCATGTCTATCTGAGATCGACCTGGAACCCGTTTACAAGCTATATATGGAAAAGAAGTACACATGGCATCAACATATTTTCCAGCACATCTGGCTAAATATTTGAAGCCACAATATTATTAACATAGAATACAGCTCAAACATAACATTCTATAAATAATATTCCTGAATATGCATAGATCTGCTACAAGAATAGCTGTGTTTGAGTAAAGAATATTCATAGATCTCTGCTACAAGCATAGTTGTATGTTTGTGTAATCTTGTTACGAGTTTTCTGAGAGGACCTAGAATCAATTAACAAGCGGTACCTTATTGCCAACAAAACTCGTCAACACAGGCTGTACTAAAATATCACAAAGACATTGAGTCTGGTGGGCACGTGCAGCTCTAAGCTATAACCGGGGCAATCAGACCTTAGAATAAACGAAAATGCTTGAAATTCTTTAAGGTTTGCATAATATCCGGCTGAAGACTCCTCAATGAATAGATCTGACCAGTACAAGGCCATTTCAGGAGCAACAAATAGCAAGCAGAACCTTTTCAAACAGAATGCACTGCATTATACTCAAAGGAAAAACACAACCAAGGTTTTGCCAGAAGTTCCGCTGAAGCAATCAAGAATTCCAGACAAAACCACTGCAAAGCTGGAGAAGAAGATCGTTGATAGTTATCCTCGGATATTTGAGAAGTAAAGACCAAACGTGCTGCAGAACACGGGGCTGCAATATGCTAGTGGAGATCTTTCAAAAAGTGGGGAAAAAACCTCCAAACATGAAAAAATGGGAAACCTATACAGATCCTTATAAAATCAAAGTCCAAAACGTTCACAGAAGAAAATGCAGAGGGAAATTCTGTCACAAAATCCAAAAAGGCGCGCCATCGCTGACGTGGCGGCCCCTGGGGGGCTTAATAGAGTGTCTCCAAACTCCACGATTGCATAACAGTAATTTTTTGGCCTGGCAGAAGCTTGCAAGCTTGCAAAAGTTCTTCTATTAAGAAATAAAAACACCAGGCAAGAAAGTTACAAAAATTTCGCCTGCAACAATACTCTTAGTCTCCGCTATTATAACATAGTCTCGCTCTGCAGAGATTTGTTTATATTTAACCAAAACTTGAACGATTTGCGTTTTAGACAAAAGAGAAAAACGTCATGGAGCAGGTGCCACAAAGAATAAACAAGATTTTTCAAGAATGATCTCAAAGGAAAACGAGAAATACTCGTAGTATGATCGCCTGAAGACGTCGTTGAGGACCGCGGCTTCGACAGCAGAGACGTAAGCCAGTCAACAACTTCTCTTCTCGATCTCCACTTAAACGAAGGGTTCGACGGCTTGGCAAGGCCCGGAAGATTCAAAAACTCGTCGGATACAACATATACCATGTGCCGCAGGCTCCTCTCGGTGCCGACAACGGCCAAGATCGCATTTCCGTTCTGATCTTTGAGATAATAGTGCACGATACGGCTGCCGCGGTCGTTGGACACGAATTGTTCTTCCCATTCCAAGAATCGCGTCGCGCTCATAGTTTTCTGCATCGCTTCTCGTGTCATTCGCAAGTCTTCGCATAACTAGACCAATCTTATGAGCTTTCCCAGGGGAATCTTCTGAAGCTTTCTGCATACCTTGTCAAATCCTTTCAGGACTGGTTTAGAAGTCATTTGTAGAGCCTTTCCCCAAAACTTGCCACATTCTTACAGCGCTTTAGCACATACCTCAAACTTTTGCGCAAAACCGGTGCAATCCTCTAGATTTTCTCGTATAGCTTGCTAAATCGTTTAAACTTCTGCGCGGACCATTATATCGGCCGGTTCTGGCACCGTCCCGCCGGGCAAGGCGCTCATTCAAACACCCGCCTGTCTTCCAGCTGAACAGAGCGAAAACAACCCTGCGCTCGCGCTTTGGACGCAAATACGAAACGTTTTCAACCAAAAATCACACTGTCGGAACGGCAACAAAGGAAGCATCGCCCGGTCAGATTTCCAGAGCCTGGAGGGCAGATAAAAATGCACAGATTCCAGCCGAACGAATCGATTTTCCTGCCACAAAGAAACACTACAGGCGGTCCTTGTGAAAGCCCGCGATACAAAACAAGTGTGAATTAGCCACGAGATCGTTCACCGTAAGATGAAGGCAACTCGGTTGGTTTTTAACCACCGAATTTTTTACTTTTACGCCTTAACGTTTACCATCCCGTCAGGCTCCGACACGTGTCGAAAATCCGACGGTCTCTATCCCAATCCAAACGAGATCGACCTGTGGTGAGATTGACCGAAATGCAACAAATGCTGCGGTTAATCTAACCCGAGCTGGCTTACTCGTGGTTGAGACTCGGATTTCAAAAAACATTTTATTCCCGCATAAGTTTCCGGGACCTTATCTTAATAAAAACATTTTATTGGAGTTTACGGGATTCGATTCTACGCTACGCAATTTAATGGGGAAACTTCCAGCCCTTCAAACTTCACGCCACGTGGCGACGACTTCCCGGCCAAATTAAAGCGAAATGAAATGAAATTCAAATTCGAGTAAACATGCCGACGACATGAGTACGCCGGCTTGTTCTGCACGCTGGGCCCGATTTCAGTTCACATTTCAGGCATGACAGGCCTTCAATTAAAAACAGTCCGTCTATTGACGGAGAGAATTTTCTAACTCCCGTCATTTATTTTCGCGGCAGATGTCGTCTTTTCGGCAATTGACGGAAACCGTAGATTAGAATTGATTGCTTGTTTTTTTCACAGTAATTGGAATTTATTGTTTGTTTCATTTCGCAATAACTGTGTAAGTTTTTTCTGGTTTTGGAAAACATTTAAAAAAAAAAAATACTATTAAAATGAAAATTTTAAACAATTTTTAAAATATGAATTTTGTGTTATCAAATTGTAATTTTTAATATATAAATAGATTTAATTCTTAATATATAAATAGATTTTGCATCCTCCAATTTAAACACTATTTTTTAAAATTTAAAAATCTATTATTTGAGATTTAAAAAAATCATAACAAAATTAAACATAAAAAAATATTATAAATCATTAATAAGACAATCATCATTTTCCCAAAACCTTAATGTCAGAATTTAGATTAATATTATGCATTGTAGTCATTAAAAATATGATGTAAATATGAGAAAACATTGAAAAAGAAAGAACTTAGCCATCCATCTCATGAATGTTCACATTGTAATTAGCACAATTTAACTTTGTACTTCAAAGGGTATTTATGTTATTAAACAATTTAAAGAGTACAAATGTTTGGAGAAGAATCTTTATATTAATACGAGTTGTCTAAATGATTTACGATTTCGCTTGGAAATTGTTTCTCCAGCGAAATCATAGATCTTTTTTCTGGCTTGAAATCGTAATTGCTTCCTGTAACAACACTCTTCATTGGCACACCAGCGCTATTCATCGTTGCTTTTGTCCTTTGATTTCAACTCTACTCCTGTAGTAAATGAAAACATACACAGATCGTCGGAAAAAGAATCTACGATTTTCGGACGAAATCGTAGATCATTTAGACAACTTCTATATTAATATATATGTATTTATGTAGTAAAGTAATTTAACTTTGTATTTTAAAAAGTGTTTATGTCATAAAACAATTTAAAGAGTACACAGGTTGGGAAGAGAATTTTTAGATATTTATGTTGTAAAAATAATTTCAAGGTGTACATAAGTTAGGAGGAGAATTTATTGCATAGTTAGAGAGGTTCATATGTTGTAAAAATTAATCCAATACATATAGATTTTTTTTTTCACACTGAAAAAGCTCTATACTTTTATAGTATATAATATTGACTGATGATTACAAACTTTTGGTAATTTTCAGAGGCAGAAGAATAGACCATCCAAGTAACCAAATAACCTATATTTCACTTACATTCATAATCAAAACCACATTTGAAGTCCAAAAAACGCTAGTTCTAACCCCAGGCCCAAGTCTAAGAAATGCCAAAGAACTAATAATTGCAAAAGGTAAGAAAAAATATAAAAACTAAAGCCGCATATCTCCATTTATCGTCAAATAACACATATATGAAAGGATGAATGAAAGGAATAATATGCAACATTTATCGTCAATTTTTTTTTTTTAATAATACAAAGGAAGAGGGAAAAGCCAAGGAAGCAAGGGTCCCCACCCCATAACCAATCAAGGTCTCTTATGGAGGGTGTAAAGGTTAAATATGTCCCCTCTTAGTATCATGTGTATGTGGAATTGAAGTTTATGTTATAGTGTGCTCATGTGAGTTTGATAATTTCCCTAGGTTAATGTAAAGTTGGAGTTTATATTGTATTATGTTAATGTGGGCATGGATGAGATGGAATTTGTTGTATGGTTTTCTAGTTTATGTGTCATGCTCTATGTGTGTAAAACAACCTAATCATTAGGGTGGTTGTGTGATCAATAAAGTGGGATACATCATGTTAATGCTTTTTTGGAAATATGTCTAAGATTATAAAATCCTCATCTCTCTCTACATGTTATCCCACATTAGTCGTGATGATTGATTTGTAATTCCTTAAATATCCAAATACGCCATGCCAATATGGGCATCCAAATAATAGTGGGGCTCCTCCTAACATGAATATCATCTTGAATATGACAACATGAATCACAGGTAAAGAACAGCGTGCATAAGCTCGTGAGCAAGTGCTAAAACAACACATGGCAAAGTGTGTGGATTGCTACAGACGGGAGATTGTGTCGAAGAAGAGACAGCATGGAGGATGTTGAATAGTCAAGCGTAAGGAATGAAGAATCAAAAGCAAAGAGTTTTGAGATTGTATACTATGTGTTCTCATAATTATTGTTAATGAGGAATTATGACTACAAATAAATGGATATATATTTAGGTGTATGTTAAATTAACGATAAAACGTTTCTCTTTCTGACGATATAATTCAGTGTAATTTTGACAAAATAATACTTCCATTCCTAGTTCCACCATTCTTTGAGGGTTTTTGGAAATCCCTAAATTAACCCAAAACTCAAAAAATTATAATCATATTAAATCAATCAAAACCATAAATCTTTTATTTTACCAATTTCCAATGAAATCTACTAAGAAAGAGATTTATTGATCAAATAAACACCACCATATATTTGTGTGAATGTTAACTATAATCACTATCTCTCTAGGGCCGCTAAATTGCAAAGCATGGCATTTAAATCCCACACACAATCTATTGATTTCAATTTTAATTATCTTAACCTATTGATTTCAATTTTAATTATCTCAACCTATTGATTTCAATTTTAATTATCTCTCTAAGACCGCTAAATTACAAAGCATGGCATTTAAATCCCACACACAACCTATTGATTTCAATTTTAATGTTAAAAGTGAGTGACATGAAATAAAATAAAAATGCAAATTGTTTATATAGCTTTCATTATTTTAATTAATAATTATAAAATATTTATATAACTTTTATTTAATTATATATAATAATAAAAACATTTAAAAAATATTTATATCAAAAACATTTCAAAACGCACATATGTATCATGCTTATTATTTAAGTAATTTTGAAACTCCTTTTCAAAAAGGTGTTTGTGGCCAAACATTGTGCTCACTTCTCCATAGAATTAGTTCAACCCATTTCCTCCTAGAAAAGGACCACAAAATGTATGAATGAATGGCTAGCCACACAATTTTCATTATGGAAAAGAATATTGTCTAATTAATCCATTCTTATAAAGAATAAGCCTCAAATTATATTGAAAATATGCACCAAAGTGGTCCCCTGGACCGAACTTAATAATTATTAATTATTATATTCAAATAACTATTAATTATTATATTCAAAGTTGGAATTGATGTGAGGAATGAGGACTTTCCCACCATTGACCAAGGTCCTATTTTCATGAGAGTTATATTTGGCACTTTAGAGTAGTCATAAGAGCATTTAGAGATAATGGACAAATGCATGATGTAGGCATAGCATTATATATGTAGAATAAAATTCATTTCCGTGTTTTTTTCAAAATTAACTAAATGATATGTTTCTCTAATATTTTTTTTATTCGATGGGGTGGCAGGTGCGGGTGGGATACTCTTTGATCTTGGAGGAAATAAAGTCGCATCCTTCTCTTGGGACCTAGGTAGCAAGACAAATAATGAGGCAGAATGGCTAGCACTCATTCTCTCATTAAATTTGGCCTCCTCCTTCGGAATTGACACTCTCAGAATTTATGGAGACTCTAGACACGTTATTCAAATCATGAGAAGGGGTTCTGCTCCTCAAGGTTCAAAAGCCTACAGATACATGCAACGACTAAAAACCAATGTTCATCTCCCAAAGGCCTCTTTTTTTCACATCCGCCGAGAGAACAACAAGCTTGCAGACTTAGAGGCTAATAAAGGAATCTTGTTAGAAATTGGGCACGTCAAGGAACTCAATGGTGCCATGGGATTTCACTTCATCCCCTAAGTTAAATGTCAAGGGTTAATAAATTCATTACAAAACATAAGGGGTCCTTTGGATTTTCGAGGGTCCTCCTCATTCCTCACTCAAACTTTGGTTATGTGCTTTCCCCTCCCCCCGTTGCTTCTGCCACACGCCTCCCCGACCTTCCACGCACTTGTCACATGGATCCCTACTGCGCTGTCAGCTCCCACGAGCCATTAATAACTCCTCCCTCCGCTCATTTCCCTTCTTTCCCCGCGATGGCTCGTCCTCCCCATTTCTCTTGTGCTATGAGTTGGCTCTCCCTCTGCGAACTAGACTCCCCTCCTTCCCGTCCCCTTCTGCTGTCTCCGTTTAACATTGGAACAATGCAAAGCGTTATGGCAGCCATAGCTGCCCTGAGCCGTACTGTGGTGGACATTAAACTCTCGGTTCGCAACACATACAACGCCGTCTGCACCAGCGTGAAGCAAAATGAGGAGATGGCCATGGATCTTAATCACACGGTCTCCCAGCTTTCTTGCCAGGATTCGAGGATAGATGACTTAGAGAAGAATTTGTTCGAGCTGATGGGAAAAGTGGACATGCTGCAGGAAGACATGGCAGTTCTGACAGGGAAAACTCAAGGAAGTTATGTGCAGGAAACCCCCACGGTCAATCAAGAGACCAATCAGGAAATGGTGGACGCAGCTTCTACTCGGTTCAAGAATTATGGCTAAATTCCAGTCTAGCTCAGGTTTCAAAATTTTGTATCTATTTTGCCAATGTATTTCTGCATTATACTCAACAGACAGTTTATCAAGGTTTATCCTAGCACCATTTTGAACAGTTTTAGAAAGACAAAGTTCAGAGCTTTTAAAGCTATGCTGCTAGAAATCATAGTTACAATCTTTTCAGAAATTTCCTCTTCTGTTAAAAATCCTATTGAATGCATGTAATGAATAGTTGTGCACAACTTTTATAAATACACTCTATTTCCCTGTTTCTGTTAAAAAAAAATTATTTTTTTTTATTCGAAAAAAGACAAATTTTATTAATAAAAAGTTGTATCCAGAAGATACCAAATGGCAAGTAGCCAGTACATACAAAATGACATAACCGACAGTGATGTGTAGAATCTAAATATCATAAACTCATAAAAATTGTGTGACAGAGATCAGTAATAAGTCCCAAATACAAACAGGCATCCAGCTACAAACTTAATCATATCTTAAGTAGGACGACACCGGAGTGGTGCCCTCACTAAATTTCTGCACATGAATAAGTCCGTCCATATCAGATAGGGTTAATTTTGAGAGCTTATCAACCATAAAATTAAAGTCCCAGTAAATATGGTGAAATGTGATATCAGAGAAACCCTCGATCAAGGTGCGGACCCGAGCCATCCATCCACTCAATGGAACCGATGACATTCCATGCTATCCTTTGGCCCAGTAGATAATAACCTGAGAGTCCCCAAATAGATTCAAACGAGACAAGCCCAAGGAGTGAGCCAAGAAAAGTAAGCCCCAAAGTGCAATCAGTTCTGATCTTGTGTTGGTACCCCTACCAGCGCCAAAATGAAAGTGATAATACATCAGAGGACCAGTTTTTAATACCCCACCAGCTCCACAAAAACCCTTCTGTGTCACCCCGTCAAAATATCCAACCGGAAAACTGTAGTCACTATCCTCATGTCGAACAACCCTTCTCGGCGGCTTCATCAAGTGTATCTTAGTAGTTTTGAAATAACCATATATACAGGCACACAATAGAGAGGAAGCAGTATGCATGTCCCTGAAGATGATACCGTTACAAACATTCCATAATTCCCACCAGGTAACACAAAGCAGAGCAGGGTCAAACTGTTGAGACGAAACCCACTGCTAAAAAAACTGTGCTATAGGGAGGCCCATCCAGGGATAATGGAACCCAAAGTATAATTGCAATTCGGCCCATATCGTTCCAATATGTTAAGATAGAAATGGGAGAACCTAGTTTTAATCCATGGATGTGTAGGACACATATAACACTACCTATTCACACATATCATCTCTCCAATATTCTCATCTAGCCTTACCAAATTTTATTTTGGCAATGTCTACATGAATTACATCATCATGTCATAGGAGCCAACTTCTCATATGTATGTTTTTAATGACTTGAAACCCTAAAGGAAGATGAAGAAGAGGCACAAATTTAAAAAACAAATAAGCCCTTCAACTAAATCAAAGAAAGAAAAACATAATTAATTTTACTAGAACCTCTATATGCCTCAAAACAATCAACTAAACTAGTATACCCCTAGAGTGGAAGAAGGAACACTGAATAGATTTGGGGTGGACGTGTTGGCAAAGGAAACTAGAGCTTTTGGATAGTGGGTCACACGTCTACTACTCATTTTCTTCTCATGGCCCTTTATCTTCCATGGATACATCTAGGTCCGTATGTTCCTGCATGTAGCCTTACCAATATATAGATTTTAACTCATTTTAAGCCTCATTCAAACCACAGTGGAGTTCATAAGAACATTATAAGCCTCATTCAAACCACGGTGGAGTTCATAAAAAACATTATAAAGTTCCTTGTGTATCACTTCCATGCTTCTTCTATCTCTAGTTGTTCGTGCAAGAAGATAAAAAATCTACCTAATTATTTTAAATTCATACATTTTAAATACATTATTATCAAACATCAAAATATGTTTGATGATCCTCACATAGTTGATTATTTTGCGATATGGGTACTTTATCAATTTTGTTGTATTCAAAGACAAAGCCAATGGTTGTCACGTGGTGATGACATCCCGATTAATTTAACGTCAAATAAAATAGAGTTGAATAAACACATCAACGACATGAGTATGTCAATGCATTATGCTTGTGAGGGGCAATTTCTATTCACATTCCAAGCATAGCACATCCTAAATTTAAAACAACTTGTATAACGAGGGAGGAGCATTTTGCATTCCATTTGTGGAAAATTTTGCTAAATTTTCAAATAACTTCTTCTTCTAATCAATGGTAGTGGTAACCATAGTGACTCCACTACCCACGCCATTTTTTCATACTTTTTTTCACTGAAAAATATAACTTACTATTAATAAACGAAATAGTAAATGTTGCCAACTGTCAGAATCAAAAGCATACATCTCCACACTGTCCTGCAGTGTAAGTGTCAAGTGTAAAACAACATGGCCTCCGAGCCAACAGCCATAAAGAAGACCATAAAACATGTTCCAAGAGTTCCTACATAAATATCAAGAACCCCTCCCGTAGGAGAAACAGGTTCTACATCCACAATGATATCATCCAAGAGTCACAATAAGTTCTCAAAAAGAACCAAATAAGTCATAGCTGCCGATCCAAAAGAAATAGATATATGTCCAATATGCTAAGTAACCAAAACATACACATAAATAACCGATAAATAGCCGCACATAGGAGAAAAACAAAAAACCAACAAGGCGTTGGAGGCATCCCCTATGTGATATCTGCACATAGAAAAACTAACAGCGAACGTAAGTATCACATCTCCTCAATGAAAAAACTAATCAGCAACAAAATGTAACTAAATAAGAAGCAAAAAAGCCTAGCCAATCAAGACCAATGTAGAAGATGTGAACCCTGTGAAAACAACGAGCCCTCCCGCCAGTCTTGCCACATAATGACACCAAACTCGGAGGAAAGAGCCTTCTTCGAGAGCTTGTCCGCCACCGTATTAACCTCCCTGAAGACATGGTCGAAATGTATATGTTGAAAATCCATCACAAGCAACCGAACCTCATCCATCCAGTGCTTAAGCAACAAGTTATTGAGAGATGCCTTTCCTTTCACCCAGGATATGATCGAAAGAGAATCGCCAAAAACCACGAGTTGGGTGATGTTCCGCAGCCGGGCCCAGAAAAGTAGTAACCAAAGGGCACAAATCTCACTTCTAGTATTGGAGCCACAGCCCAGATTCAGCCATAGATGAATGGAGACAGAATTAGTCAAGTGTATAACAGCCCCAGCACCTCCCCTCCCAGGAGTACCAGCAGCAGCACCATCAAAGAAACCACATGGGAAGGTCAGAACCGGAGGGGTAAACCGTAAATACCGATCTGAAATGGTTCTGCCACTTCTCCGAACATGGATAGAGATAAATTCCTGGTGTGCGGCAAGTGTTTTAACGCCAAGTCCTGCCAAGAAAATGTCCCTGTTATCAAAAAATTTCCGATTCCGAGCCTTCCAAACCTCCCAGATCATAAAATAAGGGAGCTCTCGAACCCCGGAATCGAGCCGGGCCCAATCAACAAGACACTCACATAGGGAGCAATAGTTCCAAGGAAATGAAATGCCAGATCTGTTAGCAATAAAAGACCAGAGTTCTTTAATGAAAGTACAGGTGGAGAAAAGATGATCAACCGTCTCCTCCTCAGAGCAGCATAAAGTACACCAACCCGGGCCACAAAAACCACGCCTACAGAGGTTGTCCCATGTGAGAATCCGGTTTTGCAGCGTTAACCAAATGAAACATTTTATCTTGAGAGGCACAACTAGTTTCCAAATGGATTTATCCCACCATTTAACCAGTACCTGTGATTCCGCAAATAAGGCCTCATAAGCCAGTTTAGCAGATACCTTTCCACCCGCCACGTCCCAAGACCACACAAGTCGGTCCACACCATCTGAGAGTCGCAGGTTGGATTGGTACAAAGACTTGGTATAAGCCTCCCATTCCTGTCTCATTGTACCTGCAAGGCCCAACTGGGTAGCCGAGATCCATCTGGGGCGATCGTCCCCACCCCATCCAGCTGCATGAGCCAAAGAATAGTAACCTTTTGAAAAGAGGAACGTTCGCAATTCCACCGAGAGGGAGTGTTTCGGAGGCCCCCCGATGAATGGATCAAGGCCCAGTTTGATGTCACGCCCATTGCCGGGCAACCAAGCAATCCAGTGCGCAATAACCCTGTATGCTCCTAGCAACCCGTTCCATATATTTGATACACCCACAGCAGCAGGGCGATTAAGACGAAGCCAACTTGAAACCGGAAAGTTACGCAGGTATTTGGCACGAATGATCCTTCCCCAGGTCGATTGATCAAAGAGTACCCGCCAGAGGCTTTTAGCATGAAGGGCCAAAACAAAACTATCAATATTCTTAATGTTCCAACCACCCAGTTGCCAGGGGCGGGCCAATACCTTCCAATTCATTAGATGTATTTTTTCCGGATTACCACCGCCAGACCACAAGAAACTATAAATCTTCCTTCTAATTAGATTCAGGATGGAGCGAGGAATTTTGCACAGGGAGAACCAATATACTCCTAAATTCTGTAAGACAGCTTTTACCAGGGTAAGCCTGCCTCCCAACGACAGGTGTCGAAAGCTCCAGTGTCCCATTCTTAATTCAAATCTTTTTATGAGCCAAGTCCAGTCGTTTATCAAATAATTTGTTGGCTTAATGAAAAAGCCCAAGTATTCCGTTCCAGCTTCGATATCTCTGAATTCCAAAGGCAGAACGTTGCTTATTGATTGCTGAACATCCACTGCCAGAGAATGTTTCAAGAAGAAAGATTTAATATAGCTGATAACCATCCCTGTAACCCTGCAGAACAAATCAAGAATCTGTTTATATGTCATCCATTCCGCCAGACATCCCTTGCCAAAAAGCAAGACGTCGTCCACAAACAAGGAGTGTGTGACCGGAACATCCCGAGTAGCTTTAATGCCTTCAATCCGACCATCTTGTCGAGTAGCTTTAATGCCATTTTTTCATACCTTGTTTTCAAGTTGTCTATTTTAGTTAACTTTCTTTCGATTATCGAGGAAAAAAATATTTGAGGGAGATTTTATGTTCTCGACAATTGATGGACACCATAAATTCCAATATATTACTTGTTTCATTTCATAATGGGTTTGCCATGGCCTCACCCCTAAGAATAGTGAATAGTAGGTGGGGTCACTCTATAGAGATGATCTTTCATATTGGTTGAAAAAAATAATAATGGATTTCCTACAAAGGTAGAGAGGTATTTTTGGAAGCTAGAAGAATGTTATCAATCGTAACTAAGCAACAACCACTTTGTCAAATCTAGCACAACCTCCTAAGTTATTGTCATGTCCCCTTTGAAATCGTACCTAACCTATGGGGTAGGGATGCTACCCAGATTCAAAAGTTTGGATATTAATATGAATCCATTAAAATGTAAAGCCATCTAAATTCATGCATGCATGCATGTAATTAACTAATGCAGCGGAAATAACCATGCATAAACTCATTTAAACTAGGGATTCCATTTATAATTTCATTCATGATCAAACATCAAACTTGATTGTACAGATATAAACAAAGATTTAAGAGTGTAGAATGATGCTTACCATTTTCACCGAGATAGTGTAAGAAACTGGCTACAAACGATAAATTTTCCACCCAACCATAGGCATCCATTGCAAATTCCACTCCCAAGTTGAGTTATGAGGACACCAAGGCAAAGGAAATATATAAAGTCTCATGGGTCACTCGACCAATCGAATTACTCTCAAGCTTAACCAAATTGTTCATAACTAAACACTTTAGGTAACCATCCAACCATCAAACAATGATGAAATTCTCATCCACTACCCACACAACATAAGGAATACATCTCCCTTCTTTGCTCAACAATTCCTCGAGGGTATTCCCCCATTGTGTACCTTCTAGAATAACCTAGCATAATCATACATTGACTTTAAGTCACACAATGAGCAATAATTAACAAGGGAAAGGGAGGTTTCCTAAACAACCAAACCTCTATGCTTCTTTGCAATGATCCATCTCCCTTCGCAAGTTTGTGAATTACTCTCCCATAGCTAGTTTTGGTCATTTTTAGGTTGTTATCTTAGTTTAAAACATGAGAATGTAGTTTTAAAAACTGCAATGGTGCTTAAGCATGAGAATTATGAGAGTGAATGGTTGAATTTGAATTAGAATGGGAAAAGTGTGCATGGGAGTTGAAGAGGTTCAAATTTCTATGAGTATAGGGTCTCTTACACTTCCTCATGACGATCATCCCTAGTACCCATGATTTCATAACCATGCAAGATATAATTCCTCATCAACCACCACACACATTTAATGGTTGGATTCTAATTCAAAGATATTGGTTGAGATTTAATAAAGCACATGATAAAAAAGTGGGACTTCTTAGGCAACATATGATTATTTCTCTACACCTTATGCCCCCTTTCCTCTTCCCCTTTAGTGGATTCATAGACTTTCTAATACTTTCTATAGCCATGTTGGACCATTATATTAATTTTCAAAATAATATTTACGTATCTTGACCATACCATGGAACGTGTACCACATGGCACATAGATGCCTAACTAGTCACTAGTCGAGCCTTGGCATTAAGCTCTACACTAGAACTTATAGATGGAGTTACTTATCTAAGCTCATATGGCTCGACTCCCATCATTGTAAACACGTATTTACAATTTATACACAATTATATGTGATACATCCAAATGGTCAAAACCAAAGTATTACAATCATCCAAAAAACTTATAATGAGCAATGGTGTATCCATACATGGACCTACCTTTGGTTTTATAATCAAAACTTGGCTAGTCCTTAATAACCCCATGGTCAATGAGAGGGAGCAGGCTTTAACTCTTGCCAAACCTCTAGGGTTGGTTTGATGAGGACCAAGCCTACTATCTCTAAAAAACGAGATATTAATCAATCAACTATAAGCATTTTAACCTCATACTTAAAGAGGTATTTATGTCATAAAAATAATCCAATGCATATCGATTTTGGGAGGAAAATACTTGCATAGTTAGAAAGGTATTTATGTTGTAGAAATGGTTCCAAGGCATTCATATTTCAAGAGGATAATTTCCGTGCATGGTTAGAGATGTATTTATGTTGTAAAAATGTATTCAAGGCATGCAGATCTTAGGTGTATCTAAGTTACTTTTAATGAGTGTTTTAGGAGAACATGTGATAGGGATACTATCGAGAATCGTTGGTCAAATATTTTTTTAGTTTTTGCAGTATAAAGGAGGAGAGGGGAAAGTCAAGCAAGCAAGGATACTCACACTACAAGCAAAAAAGATATCTTTTTATGGAGGTTGTAAAGTTTAAATCTCTACCCTTTTATCCTATCATGTTAATGCAAAATTGAGGTTTATTTTGTATCATACTAAGTGAAGTCAAAGTTTATAGTCACTATGTTAATGTAGAGTTGGATTTGATATTGTGTTGTGATAATGTAGAGATGGGATTTTACTAGAAGAATAACTGGCCTCAAACCAATCAACTAAGATATCATACCCCTAAAGTGAGGGAAGAAGAATGATGAAGAGAATCAAGGTTGATAAGTTGTCAAAGGAAAGTAGAGCTTATTATTTGGATAGTGGGTTGCATTGTGTTGACTCCTCAACAATCCCCCGAGTTTTTTATGAAAACATGGGGACGCTCTTTTCTCTTTATGGGTTGAACAAATATTCCTTTCAAAGTGTATAGACCTTGATCCCTCTGTTGTGTTGTGACCACGAGCATTCCTTTTGGGATTGATAATACAAATAAGCCCTTAGGCTTTATTTGCTTTATTATGACTTGGTTTCATTCACTTTTCATGAGTTTAATTACTTCTTGATTAGTCTCCCTTTGACAAGTTGTTTGAATCGCTCAAGGTTGATTTTTGAATCAGGACCGATGTTTTAATCAAACCCTTTCTTTCCTTCTTTTCTTTGTTTTTCATTGATCTCTAAATTGTGTTCAATTATCAAATCAAGACTTCGAACGTCAAATATTTAGCTCCACTTCTCCAACTGTAAAGTTGGGTCGAATTTTGCAATTGGACCCTTATCCATTTTTTATTTTCTTTTCATTTTGAATTTCACTCCTACCTTCAAAACCAGACCCACTCTATCAATCAGTTGCCTTTCATTTTGAATTCAATAGCACAGTGCTCCATTTCCAAATCAACTTCTTATATTTGTCAATCAAGTATCCCATATCTATTTTGTATTCAAACCCTCGTCTGATTTTCAAATCGACTATAATTTTCTTATCGGGTCTCCTTTCATCCTATGGTTCAAATCATTGGACCTATTACCACGCAAATTAGCACCCTTCCAATTAGATCACAAGGGTCAGTAGTAAGATTGACAACTTTTCAAGAGATGCACCCAATGTCACCACAATGCACTCTCCTCTCTATTTAGGCATGCTCCTTTGGCCATGGGAGGCTTCCCAAATGTGAATAGAAACAACCCTATAAAGTATGCAAGAACAACAACTCTACTTCTAACAAGATCCTCCTACTAAATAAGTAGACTAGTGCCTTAATGGAGTCAACCAGATATTCAATAAATGCATAATGACTAGGAGGGCTTAGGAGCAATGCAACTTGGTACTGTTTTACTATCAATATATATAAATTAATTGAAGTATAAATCAACACCATTAACTCATACAAAATCTTGAATTAAACCCTCGTAAAATCACTAACAAGCAGTCTCATTACCTTTCACCAACAATGTTAAGCTTGTAGCCTTATTGGAGTAACTTGGGTAGGGGAATACTTATTGCAATTTAGGACTGTTTATACACTTTGTATCTGCAACATCCTACAAAGGTGAATGAATGACTTGATTTGAGACCTCAAACCACCCTAGCTTAACCAAAAATGCTTAGATGAAGTATGGACCCTTCCCAACCGTTAGGATTTGATCTCCTGTCAAATATGGACCTACAAAAAACTTCAACCAAACTTGTCCAAGGGTTGTACCAACCACTAGGAGATGATGTCATTCTCCTAGGGTTGACGCGACCCTAGTTTAGGGCTTATACAAGCTACAAAACAAACTTTTTATGGAGATTTTTCACCTTTTTATGGATTTTTTAATAATATAAACAACTCAACAAAATTATAACATCGGTAAATATTCTAGAATTTTGCAAGTAAATTCAATACTAAACAAGTACAATGACAAAAATAATATTTTTGGGATTTTTCATAAGATATTTAATTTTTAGGGTTTTTTGTATTTTTTTATTTTTTTTTATTTTTTCAATATAGTACAAGGAATTTTTAAAATTGAATTGGTGAAGACGAGGGAAATAAACCTAGGTCTTATTCGATCGGGCACCGAGAAATTGGGGTTAATGTTTCTTTTAAGAATTGGTAATTCAGTATTTGTATGAATTAGGGCAAGGCTAAGAAACCCTAGGTTGTGTTAACATTTGAGCTAATTGGGGGAAACAAGATGCCAAGGACCTAAACAAGAGAGATCCTTCAAGGGGAATGTCTCACCAACAAGACTAAGCTATCATGCATAAAACCCTAAATTACTCATGCCTTGGATGACTCCGGAAGTGCAAGACAAGAGGTTTAAGATATTGCCACAATTGAGAGAAAAAAGAGAAGAGAATAACACCCGAAGAATCCTTTTACCTTGGAATAGCCTTGAAAGATAGTAAAGAAACCTCAAACATCAAACTTGATCCTTGAAAAAAACTAGAAATGCCAAGAAAGGAGGTGCGCACCACTCCAATTGCTCACGTACACAAGTAGAAATAAAAAAACAGTCATATCCAATCCCATAATCTTCGTTACAAATGAGGAAGGGATGCCTTATTTATAAGAAAACAAGGCTAACTTCATCCCTTCTCTAAGTTGACCTACCTAATTTGTCTTTAAAATGACTTTTGATGATTTTTAAGGTTTGCCACCCAAAATCCGGAGAGTAAACGTCATCAAATATTTAACAATGATAAAAATTGATGAAATGATTCAACATGGTGAAAACTTGAGCTTGGAAAGAGCACGACATGCCCCACCTAACCCAAACATTTGTCTTTTTCCCTCAATGCCCTCCTTCTTAGGTTGGTATGACCTCTAAAAGCTTGCTTTGATGGTGCATGATTTTCTCTTCAAGACCAAGATAACCAAGAGGAAGGGATGATACAACAAGATAAGGTCCAAGGGGGTATCAATGAGGTGTGTTAAGGCGGGTGTGGAAACCCTTACAAGCGCAATAATCTCTACAAATCATAAAATCATAAGTGTGGATAGGATCCCCTAAGCCATGTGTCCTAATGGATTCATTCCAAGGTGCACCATACCCACCCAGGGCATAAATGCCCGACATGATAAGGGGTTACCGCCCATCAATGGGTAGTTAGTAGAGCCACTAGGCCATAAATCCTCTAAATGAGGACCAAGAGGACCTTCCATGACCATACCAAGGGTCTTGAGCCCCACTAGAGCAACACTTTTACATTAAAAATCCCTAACTTGGCCTTTTGCAATGGTAAAAATACCCCTCTCTTTGGCACATTTAGTGGGGTGTGATGTACAAAATATGGGCATAACATGACCTATTCTTGAATTTGCTAAATTTATTTCATGATAGTTTGATTATAATAGCCTATGTTCGAATTATTTTCGATCTTAACTTATTAATCAACCTAATTAACAAATTGGGGTCTTCATCCCATAACCTTATTCAAACTCGTGGATTGATCCAATGATCAACTTGATTTATAAATCGAGGCTTCTCCTTCAATGTGGTTGAAGAAGACGATCTTGATTTATTAATAAAGCTCAATTATTAAATCAAACCCTCTATCCAACCTTCCCCAATGATTTGAAATTTGACCATTGATCGATCTTTAACATAAAGTTACAAAATGGGATAAAAGGCCCATTTTTTTTAAGTGCATTTAAAAAAAGTCTTGTCACCCTAACGCTATAACTTTAATAACTTACCCCTTTGGACATGAATACTAAATGCAAAATCAATATATTCACCTTTCGGATTCGAATATAACACAATTTTTTTACATGCTTATGCATAATACGAATAGTTGCTTATTAGAATTATTGATATTGATATTGCTTCTTGACTCTCCACTCACTCTCTTTTTTTACATTGGAAAAATATCGCATTTCAATATGATTAACAAAACACATTTTTCATGGCCATAAAGGGCCGCTTAAAAAAAAACTTGTGAAGGGAGTATGGATGTCCCTCTTTAAAAAAAATAGCATGATAGATCTTTTCAGGAGTATTGTAAGCCTCCATATTACAACTTCAAAATTACATGGATCTGGAAATATAAAAAGTTCTCAAAATAAACCGTCAAGTCTATGTCACAAAAAAAAGGAAGGCATCACAATCATATAATAAACATATAAATCCATAATAGAGCTTGTAGTAATTAAAAAGGTAGGATCCAGGATCATCTTCGGTGATAACATCATTGATGCACTCCCATTTTCCTATACCCCATCACCGAATTCGAGCCAAGTTTGGATAATTGGTTTGCTATCCGGTTTCTTTCCCTTAAGACATGTTGGAAAGATATATCTTCAAAAGCAACAACATGTCTGTCCAAGTCTTCATAAATTGTCTTAAGAAAAACGTTTTTGGGTGGCCTTCTATATTTCAGCCAGTTGATGACCAACTAAGAGTCCCCAATGACCTGTCATTTATGATTGTCCATAGAAAGAGCCATTTGTAGTGTGTATCTCAAGGCTAATAGTTTTGCTTTGGAATTTGTACTCGGTCCAAGCATCGCTGCAAATTTGGTCCATTGATGTGCTAAGATGAAAATAATTCCTCATGCTTCGCCCATTACTGGCTCCCCCTGTGAAGCGCCATTGAAATAGCACCATGGGTAGGAGTTGTCCACCTGCTTAACTGTTAAGACTTTGTAGGACCCCCGTCCTAGGTTTTCTAATTAACTTTAATAAAATCTGTGTTTTCTTTGTTTTCACACTGTTTCAAATTTCTGTTTTGATTTTCTAACTTACGTCTATTTCTATGCATGTAAATTATATCAAGTTTACATTTAAATTCTAACATTTACTTCAAATGTGCAGGTGCAACAACATATAGCATATAACTAGAAATAATAATTTGATAGAGTAGAAATGATGAATATACCTGCTAGGAAAATACCTCTTACTCGCTTAGTAGATCCTTTCTTTTTGTTGTTGCTCCTTTGTTATGCTGCAGCCCTGCAACCAAAAGCCTTTTTCCCAAACCTTTGAAGCTCAACCGACCAAACAAGTGTTGCCACCCTGCCAATTGGCGAGGTCTTGCCGACCACCCAGCTCCAAAGGTAACCCTTTGGACCCCCGAGCCCAAACCGAGTACAAGCCCAAGCTGTTGTATCCCTTCCAAAAACTCCAACATGAACTCTCCTTTTCTGTTCTCCCAATTCTGCTCTCTCAAACTTCTCCAAAAATCCTCCGGTAAAAAGATCCCCCTCTCCTTCCTCCTTTCTCCCTCTTATCCCCATGTTTTCCGACTCTTCCTCCCCATTACTACCCCTATCTTCATCATAAATTTATCCAACCCATTCAAGCTCCCTCGAACCAATTCATAGAAATATTAATAATTTAATAATTCCATCATCTTAATATTTACCCCTCTTTATGAGGTTTTACCGACACAACTTACAACAATAATTTTTAAACATTTGTTTCTTATCCAAGTACAATTTTAATTAATAATAAATGTTATATTATTTTTATAATAAAGTTTGGGGTTGGGGTTGGTTCACCCACCCACCATAAGAGTTTTAAACTTACACGCTTCACCAATTCAATTAATTAACAATAATGGTCAATTGATTAACTACTATTAACCTAATCATTTAATTAATGGTTTCTAATGTTTATAATATGTTAATTCCCTCTAATTATAAATTCAACTAATTCAATTTTATCAATTATGAACAATAATCCTATCAATGTAAATCATAACATTATCAATGTGTAATTATATTAATTAAATAAAATTAACTAAGATTTAATCGACTTTACCTGGTTCCATTTTAATTACACCTTAGTTGTAATTACACTAATTAACAATCATTCAAGCATTCTAATCACTTGCATTAGTCACTACCTAGGTTAACCTTAGCTTTGTTTATTAATCAACAATAATTAATTATTAATGGACAATAATTAACCATTAATCAACATTATTAACCATAATCATCATTATTAACTTTAATCGACATTATTAACATTGATCAACAATAGTTAATTACTAAATGACAGTAATTAATATTAAGCGACACTAATTGACATTATTACTCAACAATATTTCATGTAATTCATAATATGTAGGCGAGTTATGTAAGCGTAGCTACTGCTTACATTCCTCACGTAAGTACACTAAAAGTAATAATTCACATACATCAATCATAATCAAGGAACTTATTATTTACCGACACATGTTTTAACATAGTTTGCAAGGTACAATCCATTAGCTTACTGAAATCCAAGTTACGACAATTCATACATCACTGATTTTGACACATACTAATCAAGGGTTTTACACACCTACAGTTAGATCTTGTTTCACCCCTACTTCACGCTACACCTATCTACCTACATCATCACTAACTTCCACATCCTATCCTGTCCTCTGCTGGACTACCCTGAAATGTCAAGTCATGACCGGTTCCAGCTAGAACCCGTAAGTGGAAGTGTCGACTACATCGACCAAGCTTTCCCAGCAGGCAACCACCAGTCATCATCACACACCTTGGGGAGCGCGTCGTAGCACAGCCCTCCCATGACTCTGGGTTTCGGGGATAAATGGTGAGTAAAGCCTCCACCCCCCTAATGGAACAAGGGACTATGTCTACTCGACATAACAACAGCGTTGCACTTGTACTTGGTCTGTCATCATATAACCAATCTGGGCGGTTGAGTTTCCTTAAACCCTACCCCACCCATGTCATAACATACATCATAATAAACAGTATAATAACCACACGAAAGTAAATAATGCATCACTCGCATACCATTTTATCTTTTGAGGTTCATGTCCCCGAGGCCCTCCCACCTCGTACGATCCAGCTATCACTTAGCCGTTTCAACCTGTAAGTCAGTCCTCGACATACAATATAGAATATCGTGCATAAATCCTTGATATGTACACATATATTTCACCATAACATAACAACAATAAACTCATTCATTCGCCATGCACCTGGCATAACATTCATTATTTCAACATATAACTGTAACGGTATCCACGTACCCATCATTCAATAATTTCCATATATTTGACATAATTAACACATGATACATATCTAAACATGACTACCGATCATAATACTATCATCACACACACACACATATATATATATCGGAAAAAATAATAGAACCATATGTCCACAGTGTCGTCAAACCGACGAGGTCTCACAATCAAACAAATACAACATATAATAGTAGTTCAGGTAGAAATGCCAAAACGACGTGTTACAGACTCGGGGTGGTTTCAGTGCTATCACTTGGAGCAGGGTATCCATAATTGCCATGCTTGTAAGTGCATAAACAAGTGGAGGAATGATATAGTCTTCAAAAACTGCTTTGTTCCATGCAAGCCAAGTATTCCATATGATGAGGACTAGAAGAGAGAGGTATTCAATGGATGAAGGATCGTTTAACCATTATTTGAAGACCTCTTGTAGATTTATTATGTTCCAATGGAAAAATAACCCCTTAATCTATTGTACAATCTGCCAGATCCTGTTAACATAAGTGCAATAAATAAACAGATGATCGATGGATTCATCAACAGCTCCACAAAAGGAGCATCTCCTAAGGTCTTTGTAAATATGTCTGAGTGGATAATCCTAAACAAGTACTCTGTTTGAGAGGGAAATCCAAGTGAATAATTTGGTCTTTAGCGGACAATTTAAATCCCTTAACACAAAGTGCCACCAAGTAGGTTCAGGATGATCCCCCTCCTCGCATAATACCTAGTATCCCAACTACGGCCTATAGAAACCATCAAAAGGATTTATGCACCAAGTGATTTTATCTTCACTGTTGGTAAGTTGGATATGACAACTCTGCAGGGAAGAAAAAATGTAGTTTTTCCAAATGATTGAATCGACCCAAGAGAAATCGAAAACATCTGCTGTGAACCAAGCTTGAATAAACTAAGTGGTGCGCCTGACATCTGATTTAGCTTCAAGAAACCCCAATCATGTAGGATATCAATCATGTCTCATAAAAAATGCTCTCTATCCAGGGGTCTATTCCAATTCTGATGTGTCTACCATCCCCAATACTCCATTGAAGCTAATCAACAACCAAATCGAATGAATTAAAGGAAGCTTTCCACATTGTGGAGATGTTCTGGTATGTTTTATGTCTACCTTTAAGCCAGTCTTCTATGGACAATGGATGTATATATTTGTAATAAATCACCTGAGTCCACAGAGTGTTTGTAGTGAGGAGCCGCTAGATGGATTTAGCAAAGAGGGCTCTGGTAAAGAGAATAGGATGTTTCAGTCCCCATCCACCAACATGTTTTGGAAGAGTGAGTCGGTCCCACGCGATCCAATGGAAAGTGGAAGGGTCCTTGTTGCATTTCCACATAAAATTGATACATATATTTCTAATGCGGGTTAGGATCCTATTGGGAACATGGGCCAAATTCATCCAATAGACCGAGATCTCTTCAAGGATGGATTTCAAGAGTATTAATCTCCCTCCCTTTGAAATACAGACATTGCACAACTAATGGAACTTATTTTCAATCCTACAAACTAACCAGGACCGGTCTTTCAACTCGTAATCATTTGGCTTGATAAGGAAGCCCATATATTTGATACCTTATTCGATGTCAATCTCATGGAAGGAGAGTTGTGTTCTAATCCAATTCTTTTATGCTTCATCGAGATTCAAGAAAGAAAAGGATGATTTAAATTATTCGTAGCCATACCTGTAGTTGTAGTGAAAAGCTCCATAATCTTGATCAACTTCGAGATATCCCTTATTGATCCGTCAAAGAATATCAGGATGACTTCAACAAAGAGGAGGTGGGTTATATAGATGTTTCCAACGGTCTTGATTCCTCTAAAATAACCATTTGAATTTTCCGAGAGTAAATATGTACTAAGTCCTTCGACAATAACTAAGAACATGATTGGGGTAAGGGGGCATCCATGTTGGAGTCCTCATTGCGGTCTGAAAAATCGGGTGGCCGAAGCGTTGATGAGGATTGAATAAGAGACCAATTGTACACGGGAGCATAAGATACCAACTCTCCACTCACTCTTATAATGTTTAAGGTGACAAAAAGTCAAGGAGCATTATTGGTCAAACTCAACTACTCGTTAGCCAACTGAATATAACAAGTAATCAGTTTAAAAATGCCTATATTTTAGTCTTAGGTCAGTGTACTAATTTAAGCCTGAAACAATCGAATATATATTTTTTTGTTACGAGGCCCCTTGACATACAGTGTTTGAGAGTTATGTTTGTTTAATATGAGTATTTTGGTTTTGATATGATTGAATGTATTGCTTGGTTCCTATATTATCCTTGATTTTAGTTTTAGAAAATTAACCAACTTTTTGAATGCAATTATATCTAGGTAGATTTCCGCCATAGGACTAGTGAGTATGATTCTGTGGGTCAAAATGCATGCAACTTATATCCCTCTTGTGGCTTCTCCTAGCGAATTATACTTCGAAATTATCTATGAGCTTAGATGTTGTTATCCTTTTCTAAATATTTTTGTGTCAAGAATTTACTAAGGTGGCTCAAGTTCAAATCATAATAACATATGTTACATATATGATTCATTGAAAATGAATGGTCTATTGATCAGATTGTGAGACTATCTTGGATTCTTTCATCCATCTTGAAAAAGCTTAAATGCCCTGAGTCTTTCAGGCTTATCAAAGTTCAAATAACAATTCACATTCAAAAGAATACTAAGGTATATGTCCACTTCGACAAAATGTGACTTAAATTGAGGTTGCTATTTACTAACTTTCAAATGCTAATTGTTTAAATTTGAATTGTTAATTGATATTATTTTTGAAGAACTAACCGATTTTTTACATGCCCTATTGCTTTGTTGACTAATGTGTAGATACCTCTACATGGCTTCAAAAGTGTATGGAAAGAGGAAGAAAGTAACTTAAGATAAGTCAATAAAAGAATAAATAATTGAACTTATCTTGATAATAGAAGATCAAGAAGAGGCATTGATAGTAAAAAAGCAATCAATTCCACAATCAAGGCCACCAATTGAGAAGGAGATGAAATACACCAAGGGAAAGCAACCAATTATGGACACCCCTAAAGATGTAAAATTGCACATGTATATGGATACTTCTTATACTACGGGGATTGATGGTGATTACATCTACAATGGACTATATCACTTGATTAAAGATGGGAAGGGATTGACATATGTTGATGAATTAAATGAAAGGGAGGAAGAAGAACTTAGAAAATAATTGAATTTGAGGAAGCCTTGTATTCACAATGTTGTAGCTAGATCTCCATTATTACCCTATGCTAAAATTATTAGATGTTTGATACAACACACATAGGTTAGCACCAAAAAGACCTTAAATGATTGGGGAAAGTGCACTGATTCCTTCACAACAACTGACTTCGAGGCCTATTACAAAGTGCCAAGAGCTGAAATCTATTTTAGCAATGAATGGCTGAGAGATTTCACTCACACCCATAATTATTATGAGATTCTTGTTTAGTGTTGTGAGGAAGGGAGAACTTTTAAGGCCCATGGTAGCAATCCCTTCCCTCGTACACACCTCGAATTAGGATATACATGAGTAATCCAGTTAGTAAGTGATAGGTTATATGGTGAAAAAGGTTCAACTCATGTGAAAATAGCTTGGGTGCCAATGATTCATGAGATATCTAAGAAAGACAAGATTTTTAGTTGGGAAACCATCTTGTCCAGCTCTTTGGCACAAGTCGTAGGAAAGGCTCAAATAGATACATCCACATAACATCCTAAGTTCTATATGTCCATTTGTCTCCCAGATGTAATATGTGCTCCTAATGCATTCGCATGACTAGGATGGTCTTGTTCCAGAAAGCAATCCCATGTTCATGTTTATTTCAAGGTTTTATGGAAACACAAAGAAAAATATAAGTTACTATCTTTTGTGATGGTTTCATAGCACCCTTGTATGAACTATTTTTTTGTAAACCTTGTCCAAGGATATCACCTAAGGCCATAAAGGTATTGAGAATATTGGAGACTGGTAGCTAGATGAATGAACCACTTATATTAGGATTTGAAGTGTGAAGTAGGCACCTCATACACTTCCATCATACATGCCAAATAGGTTGCTCATTCAAGAGTTTGGATATCAAACTACACTACATGGTTTTAATATTTGTTTAATCAAGTATAAGAAGAAGTTATGCCCCACTAATCCATTGTACATATGTATGTATAGATTGATATATTATACTTGGGTTAGGATGGAAGGAGAGAAAATGGAAAACTATCATTTTGCTCTATAAATAATTCAAATGCATGATCCCTTGAGCATTGTTAATAATCATAGAGATGAAATGAGGATTGCATTCTCATACTAACATAACAAAATTGAAATTTAAGATCCTTGTAGAGGGGCACTAACTTATGGAGAAGTTCTTGATAACTTGCAAGCTAAAGCAAAAGAAAAGGGAAGGAAAAAGAAAGAGGATGATGAGAAGGTTGTTGTTGATATGATAGCCCTTCAAGAGAAAAAATAAATGATTAACCTATTAAATGTTCTACATGCATAATTAAACTTGATAAATCGAAAGTCAAATTAGTTGGGGAAGTGAAAGATATACTAACCAAATTATCCTCTGATCCAAAATTTCATCAAGCTACTGACACAATAGTGGTAGACATCCCAAGAGCTTATGGCTTGTTGCTGAGTAGAGATTAGTCCCAAAAACTTGAAGGCCATTTTGCTATTGATTGGTCTCACCTATGGTTACCTTGGAAGGGACAACAAAATCAACTCAAGGTAGACAGAGAAAAGTGCATGAGACACATAATTACTAATCTTGAGGATAAAAATGAGTCAATTATTCTCTAATTTTATTCTTATGAATTATTTTCTAGAAACTAGTTTTGAAAATTTTATGGCGGAAACCTCAACTTTCATACCCAAAACATAGTTTGAACTCCTTTATTGCACCAAGGACGATGTACTTCACTGTAGGATATTAGAAGTAGAAAATGCCAGCAGGTGCTTGTGGCATCCTTATATATCCAAAAGGTATATAGATTTTTATTTCCTACATATTTGAATTTGAATGTATTAACAATACAACAGAGTATGTAACTCGGATTCAAGGACCTAGAAAAGTTATGGATTTAAGAGTTAAATGCATACACATTTTTGGTGATTTAGATATCATTATGAGACAAATTAATAATTTTATTCATTGTCATTCTCCTAACTCGAAAAATACGAGCAAGAGGTGTGGAATTTAATCGACAAATTTGAAGCATTCAATATAATATTATTCTTCGAATTAAGAATATAGAAGTGGATGGTTTAGCTAATGTCGCTTCTTGTTTAGGTCCCCAATAAATTCTCTAAAATTGATTTTAAGACCTTCCATCTAATATTATTCTTCGAATTAAGAATATAGAAGTGGATGGTTTAGCTAATGTCGCTTCTTGTTTAGGTCCCCAATAAATTCTCTAAAATTGATTTTAAAACCTTCCATCTCAAATAATATCATCAATTGGCAATTATTAAATGACGATGAACATATCATTAATTTTTTTTACTTACAAGGGTTCAAAATGTTTTTGTTGATGATGAAGAACATATACAGGCATTGGTAGATTCTCAAAGTGATATTAAAGCCAATATCATGCCTAGAAATGTGGTTACTATGAAGAAACTTTTTTATTTACAAGACATACTTAAACAAAACACATAGTTCATTTATGAAATCTGAAGTGATTGATATGGAGACAAAGCAAAATCCAAAAAAGGTAAACTTGGGCTCATGTTGTACAAAGGCCAAAAGACAAGCCTACATCGAATTGTTTTGTTTAAATAATACAAGGACAAGCCTACGTCAAATTGTTTTGTATAAATAATACAAGGATGTGTTTGTTTGGAATTATGAGGATTTAAAGATACGTGATATCCAAATACTATTATTTCTAAATAGGATGGACCTAAGTCATCTTTTGAGTCAATGAACAAGGAAATATGTTTATGATCTAAGTTAATATTGGAAATATTGGGCATAATTCATGAGGAAAAGTATATCTTATCTTCCAAACAAGACTATTGCAAAATAATTTTTTCTGCGAATTGCAATTAATATAGACCTAAGTCTCTTATTTATCCATGTGAACTTATAATTAATCAACTTAGTATGTATCATTTTTTTATGTTAAAAGTATGTCCTCCACATTTTCTAACTACAACAAACGTGATAGCCATTATGTAAATCCATCACAAATATAAAAGATAAAAGTATGAATAATCCATGTAGGATCATAAATATTGTACCACTAAATGATACCATCGAATGATGTTGTATTCAAGAAGACTCTCTTGTATACTACTTCAGGGGCATGTTTACACTGACAAATGAAACTAATCATTCCATCAATAATTAAATTGATGCAATGTTATTTATGTGCTTTGCATGACACCCCTTCTCAAGATGCTTTCTTCTTGAAGCAGCTAATAAAAATCAACAAAAATATATTTGAAATTTTAAATGATATTATCACATTACAGATGGATCGATTCATCCTAAAACAATCTTCATTTCCAAGGGTTCTTGGACGAAACCTCTTTGATTGTGATTGTAATGATGATTTTGATATTGAGACAAAGTTACATCAAATATGAGATTTTTTCAATCAGAGCAAATTGCATTGTTGGCAAGTTGATCAATTAATGTGATTGTGATTGAGATGTTTATGTGGTACATCTCCATAACTTGATTCTTCTTGATTTTTGTTTTAGGATTTCTCTAATTAATATATGAGGTGACTATATGCTTTGTTCTTCCATATTATTAGTCAATAGTACGTCAAATCAAATATTTACAACTAAGTTATTTTTAATAAAGTTTGCTAGTCCTCTTTATTATTATTTGTAATATAATACTATTTCTATTTTTTATATAATAGTAATTTGGACTGTCATATTGAAGTGATGTGACAAGTTTTATGATTAAATTTTGAGATAAATATTAAACATTTGAATTTAAAAAAAATAATGTTATGGCTTAACATTGGGGGTGGTTGGGCAGTCTTTTCATGAGTAGTTTGGCTTGGGAACCCTTTGGCGCGCACTCTTATGGCTTCAGAACCCTCTAGAATACAATGACTACATGGAAAAAGACTGCGGACTCTTAGTATTCTTACAACCTGGGAGTCCTTGTCCTTGTAACGGGTCATGCATTTGGCTGCCCAAGCAGCTATGAGGTATGCAATGCAAAACCCTAATTCCTATGTACATAACAACATTGCCAGATTGGTCACCATATTTGAGATTTGTAAGTCTGCAAACCCCCAACCCGTCATTGCATGGGCATCTTCTAGTTTTGTAGATGGGTTGAATTAGAAGGTTCCATTCTTATAAAGTGATAGAATAGATCAACCTGCAAGTCTCTATGCCACAACAAAAAAGGTTGGAGAAGAGATTGCTCATAACTATGGGCTCTTTATAACAGGACTATGTTTTTTCATTGTGTATGCCCCTTAGGGCAGGCTTGATATGGCTTACTTCTTTTTGACAAAGGATATTCTTCAAGGCAAGAGCACTGATGTCTATCAAGGCCTAAACAAAGTCGGCGTGGCTGGGGATTTCACTTACATTGATGACATTATGAAAGGATATGTTGCGGCATTGGATACTACAGAGAAGAGTACTGGAAGTGGAGGGACGAAGAAGGGACCTGTTAAGCTTAGAATTTACAATAGTGGAATTACTTCACTTGTTTTAGTGTTGGATCTTGTGAACATACTTAAGATTTTGTCGAAGGTGAAGGCTAACAAGAATGTTATCAACA
This sequence comes from Larix kaempferi, assembly GCA_027924585.1. NCBI lineage: Eukaryota > Viridiplantae > Streptophyta > Pinopsida > Pinales > Pinaceae > Larix > Larix kaempferi. The sequence continues at coordinate 54,575,393 of BSBM01000904.1, forward strand.
TGCCCAATAATAGATGTGTGCCCTTCACCCACACTAATGCCAGTCTTGCTCATACAGAGTTGGGATACTAGCCCACTACAAACCTACAGAACTGGCATGAAGAAGTTTTCCAAATGGTATTTGAGTTATTATGGTGTCCTCATAAGGATCTCAAAAGGATAAAATTCAAGGAAGAGTTACTCCTTCTGGGTCAGCTTTGCAACACTCTCTTCCAATTATAATCCTGATTTTTTTTTTTTTTTTTAACAAATCTTTGTTTTCACATTGCAATTCTTAATTGATGTACATTGTTCTTCATTACAAGATTGATTGGAGACCATATCTTCCTAAGCGTTATATGCTTTATGGCAGTATGGGACTATTGGGTTATTTTGTATCAAAGGGCTAAAAGCCTTGATTATACAAAAAATCATTTTTTTTTAACTTCAATCCGACTAGGTCAGTCACTTTTATTTTTTTGAACTTCCTTGGTTAAAGTGCTTTGTAGGTTTTGTTGGAGAGTAAGAGAGTATAGCCTTCAAGCCATGTGGTCATCTCGTCAAATTGCAAGGTCTTACACCTCTTGCACCATAGAAAAGGATTTTGTCTTCCTAGGAATGTGAAAATACCCCTCTAGTGTGAACTCAAAAGATAAAATCTCAACATAATTTGCTAGCAATGGTATCAATTGATCTTCAAGGCATTCGTTACACCTTTAGTATTGATGTAGGACATTCAACCCCATCAAAGATAAAATTCTTAGGAACTAATTTGATATTACTTCGTAATTGAATCAAATCCACAAGGTATGACTTGTGTAATTCGTGTTACATATTTATAGTGAGAGTGTGGGCCAACATGAAGGGCGCGACCCTTCATTAGACACCTAGAGCTAGTAGGGCACTCCTTTCAAGGAGGTGCCCTTCTCTTTTCTGTTATTGTGTGAACAATGTGCTTTGTAATGTGGTTAAGTTAGCTAGCCTTTTGATATTTCTAGAAGGTAGGTTAAAGTAATATATTGTTATAAAAGGCTCACCTACCTCACTAATAAAGCTGATGGTCTTTATCTCAAGCTTACGTGTATGAATGAATGACCGCTTTCAGTTATGGTTTTACTATTCTTGCTCATTTTTCAGATCTGCAACCAGATCAATTGGTATCAGAGTATGACCCTTCCAACTTCCACTTAAGAGTGATCAGAATTAGTTCCATACAACAAATAGCTCCCTTCTTCAAAGGTTTTGACAGCATATTCAACAAAAAAAATTATGGGAGAGATCTTAGCTAGAGTTCTCTACGACTTGAACCCTTCTCAGGGTTTTTCCAACACACCAATTTCCAAGTTTTATTGCGCCCTTGTTAGGGTCTTAACTATGCGCCCTCCTCAGGGTGATATTGTGCCCTTCTCTGAGTTTTCTCTAGTGCCCTCTTCAGTGGTCTTTCCAACATCAAATGTACAGGTTCCAATGTCAGATCTAGGGTTTCAAACCAGTGTGCCCTCCTTATTTTCACTCCAACGATAGATCTATGGTTAGTGTTTGTAATCAGTGCGCCCTCCTTATTTTCATCTCAATCGCCATACACAGGGTATGCAACCAATGCACCCCTTTAATTTAATCTCCAATGCCATATCTAGGGTCTGCAACTAGTGCGCCCTCCTTATTTTCATCTTTGGTGCTAGATCTAGGGCATGCAACAAGTGATCACTCCTTTTTAGCTCCAGTCCAAGATTTGGGGCCTGTAGCAAGTGAACCCTCTTTAATTTCAGGTCCAGTGCAAGCTCTTGGGCTTGCAACTAGTGCGCCCTCCTTCCTTTTCGTATACAATTCCAAATCTTGGGTATCCACTATAGGATCTAGGGTGCGCCCTCTTCATACTCCCCTTCATTACCAGTTCCGAGGGGTTTTGAGTGCGTCCATGAAAATCATGCCTCGATGTAGAGATCTCTCTCTAGAACACTCTTCCACATCCTCTCCCATCTAGTACTTGGCCCTAGCCTTGAATGAGTTTGTATGTATGTATCAACAATGATATCTAACTCCAATGCAATTGGACACATGTTTTCAATTTCCAAAATTCATCAGGAAAATGAATGTAGCGGTCGTAGACTCTTGGATATGTAGCCTCTCCACATACTTTAAGGCGTCACCTAATATGGATGAGGAGACCAAGCTACAAATTGCCAGTATCCAACCAGAAGGCATTGCTTAGGCATGGTGGGACACTCAGTTAGACAATATCTCCCTCATGGTGGAGTTGGGTACAACCCGTGGAAACGAGATACCTTTTATTGCATCTTGGGAGGCCTTCTGCCAAGCACCGCAAAATCGCTTTTATCCTCGATGGTATAGGGAGAACCTTCTGACACACTTGTTGCAACTCAAGCATATCTCTAGATAATCAGTTCAAAGTTACATTGATGTCTCCTACAAGCTTCGCATCCAACTCCATATCTAGGACCCATAAGAGGTACTTATTGTTAAATTTAATTATGGTTTGTTGTTGCTTCTTTGTCTGGAAGTAGAATTGATTGATAGTCCCTAATTGGATAAGGCCTTCATCTAGGCTTTGGATGTGGAGTGCAAGGTGGCTCCTAGACTTAGATATCCTCAAGCCAAGTCGAGCACTTCTACCTTAGAGCCCTTATCTCCTCTTCAAACCCCATTGGCACTCGGTGTCATCTACATAAGACCAACTGCCATTCTGTTGCAGAATGTAGAGTGCTTAAGAATCTCCTCCCTACCATAACATTGTTTGTCGATAAATATTAGGCCTATAAACCTCAAGTCTCCACCTCAAACCTCATTTATTTGAATAATCCAACGGAACCCGACTCTTCCTCCCTCTTAATGGATTCCGTGCATTTTGGTGATTCTCCAACCTCATTGTTTACTCATAATTGTCAGATTACGCACTGTTGACACAGCGACTGTCGACAAGGGTTCACTTCGCACTGTCATTAACAAAACATCAACCGAACTCCCTTACGCACTGACCCAAAAAGGTTTTATCCTTTCCAGCAACACTCGCAGAGCAAGTGAAGTCTCACTCGAGATGCACAAGGGGGCTACAGGAACCAAGTTTCCACAGTGGATTTGAGGACATGCATTAAACACACATTGCACTCGCAGAAACCATAGATTATGTCATTCGCACTACGCTAGCAGTTCATCATTCGCGTATTCATCAATCGTAGAGTCAACGCATAATAGACATTCGCATCAACATGATCTAAATACTCATTAGCATGAACAAGTATTCAAATTTATCATCTAACATAAACAAAGACAAAGATAGAACCATAATCGAACATCTTCATGCATTCATTAAAACCTATGGAATGACCTTCGCAGAAACAGTCAATACATCATATCGCGGATACAAAACAGATCAACAACTGGATCAAAACTCAAAAGGTCGATTTCTCTATCCATCACCGGATTCCCTTAGGCTTACAATCATATTCCTATTTATACAAAACTAAGTGGTTACAAAACGGTCCACATGACCCTTATCTAAAAACTAACTACTTTTGCGCTTCCGCATTCTCCGCGAATGACCCTTTCTTCCGTGGATTATCCCTTTCGCAGTTGTTGGCTTCCACACTTCATGCAGACTAATCTCGTGCCAACAGGCCCCCAACACAAACTTGTGGCTCGTCCTCGAGCCACCTCAGCTGGACACCGCTGGCACCGATCTCGTCTGTCATTGTGGTAAACTTCTAAAGCTATTCTTGACGTCTGGAGCTCGCTGTCATGTACTTCTCAAACTCATCCTCCAGTATCTTGAAACCTTGATCATCTACCTTGAGCTCATCCTCCAGTCTCTTGAAACCTTGATCATCTACCCCTACTGCGCTTGCTCAGGCGCTTTAGGCTTGCTGCGACCTAGGGACAAGTTCATTGTCGTCACCAAATTGTGAAACAGGCCAGCTGCTCCAACACATCTCTTTCGCACATTTGATAGTCCACTGCTGGAACCAACGGGCCTCCGCCCCTCATGTTCTGGTGGTTGGGGAAACCTTGCCTCTTCTAAATACTACCGCACTCTTAGACATCTCGGGTGAGACCTCATCTATGTTCCTCCCAGATGTCTGTGCTACTTCCTTCGCCGGTTGTTCATGCATGGTTGTCGTTCTCGCTCTTAGCGCACCTGGAGTGCTCTCGCTTGAAATGAAGTGCACAATTGCAACTATATCACTTCCCTTTTCCAGAGCTTACTTGGGCTTGTGCACCCAACTACCTAAGTCTCTGCATCTAACCTATTGACTCGCATCATACAACCCACTAATTCTCCTCTTCAGACTCTCTCTACTTCGACTTGTGTTCTCTAGTCCCTACGCCGGTATTTATGCTTGCTTCTCATCATTTTCAAAATCTTATCCACAACCAGCCAAATCTGTCATCATACTTCTCCGTCATCTTCTAGTGATGCCGATCCGCAGTGATCAGACTCAGATATGACTCCCGCGTGCTAAAACGTGCGAAGCATCGACAAGCGACCTGGCTGGCCATGCTTCTTGCATGCTTTCCACTTTTTGTCATCATTATTTTTTTTTTAACTGTGTTTCTCAGCCGTTATGCGCCTGATCATGGCGATAGGGTTTCAACTGATTCTCGTTTAGTAACTTTGGCAACAATACCCCATCTAAACTTTGTAGTTGCACCCCACCTCCGTCAGTGACAAAATTTATGATGTAGGGACCTAACCAATGCATTTGTAACTTACCTGGGTGCTTATCAAACTTGTTGTCATATAGAAGAACTGTATCCCCACGCTGAAAGTGCTTTTGTTTAATGTGTCGACCATGCCAAGCCTTCTGTCGATCCTTTTCCACCTTCTGATGAAAGCCTGCGATGAACCGGTCCTCATCGAGTTGTACCAATTGTGCCAATCGTTCTTCCAGTGCTCCATCGTCGCTCATTCTTGTAACAACTCCAATTCGCAGACTGGGGACAATATATTCCATTGGAATTACGGCTTCCTGCTCGTAGACGATATTGAACGGTGTATGTCCAGTCAAACGTTTATAAGTTGTGCGATACACCCAAAGTATCGCATGGATCTTCAAATCCCAATCTTCCCGATTCGTGTTGCATACCTTCGTGAGCACATGCTCCAGGATTTTGTTAAATGCCTCCACTGTTCCATTTGCTTGCGAATGGTAAGGGGTGCTCTTTCTGTGTTGTATTTGAAATTCTTTTGTCATTGCTGCGATTGTCTGATTAACAAAATGAGTCCCTTGGTAACTCATTAGTATTTTTGTGCACTTGAACTTGGTGACCACATTATCAAAGAGGAATCTTGTTGCCGTCGCTGTCGAGCAATCCTTCACCGACGTTGCTTCTGCCCATCGCGTCAAGTAATTTGTCGCGGTAATGATTTAGCGCGACCCTGTTCATTTTCCTAGTGGGTTGATGGGTCCCACGAAGTCAACTGCCCATTTTTCGAAAGCCTGTAGTGTCAATTGAGGTACTAGCGGCATTTCATCCCTTTGTGATGGCTTCCCTTTCCGTTAACATATGTCCTAGCTTTTAGCGTAGTCCGCAGCATCTCCATGCATCGTCGACCACCATAGTCCTACTTGAAGGATCTTCCATGAAGGGGCGCATCCTCTGTAGTGTCCTCCGGTGATCCTATCATGGGCCCCCGCAAGAATTCTCTCTTGTTCATGCGGAAGGACGTATCATCCAAGTATCTCATCTGGCCCCATTTTATACAATTGTCCTGCAATCAATTGAAAATCTGCAGCTCTGACGACTAGTTGCTTCTTTTGGTTGGTAGTGAAGCCTTCTAGCGGCTCCCCTGTTGCCAAAAATTGAATGACTTATTCGTAATGGTCATCGACCATGCCAACCCTGAACAGCTGAGCATCCGACAATCCTTCGTTAATTCTCCTTGGCTCTTCCCCTTACTCGATTTGTGACAAGTGGTCTAGTCTTGCATTCAGTCGTCCTGGATTTACAATGATTTCGAAATCAAATTCCCGTAATAGTAACAACCATCGACATATCTTCCCCCCCAACACGGGCTTGTTTACCAGGTATTTTAATGTTGAATGATCGGTGAACATTTTAAAATGGCCCCCTAGTAGGTAGTGTCAGAATATTTGTAAGGCATAGACCATCTCCAACCCTTCTCATTCTGTGGGTGTATAATTCTTCTCCGCAGTAAACATCTTCCTACTTGCGAAGGCTATTGGGTGGTCGATGTCGCCTTCTCCTGGTTGGGCCAAGATGACTCCTAATGTGACTGGTGACGCATCGACATGAACGTGGAACTCCTTCGTCCAATATGGGAATGCCAATATAGGTGTGGCAACCATCTTTTCTTTTAATATGTCCAGACTCTTCTGGAACTCTTCGTTCCACTCAAACTTGGCATATTTCTTCAACAAATTCTCCATTGGTGCTGTGATTGTTGCATATCCCCTGATAAAATTCCTATAGTAGCCTGTGTGGCCCAGTGTCGCTCTCAATTGCTTGACTGTTGTCAGCGGTGGGAGGTAGACAATAATTGCAATCTTCATCGGTTCTACCAGCATTCCTTCCCTACAGACAATGTGCCCCAACAAAATCCCGAACGGAGCGCAGAAGATGAACTTTTTTCAGGTTCAATGAAATCTGGTGCTATCGACATCATTTCAGCATTAGCCTCAGGTTTGCGACGTGATATTTGACCAACCCATACACTGTCCAATCATCCATATAGACGGCGAGAAATTTATGAATGTAGTCTTTGAACGCTGAAACTACTAATCTTGAAAAAATTGTTGGAGCATTCTTGAGTCCGAATGGCATCATTGTATATTGAAAGCAGCCCCATTATGTGACGAATGTAGTCTTATGTCGGTCTTCCTTCCCGATTTTGATCTGGTGATAACCTGAAAAACCCATCCGTAAATGAGTAGATTTCCTCACCTCCAACTCCTTCGAGCACCTCATCCGTGAATGGTGTCGAGAACTGGTCGTGTAAGCATGCATCGTTCAACTTCCGTAAATCGACATAGATTCAGACTTCTACAATTTTCTTGTCTTGGACCACCATCGGGTTGATCCACTAGGATTCTTCTACTGGTTCTATAATGCTTGCTTCCAAGATTCTTTCAATCTCGACCTGCACTCTCTCCTTGTGCCTTGGATTCAACCGGTAGGGTCGCTACTTGACTGGCTTTGCATCGGGTTTCAGGGGGATCTTCATTTCGCCTAATTCCCCAGAAATTCCTTTCATCTCCGAGAATTTCGTTGGGAACAGATCCTGAAACTCATGCAACAGAATAGTCATCTTCGCAATAGTTGAGTCATCCTAATAGTCTCCAATGCTTGCGAACTTCGGATTCTCCTCCGAACCAATGTTCACCTTCTTGATTTTCAGTGGTTGCTGGAATTTGTCGGAAGGTTTTTCTAGTGCCTCGACACTACGACTTCCTCCCGACTCTAGTACATGCGTAGCCATCGGATCATCCTCATCATCCAACTCTCCTATGATGTTATAGCACTCCATTATCATTTATGGTGTCGTAGTCCACTGAAGTTCTAATGGTTGCTCTGTCAGTACTACTTCAAATACCTTCTCTCGAATCACCTGCAATGCACTATGGATGAAGGTGTTCTGATCTGAGAAACAAAACGTTTGGTTGAAGCCAATTGTTAGTTGCTCCCAAGAAGTCGTTCTGCTGCGACATACCAATGCCGCGTTACTTCATCCAGTGTGTGAATAAACGCATGGACCCATTCCTCTTTTGATCGTAATCCCCATTTTCTTTCACACTCATCCAAATGTGCCTTTGGGTCACTTATTCCATCAAACTTCCTTCCGTTATATCCTTCTGCATCGTTGAACCGAACCGTCATTAGGTGGCGACATAGTGGCAAGGTAGTTATGGTGGACTTGCGCGCTGCCCACCATCACGCTAGTGTAGCCTTTAGGGCTTCTTCCAAGGCCAAGAGTCGTTGTGGTTTCACCACTTTTTCCTCAAATTCAGTGAGAAAGGTGCTCAAATTGGGTAATCCCTCATATGTGGGTAGCGCGCACTCCTCTGTGGCTACCCATCGCAGTGACTGTGTGATCTAGGCACACCTTCTAAATGACACTTCATGCATCCGGTTCTGTCAATTCTCGAGCACTTCATCCGAATCCGACGACGTCGAACTAACACTGTGCCATCCCAATTCTCCGTCTGTGGTAGGATTAATGTAATCCTCAAATATATTGTATATACTATCCCATCCCTCCGTAAGTTCATCTCTCACTGGTTCAACGTATCGCAGCCCTTCCGCAGGATCCAGAGGTGCAACGACCCTCATCTCGCGATTCTTAAATGACATAGTCCGCTTCTTGAAGTTGATAACAGCTAGATTATCGATTTCCCAGTCAATCCCTAGCAGCACTGGGTAGGGACTTGTGTTATCAACAATCTCAATTACATCAAAATCTATATAAGTCTTGAGGCCCTCAATCTCAAGTGGAAGCTGGTACACCCGACCAAGTGGAGTAACCTTACTCTGATTTTCTAATTGCAGCTATACCAGTGACCAGGCCAACTGTGGTTTCCCCATTGTTTCCCATGTCTGCTTGGTCAGAATGTTGACGTCCGACCCCAGGTCCAAGATAATTGAGTCAACATCAAATGCTCCAATTTGCGGCGACATTCGCATCTCTCGCCCCGTCTTCCTCATTTGTATCCGATTAACCTTTTGTTCTTGGCCTGCGCCCTCCCGTCGATTCAATAGATTGGATATCTCTTCCAGCGCATCCTGATCCTTTTCCAACTCCAGGTAACTCTTCAAGAAGGATTTTAAGGTGTTATCCTTTCCCCGCGACTTCGTCGCATCGAACGTCGGTGGCATATCGTAGATAACTTCTTCTTGAAGAGGTAACTGCCTCCTCTATCTCATCACCTCCTGCGCTTCCAAGAAAACATCCCTTTCGACCTCTACGTCAAAGGTGACATGTTTTCGTGCTGTTGGTCGGACAATAGCCTATGACCTGTCAACTCCTGTCACAGCTCCTCCTCGTGTCACTACTCCAATAGTCGCATGGTGTTTTCGAGTCTCTGTTGATATCATCTGTACAACCGGTGGTGGATTCTGATTCTGGTTCTATGGAGGTGGTGGCAGATTCTTGGTCTGCCATTTTGCGATGAGTTGTGGATAGTATTCAACGCCATGATCCACACCGCTGTAATAGGTGCACTGTGGCACTGGATTCGGGAAATCCCTTTGATAATGCCCCTGCTTCCCACAATTGTAGCATATAATTGGTCCTCTTCCTCATCCTGCGCCAGCACCTCGACCTCCTTGGAATCCTCCCCTAGACCCTCCATCCGGTGGCCCATATGGTGGGTACTGCGGTTTCCCATACTGCGGCTGTTGCGGTGGCCCATATGGTGGGTACTGGTGGCGGATACTGTGGCTGACCATACTGCAGTTTCCCATATTGCCCTTGATCATACTGCTGCGGTTGGTGATTATACTGAGCCGACGGTTGACTATATTGTTGTTGTTGCTGACCCTGTGTTTGTTCTTCTCCTACCATGAAGTATGCAGCCACAGTCCTCTCCTGGAGTAGGCCATAAGCTCTGCAGTTATTCTCATCGTGGCCAACCAATTTACAGAACTTGCAATACAAGTTCGTTGGTTTTGACACTATCTTTTGCAGGTACACACACTTTTCTGGTCGATGGCCTCTCGTCTGGCAGACACGACACTAAGGAAACCCTTCCTGACTGAGGGGATTTGGTGCACCTGATTATAAATATTCTTGAAATTCTGGGCATTGATCCTTGTGGTGTCCTTCCATCCTGCATCTAGTGCACCAGACATCTTCACGAGCCTCTTTCCCTTTCTTCATTCTTGCAGTTGGATCATCGGGTTTTCCAGCTGCGCTTGTATTTGATCCAGGCCTAGCCTCGTTTCACCGATTGGTGAAGCCTCCAGCTTCATCGTAATATCCAATACTTCTACTTGGGTCGCAACCTTCTGTTGCATTAGTGGTCCGCGGATGTGTGGTACCAATCCTTGTGCTGCATATCATTTATTCCAAAACTTACCTTCGCTATCAGCGTTTTGTACCGTTGATCAAATTCCCATACCGACTCATTTGGGTATTGCTTGATTTATTTGAGCTCGGTGACATACTGCGATTCCGACTTTGGCTTCCTAAATTCATCGATCATTCCGGCTTTGATCTGTGCCAACGACTTGGCTAGTGTTCCCACTGGAACCCTTGTAAACTTCATAAACCAATCTAGCGCACGGCCCTTATGGGTCGTCGCTAGCTGTCCCTTTTTAATATCCTCATCCTGGACCTGCTTCACAGTCCATACTGCTTCGCACAGAAACCAAAACTGTTCGGGATCCTCAGTCCCATTCCCCTGGAAAGTGGGCATTTTTGTGTCATTTTCCATTCTAACGTTCTTATTGTTATTGTTTACTGATGCACTACTTTTATTGTTGCATGTAGGGAAACTTTGCGAATAGCTTGTTTTTCTTCCTGTGAAATTCTGGGTAGTGCGCAGGGTTGCAGGTATGTTTTAACTTACGATTCGTCCTTATTCTGCTTCTGGGGTAGCCTGGTCATCGTCTTCGTCGCAATAGGGACACTTTCTCCCTTGTGGTCCTGTTTCGCAATCTTCCATTCCGGTCCTCTCAGGAGACTCTCTCTGGGTCCTCCTCTTCTTCTCAGGATGTCGGAATATCACCCCACTCCTGAAGGTACCACACTCTTCATCAACTTCCCTTAGAAACTCGTCGTCGCTCATGTCCATCTACCCCACATCTTTCTATCGGATCCGCATTCACGCGATACCCACAACCTCCGCACACTGATCTTTCTACTCGTCGGAAGTCATCCTCAATATGCCCTTTCCATAGGCGAGCATCTTAATCCACTATTTTAGCAACAGTAAGAACCTTCCCCTTGGTCCCTTGAAGAAATTCCTTTCCACGTCGCTATACGATTTGATTGTGTCTACCGCGAACTCAGTAATATATCCCTCTAGGATACTATCCACCCATAAATCGACAACCCTTGATATTGTGTTTTCGACATGTTTCAGCTGTTGAATCAGTTTTGGTGTCTAATGGTCAGGCTCAGTCTTTTGGAAATGGTATTTCTTAAATATTAGTTGCGCTAACCACTCGTGCAGCAGTACCGGGAATTCACGGAAAAATATGTTGTGGATATCTGAATAAATGTACTTGTGCAACCAACTACTTACCATTTGTCTAGGGTTTTGCTTTTCTCCTTCTGTGAATTCTTCCGTCTTTCTGTCAAACCTCTCTTGAATCTCCGGTTCCGTCGGGTGCCACATCATATCCTCTTCAGGGTCCCGACAACAAAACCATTTGTTGACACAACGACTATCGACAAGGGTTCACTTTGCATTGTCGTCAACAAACCATCAACCGAACTCCCTTATGCACCGACCCAGAAAGGTTTTACTGTAAGACCCCCAACTTGGGTCTCCTTCTACTTTTATATACAGTCATACATTTCACTACTTGTCTAAATTTCTGTTTCTATTTCTGTTTCTGTTTGTGGGTTTGTGTTCAATTTCAGGTCTGTAAAAACTATAACAATTACATTTGCAGGTTTTGAAATTTATGTATATACTATTTCACCTACTTCTAACCATTTATGTTTGTGCAGGTGTAACAACTAATACATGTGTATTCAATCACGAATTTACCATCTATTAAAAACTTGATAAAATGATAACAGGGTTAGGAATTGCTTAGCATACCTTTAGGAGAAATACATGTAGATAGCTAGTAGATCCACCTTTGTTGCTGTCCCCGTTCTCCGTTTCTCCTTGCCTTTTTCCCTGCAGTCACAAGCCTTCCCCACAGTTCTGAAACTCAACCAGCCAAACCAATTTTGCCACCCTACCAACTGGCAAGGTCTCGCCGACCACCCAGCTCCAAAGGTACCCCTTTGGACCCCCGAGCCCAAACCGAGTACAAGCCTAATCTGCTGTATCCCTTTAGAAAAACAAACTCCAACAAAATCCCCTCTTGCAGCTCTCCTCTCCCAATTTCTGCTCTGCTAAACTTCTCCCAAAATCCTAAGGTAGAAAGATCCCCTTCTCCTTCCCCCCTTCTCCCTTTTATCCCCTTCACTTGCCGACTCTCCCCCTCATTACTACCCCTATCCCTAACTTAAATTTCATCCAACCCATTCATCTACCATGTAAGTCCTCGAGCCCTCAACATGGACTTTTTGTTAATAACTTAAATTAATATTAAAAGGTGTTGGAATAATTTAAATTAATATTTGAAAGGTGTTGGTTGAACCGTAACTTCCCATTCAATTAAACTTAACCCTTTTATTTCATATAATAACTTAAATCATTTCCTTACTCATATTCAAATATTTAACCATTTAATTAATCTTTTAATTAATTAATCTAAGCACATTTTTATAACTTGTTACATAATGGTATATGGCCTTGTTCGTAATTTACTTCCTGGTTATAAACAACTACGACATACTTATAAGAAGTTAGTAATATATAAACTAAACCTTATCCCTATATTTCAATTAATTAACAATAATGGTCAATTGATTAACTATCATTAACCTAATTGTTTAATTAATGGTTTCTAATGTTTATAATATGTTATTTCCCTCTAATGATCAATTTAACTAATTCAATTTATCAATTATGAACCATGATCCCATCAATGTAATTCATAACATTACCAAGGTGTAATTATATTAATTAAATAAAATTTACTAAGATTTAATCGACTCATTTACCTGGTTCCATTTTAATTACACCTTAGTTTGTAATTAGCTAATTAACAATCATTACTAAGGATAAGCATAGTCTTGTTAGAATTAATTAACATCATTAACACTTAATTAGTTTAAGGGATCCAGTTACTATTAACTTATTTAACCTTATAGTTACATTTCAACCCTTAATCCTAGCTAATTAAACTCATTAACAATCAATCAAGCATTCTAATCAATTGCTTTAGTCACTACCTAAGTTAACCATAGCTTTGTTTATTAATCAACCATAATTAATTATTAATGGGCAATAATTAACCACTAATCAACATTATTAACCCTAATCATCATTATTAACTTTAATCGACATTATGAACATTGATCAACAATAGTTAATTACTAAACGACAGTAATTAATATTAAGCGACACTAATCGACATTTCATGTAATTCATACTATGTAGGCGAGTTACGTAAGCGTAGCTACTGCTTACATTCCTCACGTAAGTACACTAAAAGTAATAATTCACATACATCAATCATAATCAAGGAACCTATCTTTTACCGACACATGTTTTAACATAGTTTGCAAGGTACAAATCCATTAACCAACATCCAAATTACGACAATTCATACATTACTAATTTATGACACATACTAACCAAGGGTTTTACACACCTACAGTTAGATCTTGTATTCACCCCTACTTCACGCTACAGCTATCTACCTACATCATCACTAACTTCCACATCCTATCCTGTCCTCTGCTGGACTACCCTGGAATGTCAAGTCATGACCGGTTCCAGCTAGAACCCGTAAGCGGAAGTGTCGACTACATCGACCAGCTTCCCCAGCAGGCAACCACCAGTCATCATCACACACCTTGGGGAGCGCGCCGTAGCACAGCTCTCCCATGACTTTGGGTTTCGGGGATAAACGGTGGGTAAAGCCTCCACCCCCCTAATGGAACAAGGGACTATGTCTACTCGACATAACAACAGCGTTGCACTTGTACTCGGTCTGTCATCGTATAACCGATCTGGGCGGTTGAGTTTCCTGAAACCATACCCCACCCATGTCATAACATACATCATAATAACAGCATAATAACCATACGAAAGTAATTAATTCATCACTCGCATACCATTTTATCTTTCGAAGTCCGTGTCCCCGAGGCCCTCCCACCTCGTAGGATCCAGCTATCACTTAGCCGTTTCAACCTGTAAGTCAGTCCTCGACATACAATATAGAATATCGTGCATAAATCCTCGATATGTACACACATATATTTCATCATAACATAACCACAATAAACTCATTCATTCGCCATGCACCTGGCATAACATTCACTATTTCAACATATAACTGTAACGGTATCCACGTACCCATCATTCAGTAAATTTCCATATATTTGACATAATTAACACATGATACACATCTAAACATGACTACTGATCATTATACTATCATCACCCACACACATATATATATCGGCAAAATAAATAGAACCATATGTCCACAGTGTCATCAACCGACGAGGTCTCACAATCAAACAAATACAACATATAATAGTAGTTCAGGTAGTAATGTCAAAACGGGGTGTTACATTTACCCTATCCAGCAACACTCGCAGAGCGAGTGAAGTATCACCCAAGATGAAGAAGGGTGCTGTAGGAACCAAGTTTCCACAATGGAGTTGAGGACATGCATTAAACACACATTGCACTCGCAATAACCAGAGAATATGTCATTCGCACTACGCTAGTAGTTCATCATTCCCATATTCATCAATCACAGAGTCAACGCATGATAGACATTCGCATCAACATGATCTAACTACTCATTAACATGAATATCAATTACCAAACCCACAGAGCATTAAACATCTCACAAGCATTCGCATTTATAATCTAACAGAAACAAAGACAAAGATAGAACCATAATCGAACATCTTCAAGCATTCATTAAAACCTACGGAATGACTTTCGCAGAAACAGTCAATACATCATATCGCGGATACAAAACATATCAACAACTGGATCAAAACTCAAAAGGTCGATTTCTCTATCCATCCCCGGATGCCCTTGGGCTTACAATCATACTCCTATTTATACAAAACTAAGTGGTTACAAAATGATCCACGTGACCCTTATCTAACAAACTAACTACTTCCGCACTTCCGCATTCTCCGTGAATGACCCTTTCTTCCGCGGATTATCCATTTCGCAGCTGTCGGCTTCCGCACTTCATGCGAACTAATCCCGTGCCAAAAAGCACGTATTGGCCACATAAATCTTAGACATGTTAATTTTTCAATAATTTCATTCCATTATCATTAGGATCTCTAAGAGAATAACATGTACAGCATATCTACAGCATATCAATCATAAACACAATCATGCAAGCACACAAGAGACACAGAGTTTCACCAGGGAAAACTAAGAAGGTGAAAAACCCCACAACTTCCTCAGAGATAGAATAAACCTCAATACAAGATCACAAGGATCAAACCCAATAAGATGTGTCTAGCAGATGCTCCTCCTCCTCCACATGTGCGCCACTTTCTCTCTTAGCTATGCGAGCTTGAGAAGTGAGTGAATGAATCAAATGAGAGACACAACCTCTCTATTTATACACTGACTTGACCTGCCAATAAATCACTGGGGCCGACTTGCTAATCAAGTCTAATAACCCAACCACATGACCTAACCAGGGCCGACCCCACACTAGTGGTCTAATAACCCATCAATACAAATGACGACACTTACAATGTAACTTGCGACACTTGCAAATACAAATGACGACACTTCCAATCAGAGGAATAATACATCTCTGTGGGATATACAATAAAGTACAAATGTAGTACATAGAAGAATATCTTCCGAAGTTACAAATACATCAACACTCCCTCTTAACTAGGAAGGTATTCTGAACACAGGTCATCAATACATATTGGCGCAAGTCTTCAATTTTGGAGTTGGATCATCATCACTGGATCACGAAGCATCATCATCATCACTGCTGTTGTACTCGACATCTCGATCCCTGGGCTATGAATTCTTCTTGTCATATGAAGTTCTACAGAGCCAACCATTTTTCATGTTGGATGTAGGCCCACCACATGTAGGTCTTCATCATCAGTAGCCATACTGTGGAATCCTCAGGACTTATTACGTGCGTCACAAAACCTCGAAAGAGTATCCCAAGATATTTTATGTGCCTAAGCACGACCGACAAGATCTTCCTGGGCGCTATTACTTGTGACCCCACCACAAAACCTCGAAAGAGCATCCCAGGACTTATTACAAGCATACTGCTCAACCTATCGGATATCCTAGGGTGCTATTACATGTGGTCACCACAAAACCTCGAAAGAGAATCCCATGACTGATTACGAGTGTACTGCTCAACCTATAGGATCTCCCAAGGCGATATTACATGTGGTCATGGCAAAACCTCGAAAGAGCATCTCAGGACTGATTACAAGCGTACTGCTCAACCTATCGGATCTCCTAGGGCGCTATTATATGCCATAGGACAAAACCTCGAAAGAGCATTTGCAAGATATCCCAGGGTGTTATTTTATGCCATAGGCAAAACCTCGAAAGAGTATCTGCAAATCTCCCAGGGTGCTATTATATGTCCTCCCAAGCAAAACCTCGAAAGAGCATTTGCCAAATATCCCAGGGCGCTATTATATGCCATAGGCAAAACCTCAAAAGAGTATCTTCAAATCTCCTAGGGCGCTATTATATGCTTATCTGCACAACCTGTCCACGGCCACAGAGTATCAACTTGATACTCACCATACATCATCCTGATGTACATGATCATCCTAATCATCATCATAGCATCGTCCTGATGCATATCATCCAGAGTATCATCCTGATACTCATCACACATGATCATCCTGATCATCGTCACTGCATCGTCCTGATGCATTTCATCCAGAGCATCATCCTGATACTCATCACACATGATCATCTTGATCATCGTCACTGCATCGTCCTGATGCATGTCATCCATAGCATCATCCTGATACTCATCACACATGATCATCCTGGTAACCGTCACTGCATCGTCCTGATGCATGTCATCCAGAGTATCATCCTGATACTCACATACATATACATGATCCAACTGATCATACAAAGCATCCACCTGATGCATATACATATACATGATCCAACTGATCATACAAAGCATCCACCTTATGCATATACATATACATGATCCAAATGATCATACAAAGTATCCACCTAATGCATATCCAACGCAGTAATTGGAGCATCGTCCTGATGCTCATCAAACAACACTTACATCCACAGCCATGGGAAGGATCCTCCTATCACCATGCTTGGAATGGATCCTGCAAATGTGTCCCATCACTTCTTCCTCAAAGTATCTTCAATCTAAAGAACACCAAGCCTCTCTCTGAAGTACTCAAACTTCACTCTGGCTAGTGGTTTCGTCAACACATCTGCAACCTGCTCATCCGTCGCAACATACAGGAGCTTCACTGCTCCTCTCTGCACCATATCCCTGATATAGTGATATTTGATCTCAATGTGCTTCGACCTGTCATGGAACACCGGGTTCTCAAACAACTTCACACAACTCTGGTTGTCACAAAAGATACTAGTAGCATCCAACGGGAGATCAAATAACTCAAATAGTAGCTTCCTAAGCCATACTTCCTCACAACTAGCCGAACAAGCCGCGACATACTCTACTTCGGCTATACTCAGTGCTACGCGGGACTGCTTCCTTCTAAACAAAGAGATCACACTTGATCCTATACTGAAACAACACCCATAAGTGCTCTTCCTATCTGCAGCACTGCCTGCCCAATCTGAATCAACATAAACCCTCTAAGTTAAACTTTTGATTCGCATCATACTTGAGCCCATAATCAACTGTACCCTTCAGGTACCTCAGAATATGCTTTACAGCAACCAGGTGAACACTTCTCGGATCCGTCAGGAACTGGGTCAATGTATTCACCGCAAAGCAAATATCTGGTCTCGTGTTCGTCAGGTACATCAAGGACCCAATCATCTGATGATACACAGTGACATCAATCGGCTCAGATGAAGCATCACACAAAAGCTTCAGGTTTGATGCCATAGGTGTGGTCATGTCCTTACAGTCCATCATCCCGAACCTCTTCAGGATCTCTATTGCATACTTCCCTTGTCCAAGGAAGATTCCATCTGCACTCTGCCACACCTCCATGCCTAGAAATCAATGCATCATCCCCAAGTCCTTCATCTCGAACTCGGAAACAAGCTTCCTCTTGTTGTTGGCAATCAACCCATCCTCACCTGTAACAAACATGTCATCCACATATAGTAGTAGTATTACAGGATTGCCTTCCTCAACCTTGTAGTAAAGGTTGGAATCCGCTTTACTCTTAGTAAAGCCCAAATTGGATAGGAAACTGTCCATCCTACCATACCAAGTCCTAGGGACTTGCTTCAAGCCATACAAGGCTTTCTTCAACCTGCACACATATGACTCCATGTCATGTGTCTCAAAACCAAGTGGTTGCTCCACATACACTTCCTCTTCGACTACACGACTCAAGAAAGCTGTCTTGACATCCATCTGGTGTATCTTCCACTTCATCACTGCAGCCAGAGCAAGTACTGTTCCGATGGAAGTGTATCTGGCTACAAGAGCAAAAGTCTCTTCATAATCTATTCCCTCTTTCTGAGAGAAGCCACGAGCTACAAACCTCACCTTGTATTTCTCTATGCTACCATCTGCAGCATGCTTGATCTTATAGATCCATTTGGAAGTCACAACAGACTACCCTTCAGGTCTTGGGACTACATCCCAAACATCATTCTTCATGATCGACTAGTACTCCTCGACCATGGCATCCTTCCATTCTTTCTTTTTCGCTGCTTCTTCATAACTGAAGGTTCTTTACTCATAATATCATAGAGTAAGGCAACATAACTGGTATGTGATCTAGTCCTCTTCCTTTTTCTGTGTTCTTCTTCTGGAATGCCATATCTTTCTGCATCTTGAATGAGCTCTCTAGCCCATGCAGGTTTCCTCTTGTAAGAGTTCTTCTCACAGGGTGGATCTATAGGTTCTTGTGGATCTTCAATTTCATGATCTTCTTCTGGAATTGCTTCATTCATAGTGGTGTCTTGAAATCTGGTTACCTTTGGTTCTTCATGGTCTTCAACAGGTGTCTTCCTCGATTTGATGTATGCTGAGTCTTCATCAAATGTTACATCCCTGCTGATGTCAATTTTCTTGAACCCTGGAAAGTATATTCCGTAAGCCTTCGAGCTTTCAATGTAACCCACAAAGATGCCCTTCTTTCCTAAAGGATCTAGCTTTGTCCTCTTTTCCTTTGGAATGTGTGTGTATACTGGACAACCAAATATCCTGAGATGACTAACTTCAGGTTTCTTACCAGAGAAGACTTCTTCTGGTGTCTTGTTGTCAAGTATCTTGTGAGGTGTTCTGTTCTTCACATATACAACTGTCCTAACTGCTTCTGCCCATAGATGCATAGGCAGATCTTGGTCATGAAGCATTTCCCGTGCTGCTTCCATGATAGTTCTATTCTTGCTTTCTGCAACTCCATTTTGTTTTGGATTGTAGGGAGCAGTCAACTCCCTCTTAATCCCTAAATCACTGCATAGTTTCTTGAAATCACCTGAAATGAATTCTCCGCCATTGTCGATTCTGAAGGTCTTGATCTTCTTATCAGTTTGATTTTCTATCAAGACTTTGAATTCCTTGAACTTATCAAACACTTCATCTTTATTCTCCCTAGAGAAATCATCAATGAAATAAACATAGTATACATACCCACTTAGAGAACTGGATGACATCGGACCGCATACATCGAAGTGGATAATCTCCAAGATTCCTTTTGCTTTGCTTTCACTGCCTGGAAATGCCTTCTTTGTGTTCTTTCCTTTTGCACATCCTTTGCAAACACCTTCGTGCTTTGACTGAATTTCAGGAAGACCTTCTACAACTTTGCTTTCAATTAGTAGTGCTCTATAGTGCACATGTGCAAGCCTTCTATGCCAAAGTTCACTTGGCTGCACAGATTCATGTATCATGGCATGTTCAGGTTGTCCCTTCAATTTGTACAACCTCCCTCTTGCTCTCCAATCACTACTACATCATCTATGGTCTTACCCTTTGGCCACATGAGTACTTGGCCATCCACAAATGCAACTCTAACCCCTTTTGCATCCAAAGATGATATGGATAGGAGATTCTTCTTGATACCAGGTACATATAGAACATCTTTCATCTTCAAAGAATTTCCAGAGTCTAGTTTGTAGGAGGCTCCACCACTTCCTTTGATAGGATACTCATGTTCAGATAGATCTACAAAGGATTCTTTAAACCCAGTCATGTGTTTGGAAGCCCCACTATCAATAAGCTAATCATTACACCCATGAGAGATAGTACCTGTGAGAGCAGAGATTAGAACATATTCATCTTCACTTGATGAGTCATCACTTTCTGCTCTAGTCTTATTCTTGGGAGGTTCATCATCCTCAGCAGCATGAGCATGATATCTATTCTTGTTGTTGTTCTTCTTCTTGTTGAAGTTGTTGTTGTTGTTGTTCTTTTTGTTCGTAGGACAATCTGAGGAGAAATGTCCCTTCTCATTACATGTAAAGCATCTCATATATTTATTATCTCTATGATAATGGTGGTGTGGAGATATCTTATTATGAGATGGCTCCCTCATGGACTTACCCTTCTTGGTATGTGTAGTGAGAGCTTGATCTTCATTCCCCATCTTTTCTTCTCGAGCTACAAGCCTAGCTTCTTCTTGTGAACATTCTTGAAAGTGATTAATTTCCTTCTTCCACAGATTCCTTGGATGGAGGAGTCCCATGATCTAGGTAGGCCATTCAATGTGGTCATTACAATTTCACCATTCTCCATTACTTCATCCACAACTTAAAGTTGTTCCTTGATTTGAGAGACCTTAGAAAAGTAGTATTGAATGGTCTCTCCATTCTGGAGCTTTACCCCTTTTAATTGGTTCCGCAGAGTCATCTTCCGATTTATGTTCTTTCCTTCAAACAACTTAGTCAACGATTCAAACATCTCCTTAGGTGTCTTTAAGGAAGACACATGGGGTATGAGATGTTCCTTGATAGAATCAACAATGATTCTCTTAGCCTTTACCAGGTTCTTCTTGTGTAAGGCTTTAGCCTCTTCTCCCTCTGGGACAGGAACCTCTTCACTTATGTAAGTGTCCAACTCATTCTCTTATAGGATTAACCCAATCCTGTCACCCTCACTCCTTTTGGTTTTTCCCATAATTAGCAGGAACAATAGTCATCCCGACACTTCATTCAAACTTTAGCACATAAGAAAGCTCAGGTTTTTGTTGCTCTCAAAGTAGCCAGGAAATGTGCTAAGTAGCAACATGATCAACACCGTAGGCCTTTATTATTTTATCCCAGGGGCCGTGTCTGGTTGTTCCTGGCTAAGAAGTGTTTCAAGGGACAAGGACATCATAAACTCCATCCTATCCACTATAGTCTGTATTCAGTTATGGAATAGATTGGGGAGAATGTGTATACATTGGATCTTCCATCACAACTGGGCATTCATGATGTTATAAATATCAACAAATTTAAATTGTTCGAGCACCTATCCTCGAGGAACCAGTCATTGTCCATCATCCCATGGACAACATTCCATACTTCCAGCCTCCTTTGGACCGAGACAATACATTAGATTCTAGGATTTGCATTACTAGGCAACAATATCTCTCATTTCTGGTTGGTTGCAAGGGCCACCCTCCAGCGTAGGCAAAGTGGTTCTCCTCCTTAGCCTTGCAACACCATTTCCCTCATCTCATGATGAAAGCATGGACACTTCCGGATTTAAAAAGGGAGGAATTGAGCCACCATGAAAGGCACGACCCTTCATTAGACACCTAGAGCTAGTAGGGTGCTCCTTTCAAATAGGCGCCCTTCTCTTTTCTATTACTGTGTGAACAATGTGCTTTGTAATGTGGTTAAGTTAGTTAGCCTTTGGATCTTTCTAGAAGGTAGGTTAAAGTAAGCTCTTGTTATTAAAGGTTCACACACATCACTAATAAAGTTGATGGTCTTTGTCTCAAGATTATGTGTACAAATGAATGACTACTTTCTATTATGGTTTTACTGTTCTTGCTCATTTTCATATTTGGAATTAGATCAGAGTGTAGATAGACAACATAATAACTTATTGTTGATTGAATATTAGTTAATATTCATTTTTTGAGCTAATGTTTGCATTAATACCACAAATCTAGGCTTCATCATCGAGGATTAGGTTGATGGTTTTATTTCAGGTATAACTACAAAATACTTTTGTAGAAACTACATGCATTATGTATAGTTGCCAAAAGTTGACATCATAAAAAACGATCTTACCAGAGGAGGCCTCAACAACGATTTTTATAGGCTATATGAACTATTGTTGATTAGATCTAGATGCATGTATTAAAGAATGTGTTGGTATTGCAAGGACCATTTTCAAAGACAATGCTAAGCCAACTAGAAACACGAGGCACATCAGGGATCTTAAGGAAGTCATTCACTTTTAGTAGAATTGAGGGCTTATAGAGAAAGCTGGTTTGAGTTGAGCATAAAATTTCAATTTTAAAGTTTTTTTTTGTAAAGTTCGGTAATTATATTACACTAGAAGAGAGAAATTGTACATGTCAAAAATGCAACAACCTACTGCTAGGTGTGACCAAATGTCTGTGAGAGGACATATGCCCCCAAAATTGGAGAGTACTGATAAACATTGCATGTGGTCTAAGAGAAAATGTTTGAATTCTAACAGTCATTGTTGTATAACATGATTCCCCCACAGGCCGAGGGTTATGACCAACCAAATTAAAAACCAGGAGTGTTGACAGTCTTGTGAACATGCTAAAGCAAATAGCCTATCAAAACTTTAAAATGGAAAAAGGCCCATCTAATTTGATTCATCATCATAGATAATAACAATAGAGTGTCTAGAAACTTGGGGTTTCCCGCTTGATCCACAGAGGAGCCACTACTGGATCACCCTTGAATGTCGAATGCTTGACAAGAGGATGAGCAGGAGTGGCTGCACGTGACTCCCTTCCCGTGAATTCCCTAGAAAGGGCGTCCAATTTGATGTTGATTTTCTCATCGGCAGTAACTTGGTTTTGGGCTAAACGCCTCATGCCCTCCTCCATCTTTGCAAGCCTATCCTCCACTGTAGGGACCCTCTTTCCACAGTTATCCTTCCATGCATTCATCAAAGGCCATACATAATAGAGCCTTCGTGGACCAAAACAATTGAAGGGTTCTGGTGTGGTAGGTTTCCCTGGTTCAATAAGAGCCCGAGTCTTCAACCAAGACCTTGAAATCCTTGATAAGCTTCTAAAGTGCAGGCTCTGGCCTCTTATTCCTGCATCTCATCTCCATTCTTTCAACTCATTCCTAAGCCTGTTGAGACACCCTACTCTCAAAGAAACATTTTGTTAATTCCATATCCGAGAGAGCCTGAGGCATGTGGGTGTGGATGGGGCCTTTATCCATCCTACGTGCAGTGACCTTAGTCCTTACCATCATGGGAATTGCACATGGGCCAAGCTTGGCCAAGGGAGGTCTACAACAAAAGAGAAGGAGGAACAACAACTCAACCAGCGAGACTGCAGAGGCGAGAGTGTGCATACACCATCGATTCGGGTAGCAACGGGGGAAAATTGCATTTGGTTCCTCTTTCTGGGAAACCTTCCTCTATCATAATTCCTCTACCCATCATGAAATGAGCCGACACAAGAGAACATAGTGCGTAGTCCAGAATTGCGTACCCTGAACTAGGAGCCGAGCCAAACAAAGTACCAAACCCATAAGGGAGGCAAAATTTTAGCGTTTGGGCTCTGATTAATGAGCCGATGGGAGTGGCCACTTGCTCTCCCGCATGCCTTATGCAAATTATGCTGACACATCACCCCTTTTCATGGCGATGACTTGATTACACCCATCATGGTGGTCAATTTTAAATTTATTGACAAAGCTATGTAACACATAAAACATGTAACATCCACTTTACCCCTGCTCTTTTGTAAAATGTAAAATGCAGTTCCTGACGAGGAGCTCAAAGCCAAGGCCCTGTCAACAAACTCTGTAAGAAATTCCTAAGCTAATTTGCATTGTGAAATTGTAGATTTAGGAGGCTGGAAGGTTGATGCAACGAACGATGGGGGCACAAATCCACTAGGAGGTGAAGTCTAACGGCTGGTAAGCCATAAGTATGATGACGTGTGTCATCATGGTGCTGTGAGCACTTAAATGCAAGTGAATTGTGAAGTTCACTCAAGAAACACTTAAGTTTATAAGTGTTATTAATGGCTAGTCTTAAATGCCAAAGATACTACTGTTTGCCGCAAGGTAATAACAAACCTTTATGGCCTAACTGTTAGTAGTAGGCTAAGTATTTCTAAGTGTTGTTACTTAAAACTAATTAATTATCATGGATAAAATCGATATCCTATATTCTAGCCTCGGCAAAGCATGCTAGGAGATTATTTTATTATGATTCTAAACATAAAAATAAGCTAAGTATGGCTTATTATTAAATATTATTATGATGGCATAACAAGCCATTAGTAATTACAAATAATTCTTTGAAAATCACACATTTTTGAAAGGGGTCCTATTATATAAATGGATGTATGGTAAGGCAATTTTAAAGATTACCAATACGAGTATCCATTTATTGGATGTCCGTTACAATTTATATATTTAAAAATAAATTAATGAATAGATCTTTGATAAGATCACTTGATTAAGGGGGCACACTATCTAAACTAATGTATAGTTAGGGTTTGTTCCTCGGGAGGAGAACCTGAGGTCATGTAAAGAAGGATAACCACCAAAGCAATGGCAGTTAATGTTGGAGAAAGAACCCCATTTTAGAGGGTGGTATCTCCAAGAAGAGAGCCGACTAGTCCATTCTTTATTTTGGGAATGAAACTGTAGGCTGGGTAGCCTCTCACAAATGAGATCTGAGTCCATGAACTCTTGTTTTTTTTTTTTTTTTTTCCTGGGAAAATGTCCGTAATTTTATTTCAAAAAGATGATTAAAATTACATTCTGCAGATGTAGTAGAATCACAGGGATCCCTACATTTTCACATATTTCTGTCGCATATAAGCAGATACAACAGCCTATAAAGAGCTGAACCAAAAAAGAAATCCAATAAAACTTCGCCACAAGAAGATGAATCTTGAACAGTAAAGAGAAACCCAAAAGACGTCTTCAAACCGAAACCCTTAGCAGAATAAACAGCAGATCCAAGTCTGTGGACAAGCAGCAAACTCTGGATCTCCCAAACTGGCGAACTCAGCCAGCAACTACTGATGAGGAAAAAACAGCCAGACACCCTAAGCAAAGCCTCCACCGCACGCCGTCCATCATCCTCTGCTCAGGTTCTTGAATCTGCGTCTCCATGCCATACTGCCGAGAGTGTGTCATTCGGCTCTGTCCCCACTCGGCTCAGCCCCTACTCCAGCCACGGTCTCCAAGCCTGTTCCGGACATCCGCGTGCACTGCATTGAAACTGAGACGCCCATCTGCAATCGCCAACATTAGCCGTGTTAATCTTCTAATCGCGTGGGCAACGCTGGATCGATTGCCATACAGCCCGTGTGCAAGTTCTTGATCAAGAACAAGAAACTTGAACTTCAAGATGTGGCGGTGGACGAGAATCGATCTGGAGCAGATGCATTCGCGTGTGATATACGGGGTTGACGGTCAAGAACAGCAGCCCGTCTTGAGGGAACGCGACACCCTGTTAATGCTGCCTCCGCTTGGCTCGGTCCCCACTTGACTCAGCCCCTACTCCAGCCACGGTCAAGAAATCATCCAAGCCTCGGACATCCTCGTGCACTGCAACTGACGGCTCTGCAATCGCCGACATTAGCCGAACGCTGGCTCGAATTGCAGTAAACATTCAGCCCGTGTGCAAGATCTTGATCCAAGAAACTTGAACTTCTTGATGTGGCGGTGGACGAACGCAGAAACAGCAGCAGAGAGAACCGATTTGGAGCAGATGCATCCGCGTGATGTTTGTACTCGGGGTCGACGATTCAAGAACAACAGCCCGATGAGGAGATCTGGATACGCAACGCCCTGTTAATGAGCAGTGGATATGGGGCATCTCCGGGAGCGCCACCACAGAGGGAGAAACCCACCGCCTCCATTGATGCAGGACCGCTAAGTCCAGGAATCTAGAGGGGAAAATGGGTTGGCAGCCATGGAAGGCCATGGCCGCCAAGATCTTCAAGTCGACCCTCTTCCTAGTTGCAGAGCGTCCGCCCATCTGCTCTCTGTCCATGAACTCTTGTTGCAGTAGTGATGTTTATAATATATTATGGTTACAGATCTGGCAATGGGGATATTCTTCAAGAAGGGCGTAACACTAAACTAGAGGGGCGAACTGTAGAGAATGGATCACAGTACTTCCTGCAATGGAAACTACTCCCCTGTATTTGATTGAGAGGGCCTAATCCCTATTGATTGCACCCATGTTGACATGTATTATCCTATTCAATTGCTATCTGAAAATGGGGCTATTCTTCAAGGAGGGCGTAACACTAAACTAGAGGGGGGAACTATAGAGAATGGATCACAGTACTTCCTGCAATGGAAACTACTCCCCTGTATTTGATTGAGAGGGCCTAATCCCTATTGATTGCACCCATGTTGACATGTATTATCCTATTCAATTGCTATTTGTGTGTGTGTGGTTTTAGTAATTACTCTGTCAATGAAGAAGGTACATCCTTCTCTTTGTTATTGAGTTTGTAGAATAAACTTATGAAATGTTGAAGCAGTCTTTGAGAATATGCAGCCATTGTTTTATTTGGTAATTTGTGAACTATTGAAGGCACAACCTTTAAGAAGTCGCAACTAGTGTTCTATGTCACGTCCCCATTTTGACCCCCTTTGTAAATGATGTAAATATTGTAACTTAATCATGGTGAGGAGCTCAAGGCCAAGGCCCCACCATTGATTTAGCGTTTATGTATCGGCAATTAAAATAGATGCCTATGGTTCTTGTGCGAGATGGGCACAATGTATATAAGACATCATGTAAATACGAATTTTAATGCAAAATACCCACAACTAGCTATGCAATGCAACAAAAGAGATGGGGCATGGTTCTACAAGGAAAAGGGAGGGAAACTATTCAAACCCTTGAGCCAATGGTATTAATCCATGTGTCAATGGGGAAACCCATAAACCACCAACTAACCATTTTGTCTCATGTACCCAATCATTTAATTTTTCCAAGAAAATTGGTTAAGGCAGTTAATGCCTTGGGAATGAAAGAGTATGGGCAAGCCATTTTCGTGCATGGGCAAGCCATCAACTTGGAAAATCGTGTTTTTGCTTGTGGGGCAAGAAACCCCCCCACGAAATGGTGCCCAAAGCCATGGGGAATGGGCAGTCTTCACGGATTCACGCAGTGGGAGCTATCTGGGTCATTCCCTTCACGTTTTTCAGCAAAATCTTGCATTTTTCCATGCCTGGGAGTTCGCTTTTGCATATGCAGTAGCCTGGGAGTGAAGGGCCACGTTTTGGGGACTGTAGGGAGGTCGTTTTTGCCCCTGAACGTCCAGGGACGTTTTTCTAAAAACGGATTTGGCTTCCTGGGTCATTTCCCAACTTTCCATTTTCGTTTTTGTGGGTTTCCACGTTTTTCTAAGTCAGCTGAAACCCCATCTCATGCCTCTCTCTGTAAAAACGTTTTATCTTGCCCCATAATTGGGTTCTGCTGTTATGTGCATCCTCGTTTTTGGTTTGAACCTGTGAATTGAAGTTTTGGAGTGGTAGTGGACAGAAGTAGCTTGATAAACCTAGTGGGGGAGACAACCTCTCAAGAAGATCAAGAGGGCCTTGGTCACTCTTCTATGCATACCCTGAGAGCACTAGATAGGGAAGGTATGGCTTGAGGGACTGTATAGCAGAGAAAAGAATACTTCCTTGTGCTGGGTGTGTAGGTATTGTGGGTGCCAGGCTAGATAGATCTTGCAAGGTTATCCCTGGCTCTGTGCTGGAGCTCACTAGCTTAGCAACTCTTCCCTTCCATGTCCTAGCAGCCTGATAAACCCAATTGCAGATTGGCTTGGCTCATATTGGTGTGTGCTTGGCTATGTGTGAGTCTGTTGTTCCCTGATTCCTTGTAGAGATCATGCCCAGCTCGGGGGTGGCAGTGGTGCTGAGAGATTGAGGAGCACACTGGCCTACGGTTGGGTGGAACGTTGCAGTTGCATATCCAGTTGCGTGGGATTACTTTCGTATAAGATAAGTATCCTCTTGTGTTATATTGCAATTACTTATTTGATGAACATCTTAAATGTATGATGGATGTGAAATTCTTAATATTCCGCTTTAATTTTCTTAAAACCATATAGTTCCATCCATCTCTGTTATATTATATTCATGTTTATGATTAAACGCTTCATAGGGCTAGACGCCCAGTTTAATATCACATCTGTTATGCATTTGTGTATGTATATACTCTTATTCATTTGAATTTGAATGCTTGTTTAATGAATGGATATGGGGGCTAGATGCCCGGTTCAACCGTCACGATCCTCTCCATCTAGCTGGTTGGATGGGAGGGGACGTGACAGAATGGTATCAGAGCTGCGTTGCAGCATTGGGCCTCTATGGGCCAAATCTGATAAGCAATTACAAGAAAATTGTTGTCTTATGAGTCTTTGAAAATTTTGTTTTAAAGACTGTTTTTGAAAAATTTTTGGTTTAAGTCCGTTTTTGAAAAATTGTGTTTTAAGCCGTTTCGGGAAGACGTTCCGAAATTTCGGAAAGGTTTCGCGAACCTTCCCGCAATTGCGGAAGAGTTCGGCGAACCTTCCCGAAATTGCGGAAGGATTCCGCGAACCTTCCCGAAACTGCGGAAGAATTCAGCCAATGGCTCCGAAACAGCGGAGAAAAATGTTTTTTTTAGTGGAAAATTTTTCTAAGTGTCGGAATTTTTCGGAAAGAATTCTCTTCCGAAATTGCGGAAGGAATTCTCTTCCGAAATTTCGGAAGGATTCCGCGAATCGTTCCGAAACGCGGAAGAGTTCGGCGAGTCGTTCCGAAGTTGCGGAAGACTTCGGCGAATCGTTCCGCAACTGCGGAAGACTTCGGCGAATCGTTCCGCAACTGCGGAAGACTTCGGCGAATCGTTCCGCAACTGCGGAAGACTTCGCCGAATCGTTCCGCAACTGCGGAAGACTTCGCCGAATCGTTCCGCAACTGCGGAAGACTTCGCCGAATCGTTCCGCAACTGCGGAAGACTTCGCCGAATCGTTCCGAAAAATCACCCGAAATCGAGGAATCATTCCGGCGGAAGCATTCCGCGAACGGCTCCGAAGTTGCGGAAGCCTTCGCCGAATGGCTCCGCAATTGCGGGAGCATTCGCCGAATGGCTCCGCAACTGCGGAAGCCTTCGCCGAATGGCTCTGCTCGGCAAATCGCCCCGCCCATTGCGGAAGGCCAACCTCCCCGCGGTTGCGGCAGCATCCTGTGAATCGCCTTTGCGACAGCATTCCGTGAATCCCACAAGGGGGCAAGCCCCCTTGACCCCCTTTTTCTTTTTCCTCATATTTTCGTTGTTGTGATTTGACGAATTGTCAAGTATGGAATTTTTCCCACATGCATGAAGTAATTGTGAATTCTAAGAATGTAATGCAGCTAACAATTGTGTTGATGAACACATTTCAGAGAGCCACAGTTACAGCAGGGTAACACTCTAGTTAATACAGTGGAAAAATTTTGGATCTTGGTTGGGCCAAGAAAATGCACATCATGAATGATGCACAGGATCCCTATGAACCTGAGACAGATGCCATGGGGGAGAACATACAGGTTGAGAATGCTGAGACAGAATCTAATGGGAGAAGAAATCAAGAGACCCCTCCAGATGTTGCAGCCACCATGAGAAGCCTAAGGGTGGAGATGCAAAGCTGTAGGGAAGATAATGAAAGGATGATTAAAGCGCAGGAAGAACAGAATCAGCTGAATGCAGCCATGCTACAGAGTTTGACAGACATCCAAAGGCAAATAAACTCTGGGCATCAGATATCAAATCCGGAAAGGGGTGGGAGTAGCTCTAGAAGGAGTTCCCGTAAGAGGGCCAGTAGCCCAAGAAGAGTCTCCACAGACAGGACTTATACTCCAGAAATGTCTTCTAATGAATCATCTGACTCTGAAGAATCCATTGAGGGTTCAAGTTCTTCATCTCACAGGAGCAAGAGGAAGAAGCACTACAAGAACAATTCACATGGGGAATTTAAGAAGGAAAAACCTCCTACATTTGACGGAGAGGTAAAATCTGGTCAAGAAGCTGAAGCTTGGCTTCTTGGGATGAGAAAATATTTTCAAGTCCAAGATTACTCGGGAAATATGAAGGCAAGGGTAGCCATATTCAACTTGAACGGAAGAGCATCTATATGGTGGGAACACACCAGGCAGGTGAAGAAGATCAATGAGAGGAAAATTGTGTGGAAACAGTTCAAGAAATACTTCCAGCAGAAGTACCTCTCTGATAGGTACTATGATGATAAGATCAAAGAGTTCCATGAGCTGAGATTGGGACAATTGACCATGGAAGAATATGCAAACAAGTTCTTGGAGCTGCTAAGGTATGTCAGGTATATTCGAGATGAAAAGGTAAAAATTCAGCGTTTCCTAAGTGGACTACCCCAGTCATATAAAGACAGAATTGAGTTTGATGAACCTCAAACTCTAGAGGAGGCCATAAGAAAGGCCAAGTATTGCTTTGATCAAAACAGAAGCAAACCAGAATTCCATAAGGCGTGGAAGGATAAGAAAAATGAGAAGTTTGATCAAAGGAAGAAGGGGTTCAAGCCTCCTCAATTCCGGAATCAGCAAAGGCAGCCATCACAGGTTGTGACTAAGCCAACCAGGACGATGGGAGACAAGCCGAGAGATCCAAAAGAGCCAAGAGAACCACTTCAATGTTGGGGTTGTGGAGGAGAGCACATGCTTAGGAACTGTCCACATCGGAATGGGAATGCAAATCAAGTTCACAACATCCAAAGAGCTGGAACTGTGGGTCAAGTGGCAAGGACAATCCCTAGAATCTATGCAGCAGTAGAAGACCGCCAGGCGGATCATCAGTCAACTGTGGTTGAAGTTGAAGGTAAGGTTGCTAAGCAATCTGTTTCTATTTTGATTGATCCTGGATCTACTCACAGTTATGTCACTCCTAGAATTGTTGAGGTTTGTGCTTTCAAGAAATTAAAGCATAGTAAATCATGGTTAGTTCAACTAGCCACTGGGACCAAGAGAAAAGTTAGTGAAATAGTAGAGAAATGTCCATTAGAGATGGATGGGCTATTCACTTATGCAGATCTGAATATTTTGCCACTTGGATCCTATGATATTCTCATTGGAATGGATTGGTTAGAAGTACACAGGGTTAAACTTGACTGCTACAATAAGACATTTGAATGCATGGACGAAGAAGGAAACCCGAGGGTTGTAAAAGGCATTCCAAAGGTGACTTCTGTTAGACAGGTTTCAGCCATGCAACTAAAGAAGTTCTGTAGGAAGGGATGTCAACTGTATGCAGCTCACGTTTTAGAGGCAGCAGAGAGTGAAACTCTTAGGTTGGAGGACTATCCTGTATTGCAAGAATTCAGGGATGTTTTTCCTGATGAGATTCCAGGACTCCCTCCAAAGAGAGACATTGACTTTACAATTGAACTTGTTCCAGGAGCGGCACCAGTGTCTAAGACACCCTACAGGATGAGTACACCGGAATTGCTAGAATTGAAGATGCAATTGCAAGAGTTGCTGGAAAAGAAATATATTAGGCCAAGTGTATCCCCGTGGGGAGCGCCCGTTCTATTTGTGAAAAAGAAAGATGGAACACTCAGGTTATGTATCGACTACAGGCAGTTGAACAAAGTCACTGTGAAAAACAAATACCCATTGCCTCGAATTGATGACCTTTTTGATCAAATGAGAGGAGCAAAGGTATTTTCAAAGATTGACTTGAGGTCTGGTTACCATCAGGTAAGAATCAAAGAAGAAGATATCCATAAGACAGCCTTTAGAACGAGGTATGGACACTATGAATTTGTAGTGGTACCATTCGGTCTCACAAATGCACCAGCTACATTCATGTGTCTCATGAATAATGTTTTTAGCAAGTATTTGGACAAGTTTGTTCTTGTATTCCTAGACGACATTCTCATCTATTCTAAGAATGAAGAAGAACATGAAGAACATTTGAGAATGACAATGCAATTACTAAGGGAGCATAAGCTGTATGCAAAGTTGAGTAAATGTGACTTCTATAAAGATAGAATTCATTATTTGGGTCACATCATCTCCGACGAAGGAATATCTGTAGACCCTGAGAAGATTGAAGCCATTATGAATTGGCCAACTCCAAGGAATGTGACTGATGTGAGATCTTTTATGGGCCTTGCTGGTTACTACAGGAGGTTTATCGAAGGATTCTCCAAGGTTGCTAACCCGATCACTTCTTTGCAAAAGAAGGGGATAAAGTTTGAATGGTCACCAAGATGTGAGGAAAGTTTTCAACGGTTGAAGAATCTTCTTACAAGTGCACCTATTTTGAAGATTGCAGATCCGGAAAAAGACTTTGTGGTGTGTACCGATGCATGCAATCAAGGACTTGGAGGAGTTCTTATGCAAGACAACCACGTGATATGCTATGAGTCAAGAAAGTTGAAGGATCATGAGAAGAACTATGCTACTCATGATATAGAACTTGCAGCCATAGTACATGCCTTGAAGATGTGGAGGCATTACTTAATGGGAAGAAAATTCGAGTTAAGGACAGACCATTGTGGTCTGAAATACTTGTTTGATCAGCCAATGTTAAATGCTAGGCAAGCTAGATGGTTGGAATTTTTGTGTGAATTTGATTTTGAGATCAAACACATAAAAGGGAAAGAAAACAAGGTGGCTGATGCACTCAGCAGGAAGGTACATGAAATGTATGTGGCAACGCTTAGTACTTGCCAACCAGATTTGAAGCAGCAGATTGTTAACCATATGGTTGAGGATGAAGTGTATGAGCAGATAAAGGGCAAATTGCAGCGGCAAGACCTTGGCAAGAAGAATGAAGGTTATCACTTGGAAGAAGGAGGACTTCTTACTTATAAGGATAGAGTCTATATTCCAAATGCGGCAGATTTAAGGAGAATGGTTATGGATGAGATCCATAAAGCTCCATACTCTGGTCACCCGGGATATCAGAAAACAATGGCTACAGCAAGAAAATACTATTTCTGGCCAGGTATGAAGAAGGACATCGCTGAATACATCTCTAAGTGCATGGAATGTCAGCAGGTGAAGGTTGAACACCAACACCCAGCAGGTTTATTGCACCCAGTGCCGATTCCAGAATGGAAATGGGAAATAATTTCCATGGATTTTATTACAGGATTGCCAATGACTAAGAAACACCATGATTCCATCATGGTTGTGGTGGACAAGTTAACAAAGGCAGCACATTTTATACCGGTTAAGTCCACACATAAGGTCGATGCCATAGCAGATATTTTCATGAAGAAAATTTTCAGATTACATGGGTTGCCTAAGGCAATAATTTCTGACAGGGATACCAAGTTCACTTCCAATTTTTGGAAAGCTCTCTTTGCAGATTTGGGTACACAGTTGAACTTTAGCACCGCGTACCAT
Organism: Larix kaempferi; assembly: GCA_027924585.1. NCBI lineage: Eukaryota > Viridiplantae > Streptophyta > Pinopsida > Pinales > Pinaceae > Larix > Larix kaempferi. The sequence goes on from BSBM01000904.1 coordinate 54,608,859, forward strand.
CCTCAAACAGACGGGCAAACAGAAAGAGTAAATCAGGTACTTGAAGACATGCTCTGCATGTATGTAATGGACAAGCCATCCAAGTGGGAGGATTATCTACACCTGGTAGAGTTTGCATATAATAATGGGCATCAAGAATCATTGGGAATGAGTCCGTATGAGGCTTTGTACGGCAGAAGGTGTAGGACACCAGTGACTTGGGACAATCCAGTGAACAGAATTGTACTCGGGCCAGAATTGCTCAAGGAAATGGAACAAGAGGTTGCAAAGATCCGGCAAAATTTAAAAGCAGCCCAGGATAGACACAAAAGCTATGCAGATAAACACAGAATGCATAGGGAATTCAATGTTGGGGATCATGTGTATCTTAGAGTAAGATCAAGGAAGAGTTCCTTGAAGCTTGGGAGCTGTGCCAAGCTATCACCTAGATATTGTGGGCCATTTGAAGTGCTTGAAAGAATAGGGCCAGTTGCATATAGACTTGCATTGCCTGCTAGCACTAAAGCTCATAATGTTTTTCATGTCTCTTTGCTTAAGAAATATGTACATGATCCTAACCATGTGATTAATTGGGATGTGATCCAGGTGGAACCCGAGGGAGAATTCCAAACCGATCCATTGCGCATCCTAGACAAGAAAGTAACATTGCTCCGGAACCGAGCCATCGGACAGGTAAAGGTGCAATGGAAGCACTACGGTCCCGATGAGGCTACATGGGAGCTGGAGGATGCCATGAGGATGGCATATCCATTTTTGTTCAATTTTGATGAGCACTGAGGACAGTGCTAATGTAAGGGGAGGGGTATGTCACGTCCCCATTTTGACCCCCTTTGTAAATGATGTAAATATTGTAACTTAATCATGGTGAGGAGCTCAAGGCCAAGGCCCCACCATTGATTTAGCGTTTATGTATCGGCAATTAAAATAGATGCCTATGGTTCTTGTGCGAGATGGGCACAATGTATATAAGACATCATGTAAATACGAATTTTAATGCAAAATACCCACAACTAGCTATGCAATGCAACAAAAGAGATGGGGCATGGTTCTACAAGGAAAAGGGAGGGAAACTATTCAAACCCTTGAGCCAATGGTATTAATCCATGTGTCAATGGGGAAACCCATAAACCACCAACTAACCATTTTGTCTCATGTACCCAATCATTTAATTTTTCCAAGAAAATTGGTTAAGGCAGTTAATGCCTTGGGAATGAAAGAGTATGGGCAAGCCATTTTCGTGCATGGGCAAGCCATCAACTTGGAAAATCGTGTTTTTGCTTGTGGGGCAAGAAACCCCCCCCACGAAATGGTGCCCAAAGCCATGGGGAATGGGCAGTCTTCACGGATTCACGCAGTGGGAGCTATCTGGGTCATTCCCTTCACGTTTTTCAGCAAAATCTTGCATTTTTCCATGCCTGGGAGTTCGTTTTTGCATATGCAGTAGCCTGGGAGTGAAGGGCCACGTTTTGGGGACTGTAGGGAGGTCGTTTTTGCCCCTGAACGTCCAGGGACGTTTTTCTAAAAACGGATTTGGCTTCCTGGGTCATTTCCCAACTTTCCATTTTCATTTTTGTGGGTTTCCACGTTTTTCTAAGTCAGCTGAAACCCCATCTCATGTCTCTCTCTGTAAAAACGTTTTATCTTGCCCCATAATTGGGTTCTGCTGTTATGTGCATCCTCGTTTTTGGTTTGAACCTGTGAATTGAAGTTTTGGAGTGGTAGTGGACAGAAGTAGCTTGATAAACCTAGTGGGGGAGACAACCTCTCAAGAAGATCAAGAGGGCCTTGGTCACTCTTCTATGCATACCCTGAGAGCACTAGATAGGGAAGGTATGGCTTGAGGGACTGTATAGCAGAGAAAAGAATACTTCCTTGTGCTGGGTGTGTAGGTATTGTGGGTGCCAGGCTAGATAGATCTTGCAAGGTTATCCCTGGCTCTGTGCTGGAGCTCACTAGCTTAGCAACTCTTCCCTTCCATGTCCTAGAAGCCTGATAAACCCAATTGCAGATTGGCTTGGCTCATATTGGTGTGTGCTTGGCTATGTGTGAGTCTGTTGTTCCCTGATTCCTTGTAGAGATCATGCCCAGCTCGGGGGTGGCAGTGGTGCTGAGAGATTGAGGAGCACACTGGCCTACGGTTGGGTGGAACGTTGCAGTTGCATAGCCAGTTGCGTGGGATTACTTTCGTATAAGATAAGTATCCTCTTGTGTTATATTGCAATTACTTATTTGATGAACATCTTAAATGTATGATGGATGTGAAATTCTTAATATTCCGCTTTAATTTTCTTAAAACCATATAGTTCCATCCATCTCTGTTATATTATATTCATGTTTATGATTAAACGCTTCATAGGGCTAGACGCCCAGTTTAATATCACATCTGTTATGCATTTGTGTATGTATATACTCTTATTCATTTGAATTTGAATGCTTGTTTAATGAATGGATATGGGGGCTAGATGCCCGGTTCAACCGTCACGATCCTCTCCATCTAGCTGGTTGGATGGGAGGGGACGTGACATTCTATTTGGCACATGACCATGTCATGATAATTCTACATGCATGATGCCTTATTTGAGTGTAAGTTACAGGCGTGATTCCTAGTTTGAGTTATGGCGAACTGGCCTCTGTCGAGAGCCATACCCCCTTCTTATTACAGATCTACTGCTCCTTCAACACAATCAAATGTTGAAATAATGTAACTTCAAAGAATATTCTACTTGTATTTTACATTATTATTATTCCTCCTTAAGGAGATGTCATTAATGCAAAAGGTAATGTAAAATTCATGAGGTAAAGCCTCCCAAAAGAGTTGAATGTAATTATTATTTTGAGTCTCCCTAGAGAGGTCGGCCTAGTTAAAATAGTGAGGTTGGCCCAGTTAGGTTAAAAGGTCAAGTGAAAAGTAAAGTATAAATAGAGAGTATCACCCTCTCATTTGCACCATTCACTCACTCAAGCATTGCACAAGAGAGGAAGAGGAAGGGTTGTGAAGGAGAAGGAGGATTGTTCTTGGCTCTTATGTTTTGGGTTTAGTCTCTCTTTCTTACGAGACTTGTTCTTTGGACATTGTACTTTGGTAATCTATATTGAGGAATTTTTTGCTAGGTTTTCTTGCCGTTGAGGGTTTCCCATGATAAATTGTTGTGTACCTTGTGATTGTGTGTCTTTCATAGATCCTCTTTATGCTGCTATTATGGAAATGTATTAAATGCTCATGAAGTTAGAATTTACTCTTTAGTAGCATATAATCTTAACATGGTATCAGAGCTAGATTGAAAAGAGGAGCTTTCACTAGGGTAAATCTCCCACTCTTTCTTTGGGCATAAAAAATAGGGTTTCCTACTGAAGAGGAATTTTGGAGTGCAAGTTACACAGGGAAGGGTGCCCCTCCTAGGCACATCTTTTGGCACCTATATCAAAGTTTTTCAGTGGCTAGAACTTCCAGAAAGTCAAACCCTAGTTTGACTTGGAACCAGAAAAACCAGAAACTACAGTCCAGAATCTCGCAAGTCTAGTTTCAGGGGTTAAATCTTGGATTCTTCATAAACTGATTGTACTAGCATACTCACCGCAGTCAAGTGCATCTTTTGGTGAGTTCAGTTTTCATTTCTGAGAAATTTCAATTTTTTGGTCTTTTCTGTTCTCCGGGATAAGGTGGCTCCAAGCACTAAGCTTGATGACAAGTTGGAAGGCATAGAAAATTTTCGTGCTTGGAAATACAGAATTGGACTCATTCTAGAAGAGAATGATCTTGTGAAGTTTGTTAAGGAAGCTGTGCCAGAACTCATAGAAGCTGAAGCAAAGGAAAAGTACAAGAAGAACATGATTAGAGCCAAGAGGATCATAGCGGATTCCATGAAGGATCACTTGATTCGTCAAGTGTCCTCCAAGAAAACACCTAAGGAAATGTTTGATGTCCTATCAAGGATGTATGAAGGAAAGAACATTAATCGGAAGATGAATTTTAGAACCCAACTCAAAAGTACAAAGATGAGTCAAGGTGAATTATCCAAGAATATTTTACAAGGGTTTCTCAATTCAAAGAACAACTAGAGGCAACTAGAGACATTATTGATGAAGATGAATTAGTAATGACCTCTCTCAATGGTCTTACTAGACCATGGGAATATTTTATCCAGACAATGTGTGCAAGAAATGAAAGTCTACAATTTGAAATTGTATGGGAAGAATGTGTTCAAGAGGAATCTAGAGTGGCAATTCGAGAAGTACTACTCAGAGATGATGATCAAGCTCTAGCTACCCATACTAGAAGAGGAAAAGGAAAACCTCATTACAAGAAGGAAACTCATAAGGAGTTTCATCCTCCTAAGAAGTTTCAGAAGTATAGGAAGGGAAACTACAAGCATAAATACTTCTCTTCTTATCAATGTTATCATTGTGATAAGATGGGACATATTTCTAAAGATTGTCCAGTAAGAAAAGAAGAATAACAAAAGACATCATGTTCACTTAGCCAAAGAAGAAGAAGAAGAAGAAGAACCTCCCAGGAAGTTACCAAAGGAATAAATTGAAGAATATGTCTTATAACAATGGTGCTTCAAAGCACTCTCTCCGGTATTAGGACTCCCCTCGGAAATTTCACTAGGAGATGACTATCAATACCCCATTAAGGGAATAGGAGAAGCCACATAAAAGCTTGATTTAGGAACTCCGATGAATATGAAGGATGTGTTATATCTCAGCTTCAGATAAGAAAGAGTTTAGAGTTGCTTCTATAGATGAAGACTTGATCAACATTATAGAATCAGATGATGGAGTAGAGCTCACCATCAGACATTCCAGTAATCCCTGCAAGGAGATAGGATCAAAAGAGATCCTACCAAACAAACTAAGACAAGTATTTGAATTGTCATTTTATGAAATTATTTAAATGATATTGTTCAGTTGTGTACATATTTATATTCCTAGATTTAGGAAGTGTAGTATGCATGTTAGAACAGTTGCATTAATGAGCAATATACTATTGATATGCATGTGATGGGTAAGTGGCCTATGGTGCTATACAACATTCCATTGCTGCTTATCTAGAGTGAAACCTCTTTGCTGACATATTGGGAGTAGTGCACGCTCTTAATAATGTTCTGGTAGAGATGGAAGGCATCTAGAAAGTTACCATATGAATGCGAGATATGGATGAATGCTAGTTATTGGCTAAGATAGTTGCATGACTGTGAGACCTATATCTTTATACATAAGAATTGTTTTTTTATGAAATGCTTCTAATCATGAAACAAAATTTAACTTGTAGGAAAGATCGCGTATAATCTCCTACAAGAGAATAATGATGAGACTTGTTCCGAAACAAGTGACGATGGTTCAGCTATAACATTTAAGAAGACTTATGAAATCAAGCATACTAAAGATGAACAAAGTGAGGGTTCTCTCAGAAAGAGGGAGTCGATTATGACAAGACGTTGCCTCAGTGGAAAATTGTGTATATTACACTAGATAGATGGTGTAATGGAAGTAGAAGCATATATCAAGTAACCTCCAAAATTTAGAACTCTCTACAAAGAACCACATGTGCCAGCATGAAGAAGTATATGAAGAAGATGTAGATCTCAGAGTTGCAGAACCGATGAAATAAGTTGCAAAGCTAGATTTGTGTCTCAATGATTCTCTCAAAAGGAAGGAATCGGTTATGAAGAGACATTTGCTCCCATAGCAAGGTACACTTCCAGCCACAATGAAGTGGATGCCACACCAGGTGGATGTGAAAACATCTTTCCTGAATGGTGTCAATGAAGAAGAAGTATACATATAACAACCACAAGGACTTGAAGTTTAAGACATAAAGACGCATGTTTGCAAATTGAAGAAGGATCTGTATGAGTTGAAGCAAGCTCCAAGAGCTTGGTATGGATGAGTTGATAGTTTTATGATGAGCTTAGGTTTTACCAAAAGTAAAGTTGATCCTAACCTTTACTTCAAGGTTATGGATGATGAACCTGTCATACTATTGTGGATAACTTATTCCTGACAGGTAATGAGAAGCAAATCTCAGAGTGTAAGAAGAAGCTCGCTGCAAAATTTGAGATGAAAGACCTTGGCTTGATGCATTATTTTCTAGGTCTTAAAGTATGGCAGAGCCCAGAAGGAATCTTCCTTAACCAAGGGAAGTATGCAGTAGAAATATTGAAAAGATTTGATATGTTGGAATGTAAAGCCTTAGCCACACCCATGGATACAAATTTGAATTTGTTGACTAATGCTTCATCAGATTTAGTAGATGTAACACTATACAGGAAGATTATTGGGTCATTGATTTATCTGACGAATACCAAGCCATATATTTGCTTTGCCATGAACAACTTGATTCAGTATTTGGTTGAGCCCATACATGTTCACCTTGTAGCTGCAAAGAATGTGACGAGGTACCTCAAAGGTATAGTAGACTATGGTCTCAATTAAACTAGAGATCATGACTTTAGCTTGTATGGTTATAGAGATTCAGATTGGTCAAAAAGTGTCTCAGATAGAAAGAGCACTTCAAGTGGATGTTTCAGTTTGAGGTTAGCCATGATCTCATGGCTAAGCAAGAAGTAGTCCAGTGTTGCTCTCAGCAATGCAGAAGCGAAATATATAGCAGCTTGTTCCGCCAGTTGTGAAGCCATATGGCTTCGGAAGTTGTTATCAGGTCTATTCGATCTGGAGTTAGATACCACAATGATTCTATGTGATAACCAAAGCTACATGAAGATGACAGAGAACCCTGTGTTCCATGATAAGTCGAAGCACATAGAAATCCAGTATTTCTACATTCTAGATATGGTGCAGAAGGGAGTTGTAAATCTCCAATATGTAAGCACAGAGAGCAGGTTGCAGATATGTTGACTAAGCCTCTGTCTCGTGTGAAGTTTGAGCACTTCCGTGACAAGCTTGGTGTATTCCGTAAGGACTTCACTCGAAAGGGGGGGTAGTTTTGATGATGCTATGGTATCCTGATCACAGTTGGGATTTGATCATCCTTAGACTTGATCCCGTAATTTCGAAAGGAAGGATAGTCTTAAATGTTGATCCTTAGACTAGATCCCGTAATTCCGAAAGGAAGGATTGTCTAAGATGTGAGTGTTGGACTGAATCCCATAATTTTGAAGGGAAGGATTGTCCATGATCTCATAATTCCAAAAGGAAGGATCACCAGTGTTGTTGGACTGAATCCCGTAATTCCGAAAGGAAGGATTGTCCATGATCCCATAATTCCGAAAGGAAGGATCACCAGTGTTGTTGGACTAAATCCCGTAATTCTGAAAGGAAGGATTGTCCATGATCCCGTAATTCTGAAAGGAAGGATCACCAGTGTTGTTGGAACGAATCCCATAATTACGAAAGGAAGGAGTGTTCAAGATCCCATAATTCTAAAAGGAAGGATCACCCGTGTTGAACTTGATCCCAAAATTCCGAAAGGAAGGATCACCCGTGTTGAACTTGATTCCAAAATTCCGAAAGGAAGGATCACCCGTGTTGAACTTGATTCCAAAATTTCGAAAGGAAGGATCATATTGGTTGTTGATGCACCTGTTGCTAGATATGATGTTGCTCTAGTGTTGAGATGTTGTTGATGATGATATTATTCCAACTTTGTGTTGATGAGCCAGCTTCGTGTTGTCGTTGTTGTTGATGCATCGATTTTCATACTGATGTGTTGCAAATGAAGATATGATGATGATGTTCTAGCTTCATGCTGCAGATGATGACACTTCAGATCTATACTGAAGATGATGATGATGTTCCAGCTTCGTGCTACAAATGATGATGATGATGATGTTCCAGCTTCGTGCTACAAATGATGATGATGAGGATGTTACAACAAGCTGTTCCAATTGCTGATATTGATGTTGTTGAAAAAATTCTAATGATTTATAGATGTACCAGCCAGTGTTCCAGATGATGTTGTTGATGATGCCTCCTTCTCCCTCCTTCCGATGATGTTGTGTAGAGCCACACTTGTTGTTGTCAGTAGAATACCCTTCTTGTTAAGGGGGAGTGTTGAAATAATGTAACTTCAAAGATATTATACTTGTACTTTACATTATTATTACTCCTCCTTCGGGAGATGTCATTAACGTAAAAGGTCATGAGGTAAAACCTCCATTGTAAGCCGGGTCAATGGTACCCAAAAGAGTTTAATGTAATTATTATTTTGAGTCTCCCTAGAGAGATCAACCTAGCTAAAATAGTGAGGTCGGCCCAGTTAGGTTAAAAGGTTAAGTGAAAAGTAAAGTATAAATAGAGAGTATCACTCTCTCATTTGCACCATTCACCCACTCAAGCATTGCGCAAGAGAGGAAGAGGAAGGGCTGCGAAGGAGAAGGAGGATTGTTCTTGGCTCTTGTGTTTTGGGTTTAGTCTCTCTTTCTTATGAGACTTGTTCTTTGGACATTGTATTTTGGTAATCTATATTGAGGAAGTTTTTGCTGGGTTTTCTTCCCCTTGAGGGTTTCCTAGGATAAATTGTTGTGTACCTTGTGATTGTGTGTCATTCAGATATCCTCTTTAGTAGCATACAATCTTAACATCAAGGTTGAAAGAGACCACATCCTTTCATAGCTTTGATTGTGGAAAGAAAACATGACCCTTGTTTGGTCGCTATTGACCATGCTTTTGTACAGGATGCAGATAGGGTGTAGCCTTGATTATTTATCAATTTATTATACACCACACATTAGTTAGTATATAGACTTTAACGTTTGATCAGTAAATGATTTTGATTCGAAAACCCAATGAATTCATAGCTTAATATATATATATATATATATATATATATATATATATATATATATATATAAGTTGTGGAGGAAGGGTATAGTTCTAAATACCTATGTAAACTGCAACTTTGATTAAGCGTTAACTAAGCCATTTGTTTTAGCTAAGAGTAATGTGACTTTTTTGATGAATTAAAACTCTATCTAGTGGATTTGCTGCCCAGCGTAGGGGCGACCTCTCAACGGGAAAACATACGCCAAGAGAGGTTCAAATGGTTGGGTGGAACGTTGTAGTCAAGCCTCAAGTCGCCAAATAGTCATTTTCAGATAAGTTATTATCATTAGTTATGCTAATTTTTAAAATGATATACATTTACATAATTATTATTCTGGAGAACTATAGCATTTTCCAATTCAGTTGCAGTAATAAAAATATGAATATTAGCTCTTTTTAGTGCTCGAAAGTATCGAATTTTATGTTAATTGTGAAAGAGGTTCTAAGAAGATATCCTATTGTGTTGGGTTAGAATAATTAGGCAATTTGTATAGATGTTCAATTATTACAAATATGAGAATTCTTTATTGATGATTTCTTTATTTATTGTTAAATTTGATTACAAAGAATAATGGGCGGAATGGCAAATAACGGTTGATTACAAATCTAGTTAGGATTACAAATGGCTATTTAGCTAATGTTATAAATGAGTGTAACCAACGTAGATCCATCTCAAACCCGAATCTATCAAGCACCGAGAGGGATCTTAGGATTACAAATGGCTATTTAGCTAATGTTATAAATGAGTGTAACTAGCGTAGATCCATCTCAAACCCGGATCTATCAACCGAGAGGGATCCAATTTCTTGAGGTATATTTATTTTTTAAAATTTAAACTCAAGAAATTTGATCTCTGTTAATTGATAGATCCAGGTTTTAGTTTTAAGTTTTTATTTTATAAACGAATATATATTTTTTAATTACTTTTCATAATATTTTATTTTATGAACCAACATGGATTTCTATATTTTATTTTATGAACCAACATTAATTTTTTAATTATTGTTTTCTATATTTTTTTATGTTGTTTTGATTTCCATTATATAGCCATTGATTTCGAAGGTGTTTTTCAAACGAAAATACATGTAGTTACAAAATATATATTAATGGCCGACTTAATATATCATAATATATATTACTTTTTACAAATGTTACATGTTACATCCGTCATACTATTACTTTTTACATTTTATTATATTCGAAAAACGTTACATGTTACATCCGTTACATGTTACATGATCTCCCCCATACTATTACTTTTTTATTTTTACAATTTATTATATTTGACAAACGTTACATGTTACAAGATCTCCTCCATACTGATCTCCTCCATACAATGATTTATGATTGATGTATGCTCTAAAAATTGAGTTATGAATATTTAATTATTAAATAACCTGAAAATTCAATCACGATATCGTGAACATTTGATGCGATAGAGTTAGTTCAGGATTTTTACCTCGCTCTTACATTACATTCCTAATAAATATGAAGAGTGTTTATTGCTAAGCTCTAAATGATCATACGATAGAAATGTTTATCCTTAATATAATGATTGCTTTCACCTCGCTCTTACATTACATTGCTAATCAATAGGAAGAGTGTTTATTGCTAAGCTCTAAATGATCATACGATAGAAATGTTTATCCTTAATATAATGAGTTTAAGGCTTCTATTTAAGGCTTGATAAAGGTGAAGAGTAAAGTAGAGTGGTCTTATGCTAATATGTTCAAACAAACGAGAAGAAGCTATTGAAATAAATATGTAAAGGTAAAGATTGTGGCCAAGCCTCTTAGATGTTAGTGCCTCTTAGATGTTAGTGTGTAAGAGAATATTTATAAGATGCTATTAAATAGTAAAGATCTTTTAAAAAGGGTATGATGAGTTGTAAGCTTAGACTTAGCATTGAATATTTAATTGTAAACTGACAAGGAAAAACAAATTCCTAAATTTGAATTATTAAGGATAAGAAGTAAGTGGATTTTATAAATGATTATGATAAACAAGAAAAAGTTGCATTGCAGCAATTTCCTGCCATAGGGATAGCCAAGGTAGTGGGGAAATGGCTTTGCTCAATTTGTAGTTTTGATCACCACCTTAACTCTAAATTAGAGAAATTTGGATAGCTAAATAGCCCATTCCGTCTTGAAGGCAAGGAAGCACAAGCGTTGCTTTTGGATCTTCCGCACTAAACCTATTTCCTTATGTCCCATTATAACAATATCTTAGCCAATCAAAATTAGTTATAGATCATTTCAAAATGTTGTTTCAAGTTTCAAATTATCCCTATTTTAAGATTAAAGGAAAGGTCAATAGCTTGTACAACTTTTAGAATATTAAGAAACACATATATTATTAACCATTTAATGCACTCAAACTATATCTATATACATCCCATAATTAACACCAATGTCTATATCTCAAAATGTTGTCCAACAATTTCTTTTCATAACTACATACCAATAAAGATTCTTATGATGAGAGAACCTCTTTTTTTTTTTTTAATTTTAAATGATTTTAACTTTGATTTCACCATATTTTGGGTGAAGTAGAAGCATTTTTTATGTAATGTCTATATTATAAAAGAACCACTAACACTGCTATTAAGGAGAGAACCATGGGTTGGCACCGACGCCCTATTGTTGGGGATCCATTATAAGATGAATGGATGTGTATTTTTTTTAAATAACAAAATTAAAAAAAATACTTAGTACTGAGAGAGACAATACAAAAGCATAAAAATTTCATAATTCTACCAGTAGAATTTTCATAATTTCTCTGTTCGGGACAAACGAAGAATTAGAAACACAGAGCGCTTCCTTTTCATTCCGTTCAATCCTCGCTGAAAAAGAGGAAAAGCTACAAGGCAGCTAATTCCCTGCCAATTAAAGCATGCACTGGCTATTATGGGATGGTATACACCAGGTAGCATCAGAGAAACAATTTATAAGAATATCGACACAATTGAAAAGGCCTCCGATGAACTGCTCTGAACCTTCATTGCATTGAATTTTGTTGCAGTGGAGAATCCACTATATTGCTATGTATTGGATTGAACTGGATGACAGTGGAGAATATGAGTAGCTTCAAGAAAGTGCTCGGAGTAGCAATGGAGAATATCGACAATTTAGACTTAGAGAAAAGGATTCTATCAGACCGTGTCTCTTCAATATGATGCATCCCGAGTTTTTGCATTCGAAGAAGTACAGAGAGACTGGAAGAACATGAATCTATATAAACTTTGGCTTTGCATTCGCATTGTTGCAACAATATGATGTTTCTGCACTGAATTGAGAAGCATGTACCATTGTCCTTTTGAATTTTTCAAAAGATAGAAAGGGATTTTAGTTAAAGATTGGCATCAAATGGAGAACAACTCGAAACACATTGGGCCTTAGCATATGTGTCTCTTTCCCTCCCGAACTTGAGGATTTGGAATCAGGAGGTCCAAGGTTTCAAATCAAAAACTGCTTAAGTGTTTCCATTCAAATTCAAGAAAAGCTTGTCGAAACTCCTTAGAGCAAGTAGCTTGTTTCAAGCCTTGGAGTGAATTGTCATCCTGTCAACGGCCCGAGATCGGATGCCCAAAGTCCGTAGCTGTGAAATAGGGATACCGCTATGTCTCCTAAAACCATATGTACCATTATGTAGAAAATAGTCACAAATTTCTTGAGAGAAGAATTATTGAGATGAGAGGTCTTGTTCTATATTGGGGCATTTTGATTGTAGAAGAAAAAAAGTTTGTTGAAAGAAAGTATTCTCCCGAGATAGCAATTTTGAAAATACTATCAGATATGGAGTTGGAAGTTGTTGGCTTGCCAAATAAAGGACACCTAGAAATAGTTACTTCTATATGACAGAGTGTGGGTCGATATTTCTAGGCTTTTATCTAGCTAGTCTTTTGAGAGCAGTTCTTTGAGGCTTATGTTGCGTTGCAGAACTGCTCCTTCTTTGAGGCTTAAATATTCTTTAACCGCAAACAAAGAAATTCATTAAAATAACTTCAAAGGAGAAGTATAACTGTAAGAAGTAATTATACACAATCCATCTTGGATTGCCCTATTAAACAACCAACAACCTAAATCTAACTATCAAACTGTTTTAACTTTAAGCTATACACACGGGATTTTCTCAATTGTTTGATATCTCCCCAACAAAAAATACAAGGCAGGGAACATAACCAACAACTTAAAAGGTTTTGAAGCCAACCTGTATACCAACAGTCATACTCAAGAGAGAAATCTTGTGTGCTCCAATATTTAGCTTAACACCAGATGAAAACCTTATTTTATGGTTCTCCCTGCCTCCATACTGACTTCCTGCAAGCATCCAAGGAAACTTTAAACCCAATTTGCAAAACCCTGGAATAATTATAGCTCTAAATTATCTATACTCCTGTTTAATTTAGAAAAAAGCATCACTGTCATAAACAAGAATTTCCTGTTATTCACTGATATGAGTCTCAACACATCAACAAGTTGAGAAGTGTACAATTATAGCCAAGGTTTTATGCTAAATGAGCAAATACATGCAAGATCACCATTTACGAAGACATGCAATGCATGACCTGCTGACTGTACAGTAAGAACTGGAAGACCACCATTCTTTATAAAGGGTTCATCTCCATCAACTTCCACACTGCTTAAGACATGATTTAATTATTGTCTAAGAAGACATGCCTACAAATTAAAACTTTGCGTTTAAATCATAACTTAATAAATTGAGCACCATCAAACACCATTCCTGTCAATCAATGTTGAAAATCACAACACTAATACAGTTGCAACCAGGATAGATTACATATTTTTTGGACAAATTATAAAACTATAGTTGCATGGGAAGGTAACAACAAATTTTATGAACCCTATGATTCATGTTAGTACTCCTCTTCTCTCAACTAGGTCTCAATAATTTGTATTTTAAGTTTCACACATTTAATGGATATGGGCCAATGCAAGTATGATAAGTGGACATTAATAATGAAATGAGCGGGGAACAATTCAATATAGGAAAGGGGAAAGATGCAAAATGTCAAAGATGCAGTTATCAATCTTAACAAAGAAGAAAGAAGTCCATGGTTTTTAGCTAAAGAATCAAATGCAACAATCTTAACATACAATCTGAAAGTGCAAATTAAAAAAAGTTACACAATTCAAATCCAAGCATGCTCTTTCACAAGGAAATTCCACTAAAATTTTCAACTTTGACCACGCTAATTGGCATCAGTTAGGGAGAAACTGCAATGAGAAAACAAGACGAGGAAAGTGGTGATGTCTCACCTTGTTATGTACCACACGTAATCAGTATTATCTCTTGTAATGTTTATCTGCTCTAGCAAACCCACTGAAGTGGTGGAAATGTCCTCAAAAGAGGCAATATTTTCATCAAAAGAATCCCAACCAAACCCTCCAACAGGTGCCATTTTCATTTGTGATGTTTGTATGTCAACCTATGAAAACAAGAGAACCATCATTTAAATAGATCCTATTGTAAGAGAAGTATGTAGATTTAAAAAAAAGTGAAACACACCTCACTATGGAAGGCAGAAAAGCAGTGCACTAAACTAGAAAGCTTAATGTTATACACCAATAGAAAATGCTGAATTAAGAAACAGAACAATCTCCAGATAAAATTATCCCTTCACAATACCCAAGAGGATCTATTAATATAATGTTTTTGCATTGGACATGCTACAATATACATGTCAGTGAGGAACTTGATTAATTGTTTGATGCACGTAATCAGTTATTGCAACCCGAATCTAGATTCTATACTTCCATTTTTCTAGTTTATGCTCAAGTTAGAATAAACAAATTGCATCAAAAAGGGATCAACATCCAAATACTCTAAATTCACACAACAACTTTAATAAGTTGTCTGAGCTTAAAATCAGAATGGATAACAAAGAATAAAGCGCCTTGATACTATGAGATTGATATAAAAAAATAAAAAAAACAAGAATCACAATTTTAATAGCTCAACTTTATCACCTTTACAGTATTGAAAACCACATTTCTGCAATCAGGGAGAATGCTAACAGACCACGGATCTATTTTAAAGTGTTCACCATTAAATATGACTCTCGCAACAGAACTTGAACCCTAATTTACAAGAAATGCAGCACAATTTCCAGCTCCTGCAGAATACACATAAGCCTGAATAGACAATGGGTAAGTCAATTTTGTCCCACAGAGCATCCTTCTAAAAAAGTAGGAGAAACCTTTCTATTCTATTTCTACATGGAAAGCATATATCTACAGTGCAGTCAAAGAAGCTTACTTGTTGGAAATGCCCAAGAGATGTAACAACAGGATCGCCACTAACTAAAGCAGGCTCACAAAGCTTTATGTCTTTGTGTAATTCCTTAAGATGACCCCACTTTGGCTGCCGAATAAGTCCTGCCAAAGACAAACAGTCAAAAGCAATAGGTTGTGTTCCAAAGGTCACAAGCCATTTCACTGTTCAGAAAGCTGGGAATTGGAAGGAAAAGGCAAGCATTGCATAAACCTTGAATATTTCTGTTGTTTTTTTTAATTTCTAACAATGCTCTTTCTATTGCAGTTTCTTTATATTAGGCCCAAGAAGAGAGAAGACCTTATAACATAATTCACTTTCCTTTTCAAACAAATATATAACCTAATAAATTGCTTAAAGATGAAATATAAATCCTGAAAAACTTCACAATTCTGCAATACTGTGTAGCAAATTCGAGTGAAGATTGTTAAAAAATATTATCACATCCAAGATATAACATACCATATTCATCTATGGGTGCATCATAGACATAAGTGGTTGCAACAAAAGGCCCACCTGCGGTACGGCCAAAATTTGTTCCTCCATGGTACTGCAATAGAAACAAATTAGAATAGTACATATTGTAGTCAAAATTTCCATAAATGAATGTCACATGCTAGGTCAATCCAATTTATCATGCGCAAACCCTACCATGTAGTAGTTTACAAAAGATCCACCATTCACAAAAAAGCGAGCAACTGCAAAGGCCAGATCTTCCACTGGTCTATGAGGAGATGCACCTCCAAATTCAGTATACCTAGAAAACCAAACACAATGTTTCAGGTTACTATAAGTTGGAATTACATTTACCACTGACTATAAAGTATAAACATTGCTGCATATCTTCATTTTTCAATTTGTCCCAGTAAAAAATTTACCACACAGCTTAGAATCTTCAAAATATTAGTTTACCAAAGGAGGCATTACTAACATTGCCTTCAACTTCTTACTTCTTCTTAACAACATTTGAAGTTCGAAATAAATTTAAGCCTGAAGTAATGTAATATGTTATTCCATCAATTGAAAGTAACTACAAATTAATCTCAGTAACTACAAGTAACTACAAAATAATCTCAGTACCAACCACTCCAGGCTTCCGTCCACATTGTTGGCTTATAAGGCTTGTTAGGTACAAAGTTGTCGCAGTAGAAACCATTGCAAGTGTTTATATGTTTCAAATATTAAACAAGAAATAAGGTAAAACAATGGAAGCTCAGAAATCTCTATACAGGTCATTACAAGATTAAGAAAAACAGAATGCAAAACCCTGAAAACCCCACAATCTATTAAATGGCAACTATCCTCCTTTCAATTACACTCAATAGTAGTCATTCATTGAAATGAAAAATGGCAACTTCTTTGTGTTTACACTCATTACTTATTTCAAATTCCATTAATATGAATAGTACAGAATATGCAAAGGTAACTAATTCAATTGATGTAACTAGTGCAACATTTTGATACAATTTGACAAGTTCATCCAGAGACAGGGGTCACTAAGTGCCCAATTAAATATATTATCATATAAACATGTAAGTGGGTGTTGATAACATAGCTCACCACAGGGTCTGGTGCATCATCCTATTTGCACATAACCCATGGTACACCAGTATCCATTCCCACAGCCATCTGAGCAACCCAATTTTACATCAGATGAATTGCTAATGAGCTCCCACAGGGAAATATCCTTGTTGCTGTAGAAAGTGTTGATGATGAGGCTGAGCAAATTAGACAACATCCACCATTATAACTCTGATAAACTAGAATAGGGAACCAAATAACTAACAGAAGAAATTTGGAACCCTCCAAACCCCGACCTAGAGTAGACGCAAAAATCTTCAATTAGATATCAGGAAACTCGATCGTATCACAATCCCTAGCGCTCATGCTCACACCTTTAAGAATGCGTTTTGACGTGCACACAATAATGGCTTCCTTGCGTCTTCCTGCGATGAACGACGAAGCTTAACAACCATGGAAGGAAACACTATAATATCTGGTTTCTGGAGAGTTCTTGAAGAGCGTATCTGGAGAGTTCTTGAAGAGCGTAAGAGTCAATTCAAAACAAGTATTGTACCAGCTACTATACGTGGCAATTTTATATAATTTTATTTATTTTTAAATTCAAATAAATAAAAGCACTCCTGCAGGGATTTATGTCCCATCAGGAGTGCTTTTAACCAATCAAAAAATCAAAATTTTGTAATTAAAAAATTTATAAATTTATTTTAATTTTTAAAATATTATATTTATTATTCAAATTTTATTAAACATTACAAAACATTGTAAATAATTTTATGTGAAAAAAGCAAATATTGCAAGTCAATGAGGTTTGACTTTCCAATGGAAAGCTAAATGTATATTAATATCTTTTTGCTAAAGTATAATTTTGTTTTGATTGATTTTTCACCAAAATTGTGGTGATTTGGATCAACTTAAATAAGTCAATTTTTTTAATGGTAAAGTTTCTTGGTCAAAGTTCCTTTTAATCAAATGGAACTATCATATTTATCAAAAACAAATTATTGTTATTGTATTTGGGGAAGAATTTCTTAGAAAAAAGGGTTGAGTTTGTACATTCCTTAACTTCTTCATTTATGTATTATGCAATTTAAAATGTTATTTAGGGGTTTCATATTTTTTTGTATTGAGGTTAGTTTGATTGTAAACATGAGGAAACTCAAGATTGCATTTTTTTTTGCTTTAAAAACACAAAACAATCATAAATTAGTTTTTAAGGTGAACCAATAGAGATAACCCAACATTGTAGATATTTAGGACTAGATTTTAATGAGAAGATAAGGTGGGAGGCATGTAGGAGGAAAATATTGCAACTTGGGTGGGAAACATTCTTCCTACTACAAAAAAGATGCAACACAACAAATGCAATTGCAACAATCATTCTTTCAAACATTGATAACCACATATTCTTTTATGGATAGGAAGTATGGAAGTTGAATATATCCATAACCAAGTTTAGCTAATGAAAGAATACTTAATAACATGTTGTTTTAGAGTTGAAAATAACATTCCTTATGAGTTACTATCCTTGCGGAAACATAACTATACCCAATAGAATTTGAAGCCTTTAGAAAATTGATTTTGTACAAATAGACAATGGTAGTGCTATACACTTATATGTTTATGATTAATATAAACTAAGCTGAGCTAAAATGAAGAAAAAAACATGGAATTAAAATAGTTTAAAGAGTGGAATACAAAAGAGAAAATGTGCACAATAGAGAAAAGGGCATTGAAAATCATATACAAGAATGTAACACAAAGGGAAAATGGAGAAAACTTGCAAAAAGAAAACAATAATTCTACATAGACAACTTCAATAGAATGTGCATATAAAGCACAACTCTACTTGAAGCTTATACCATGTCGGAAACATGTAATAGCACAACTAAGAATCAACTCACACAAGTTGAGATGTGGAACATGTAGATGAGACATTTAAGAAGTTAGAAAGTGAGCAATGTTTTTTCGATAGTGTGCAGCATACTAATAAATAATATAGAGTTTGAATTTGCATATCAAAGATTGGGACAGTAGTATCTAGTGAGAGGTATAGCAAAGTTCATTGAGAAAATGATATGGAAAGAAGTAGATGCTTGAGAATAAAATCACATGGCAACTAGTCTTAATGCAAAGAGAAGAGGATCAAATCCAAATGAATATGTTAAGTGCATACTTTGAATCCTACCATTGCACCACTAACTCTACTTATCATAATTTCTTAAAAAACTATACAAAATATAAACTTTATTAAATCACATCATGATTCAATATAATAATTGCACGAGCTAGGTGCTTTACAACCCAGTATGGGGGAGATGTTGCCATGTCCAAAATAGAAATTTAAAATTTAAACCCGAATCTATCAAGCAAGAGAGGAAACAAATTTCTTTAGTTTAAGATAATAATAAAAAAACTACACCACGAGAAATTGGATCCCTCTCGGTGCTTGATAAATCCATATTTAAAATGGATCTCTATTGATGTAGAAGAATATATTATCTATTATCTTAGATCTATGATTTACAAACTCTCCTATTACTTTCCCTCGTTCATTCTAAAATAGTACCAACCCATCAAACTATCAAAATATATATATATAATTTTAATTTTAAAATTAATAATATATACAAACATATAATTTAATAAAACAAGTATTTTACAAACTTTAAAAATTATATTTCTTTTTTTTCTCCAGAAAAATAAACTCTAATGACTTGATATTCAAGAACTTTGAATCAAAGACCACTTACATACTCAAAAAATAAATAAATCTATGTTTATGATTAAAGTTTAATATTCCATAAGAAATATATGACCCTAAAAATATATGTTTTCTTCTTCAATAAAAAAAAAAAAAGATTTCTACTAGCTTTATTGAATAAAATGTCCACTTGAAAAATTGAAAAATATTTATATTATTGATCATACCATTAACTTACCTTTAAACAAATTTTTACACCTAATATGATATATGGTCATATTGTATAAAAATAATTTTACTGCTTTTAGTTTCTCTTCTGAAAAAAATGATATATAATAAAAAAGCGCAAGACACGATTAAAGAACATAGTCTCTATCCCTAATTATAGATTATTTGACAAAAATACAATCTGTACCTACACATCGAAAGTTTAATCCGTAGACCTAATTATGATGGTGGAGAATTGGACGAGTTTAATCCGTAGACCAAATTATGATGGTGGATAATTCGACGAGTAATTTATGAAGGTAGAAAGCCAGCACGCATATATATGCAAACTCAAATCAAAATAAAATAAATACTATACACATGTCATTTTTATAAAGTTTTGTTTTTTTAATTAATTTTATTTATTTTGAAATTTTGAAAATAAAAATGACTCCATTAGAGGATTATGTCCCATCCTAACTGTACTTTACCAATCATAAAATAAAAATATTGTATTTTAAAAATTATTAAATTTATTTTTATTTTTCAAAATATTAGGTTTAATATGGAAATTATATAAAATATTAAAAAACATTGTAAAAAATTTTGTTTCAAAAACTCAACTAATGTAAGTCAATGATGTTTGACTTTCAAACAAAAAGTATATCCCTGCCTTCGCAGGAATAATAAAGAAAAGTATTGAGTAAACTTTTATTGGATGATTGTATGAATCTTGATGTACATTAGAATAAATGTGACATACAATGGAGAATTGTTTTAAGATGTCATTATCTTGTAAAATAACCCAACTCCCTAAGTTGTTAAGTATAGTTATCATATAGTCCTCATTTAAGATGATAAGTCTATATAAGGGACAATTATAAATTATTTGGGAGTTATATTTTGTTATGTGGATGTTAAAAAGTGAACTAGACCTTCTGCTTAGCTAATTGGTCTTAAACTATTCCATGAAATAAAATTAAAGGAAACTGCAGTGAACGTATCCGTTCACTAAGTTAATAGTCGAATCCGACTCTCATATTGGATAATAAGTAAGACTAATATATTAGATGATAGGATAAAAGATGATATGTTACAATGATGGCCCTACCTTAAATATAGCTCGGGCATTTGATGTTGAGGAGACGCCTCATTTCATAACCTAACTTTAGTTAACCTAATTATTAATTATTTAATTATTATCTTATTTTATGTTCGTAGCATTGCCACCCTCTTAGAAAGGCTTTGTCCTCAAAGCCTTATAATGTTTCTGCATCATTTTATGTGGTGTCGTAGATGACGAAACATGTCGATTCGAATTGCTAAGAGTCGAACATAACTTTTGATATGTCAACGGATCAATCCATCCCAAATTGATTTGTTGTGGACTAATGGGATTCCCTACTGATGTGTCGTTAGGAGATTTGATCACATTAGTACCATTATCTTTCGACATTTCCCACTTTCTCAAATATCGGTTTTTATGGTTGGGGTGTCGATAGGGAACTTTCACAATGTCATTTTCGTTTACAAATGTCGCCTTTAGAGCACCGATCTGAGTTGGAAGTTGTATTTTTGTCTCTTGAGGATTTAAGTTTTTGTTTTGTATCTTTTCCAACTTGTTTTCTAACTGCCTATTATCATTTTGAAACTTCTTAATCAATTCGACTTGCGATTTTCTGTCATCTTCAGATGTCTTAAGTTGTTCCTTAAGATCTTCATTGTGACTTTTGATACAACTATTTTCTTCCTGCTTGTCTAGAAGTTTCCCTTCAATGTCGTCCATAGATTGTTCTATCTTTAGGCTATTTTTCAACTTCTTAATTTTTGTGACTAGTATCTTGTTATGATTTCTTAGTCTAAAAATTTCTTCAGCATTGTTAGATAATGCTTTATTACTCTTCGCGATCTCTGATTTATGTGTTTTTTTAGAGTCGTCATTTTGTTGTTGAAGAACTTTTATCTGTTGTCGACATTGGACGACCTCTGATTCTTGACTTTCTAATTTATGTCGTAACTGCATTAGTTCTTCATCTTTGTTGCTAACGATTTTGTTCAAGCGTATTATTTATGCTTCGTAATTATTTATTTCCTTCTTTATATCTTGATTTCCTAACCTCTGATTGAATTTATTTTTGGCTTTTAATTCATCAATTTGCACATACAATTTTTCTATACGACTTTCCTGGTCAAAGATTTTGATTTCATTGTACCTTTCTTGTAATTCAATTCTTATTTCTGAACTGTTATTTATGTCGCACCATTCTTCATTGTCTTTTCGATAACGTTTTAACGTGGCTTCTAATTTTTCTCGCAAATCGGCTTCCATGGTTTTTGATTTTTTCGACGGTGGAATGATCTTTTTTTATTTCTTTGATGAGTGTTTCTAAACTTGGTCGTCTTTCTTTGACTTGACTTATCCAACGATGGATAGTCTCTGCTAGATCTTCACTTCTTGTCTTTTTTCTTCGATTTGTCTTCTGTATATATATTTTTACGCTTTCTTATAATTGCAATAATTTACAATTATTGAGTAATAATTCTTATTATCAAAGTAATAATAAATATTATTATTATTATGGAGAAGATTTTAAGAATTTAAATAGGATAATAATAAAATATTATTATCAAATTTATTTTGAAATGGAGTCAATTTAGACTTTTAAGATATAATAATAATTATGGGTTATTATTATTATAAATTTGGATACAAAATTTTTATAAAACAATATTATATAATAATAGTAGTAATATTATTATAATAATATTTTTTTGTTTTATAAAAATTCGTTTTGTTTGTAGGGTTTCACATGGACGGAGGTAGGAGACAGCGGAAAGGTGGCCGGGGGGAGGTGTTGGAGGGCGTGGCCGGTGGAAGGCGGAGGTGTACGCAGGAAGTGGACGTCGCAGCAGTGGGAGGGGGCAGGACGCAGGGGAAGAGAGCGGGCCGATGGGAGCTGGGCGTGGAGAGTGGTGGCATGGATGGTGGAGAGGGAGCTGGCCGGAGATGACGTGGGGGTGATGGGAGATGGAGGGAGGGAGAAGACGTGGGGGTGTGGAGTGGGTGGAGACGGCGTGTGCAGACGCAGAGAAGGGAGCGTGGACGTGGGGGGCAGCGTGGAGGAGAGGTGGGGGAGGTATGCGGGAGCGGAGGGCTTGTGCGTGGGATGGCGCAAGGAAGAAGGGGAGGGAGAGTAGTATGGTTGTGGATCAGCTTCGGTGGGTGTGTGAGTATGTAGGTGGATGGATTGGAGGTGCAAAAAAAACTCAGCGCAGGTGTGGAGTGGACGTGGGATATGGGAATCCACACAGGGAGGGAGTGCGATGGGAGAGATGAAGTTTGGGAGGAGGATAAAAGCCTCGTGATGAAGGTGTGTTAGAGAAGCTCTGAAATAAATGGCCAAAAGCCTAGTTTCGGTCAAGGACCGGTAACTCAAGAAACTTGATAATTGGGCAGGAGCCAAGATGAGTGCTCTGATCCGTGAGGATAGGTGAGCCAAAATCGAGCTCAATGGTAGGAGGAGCCGAATCCGAGCTCAGGTTGAAGGAGCCGAAACTGAGCTCTGATACCAAATGCAGTGAATTGGGGTGAGATGGAAGACGTCGAAATGGTGGGATGAGGAGCCGAATCTGAGCTCAATTTGTTGGGAAGGCGGCGTAAGGGAGATGGCGGGAGGAGCTGTGGTGGAGATGGTGAGATTTCAGGGAAACCCTGTAGTGTGGCCACAAGCCAAGAAAAATCAGACAAAGTCTGAGGATATGGCCAAGGGCCGGATCAGCCAACGAGGCTCTGATACCAAATGCAGTGAACATATCCGTTCACTAAGTTAATAGAAACAACTTATTCATAAGTTACTTGTAAAAGAGATTGAACTCGATTCATTTTGACTAGTAAGTAATGTGGCTAACGTATTTGGGTTGTTGAATAAAAATTTAAGAAAACATTTTACACCCCGTATCTTGAGGGACTAGGGACTATTGCGGGTATTGGATTGTTACAAAACAATACTTCCTTGAAGGACATAAAATAGAGAAAACCCATGCCTAATTTCTAATTGGCCTTTTCAAGAAGAGGACTATTCTAGTAGTCGTGTTCCCACTTTGCAACATAAGTGGGTAGTCACACATGCAATATCTATTCAACATGCAGGTGTCTTAAATGGTACTCCCTGGACCGAAGATGCATATTGGATGGGGGGTGCAATTTAATTCACCCTCTATATGTTGAATATGTATTGACTTACACAAGAAATTACAAAATATTTACTAACATTCAATATTTGCGATAATTGGCGAGTTCAAATTTCAATTTCTTCAACTAAAGTGCTTTTTAGGATTTTAGTTTGCGTAAGAAATTATATATTTAATTCCATCCATGTAACTTCAAAATCAACTTTTTCATGTTGAAGCATAAATTCATGTTATTAAGTACCAATCCCCATGGAATCGACCCCAAACTTTTGTCTGGTTCTTCATCTTAGGATAAAATATCTTGTGGATTGTATGATACCTATCTATTTATAGGATTTCAATATCTAAATATATAGATAAAGAACCATGGCAAATAATTGCATTGGTAATGTCATGGAATATGCATAATGTTGAATATTGTATGATGGAGTAATATAGTTCAATTGAGCGAAGAATGATGTAGTGGAACATCATTCACATTAGTTGAGGTGGGGATGAGTTCAACATGGGAGGGTTATTAGTTTTAAGAATATTTTAAAACAAGTGCTATGTTTAAGACCTCTTTTTAAATTTGTATTATTTCTTTATGAAAATGCATAAAATTTGGTTAAATTACAAATATTTTGAGTCACAAATGTTTACACATATAGAGTTGTAGTTTAAGATAATCCTTACTATCCACAAAAGGTGGTCTAGAATTCGATTTTAGACGTAGTCAATCTTGCCAACCTCAAGTGATCGATAGTTGATTTAATTGATGCCTATTGCAGCCTTTGATGGTGACTATTACTGATAGCCTGTTGATTAGTTTTCATTAATTGGATTTCAACTTTTAAAGTGTTGAAACTTGGTTTAATGCCCATCTGTTGCCTTGGTTGAAGTTCCCTGAGATTGGCCAAAAACAACCATGCAACAAAAGAGTAGTGTACTAGACAATGTTAGTAATATAGCACTTTTATAGGCATTAGATGTGTGTGTGTGTGTGTGTGTGTGTGTGTGTGTGAGAGAGAGAGAGAGAGAGATTATCATTGTATCCTTTAAGCCATGTGGTCTAAGCATCCCTCTAAAATATTGCCTTTGGCTTGATTGGTTGATGTATATAAACCAAATGTCTTTTTGATTCAAGAAACAACGAGTGAGTGTGAAAAGAATGTGGAGGTTTGAGTAAATTATTTTGGGAGCGAGATTTCATTGCAATTGATGCTATAGGTAATTCTAGTGGTTTGTTTACGAGGTGGAAGAAATCCATCTCCTTATGTTATTTGATGTTTTTGATACAGGTACTTGAACACAATTGTTTTTTATTATATTGGTCACAGAATCTCAATTATAAATTATTATGGCCCATATGTGAGTAGGTAGGAGTTATGGAATACGTGTTTTTCTCTGGACTACCTAAAGGGGGATAAGGTGATAATTCGTGGAGACCATAACTTTACAATGAGTGGAGATTAGGCATGGGGGGTCTCAATATGAGTGGATTGTATGGTAGATTTCTTCAAGCATAAAATTAATATAGGAGGTCGGCTTGGTCGATTTGGAGCCCATAAAGCTCATGCCTACCTAGAGAAATAAGAGGGTTGGGAAGGGTAGGGTCTTGAAGAGTCCGGATAGGTTTTTATTTAAGATATTTTGATTAATGATGTCAATAGAATCCAAACTTGGGTGGAGTATGAGGGAAATTCTAATCATTGTGCCTTTCTCGTCCAAATTGAAAGGCATGATGATAAGCATGTTGGACCTTTCAAATTTAATCCACAATGGTTAGAGGAGGAAGAATTCCAAGATTGTGTTAAAGAGGATTGGGTAGCTTATGACATAAATTTTGATGAGTCTACAAGTTATTAATTTACTAAGGCTTTTATAAACATAAAAAAAAGTCGTGGGTTTATGTATACTAATAAAAGGAAGGATAAGGATCAAGATCATAGACTAGTAGGAAGGGAGACATATGAGTTGTTTGATCAGAATGTGCATAGCATTTTCAGTGTAGAGGAGATGTTAAGATTCAAAAACTTATAACTAAGGAAGAGGAGAATTCTAGAGTAGAGAGAGGTTGAGTGCCAGATGGAGAGAAAAGAAGTATGGATTGAGCAAGATGATGAAAAGATGGAGTATTTTAATAATTTTGTGAACCACAAAAAATAAGATCAATACAATATGAGAGTTTCAAATCCACGTTGTAGGGTAGTTTATTAATATCTTTCCAAGATTATCAGTGATAGGAGTGGCAGCATTTTCCAATCTTTTCATAAGCAACATGCGCGGGCAAATACATCAAAGGTCCTAAAACTATCATTTTGTTTTCCCAACTTTGTAACTATAGAGCACAATAATATGATGAGGGAGGAGTTGTCCAAGTAAGAGTTGAAATCTATTATGGCTTTCTTAAAAAAGATAAAACTCTAGGAGTTCTTTCTTGCCTTTTATGATGTGATGGAATCCATTGAGAGTTGTGGAGGAAGTTATAAATTATGGAAAAGTTTTGGGAGCTATGAACTCAACTTTTACTACTTTGATCTCAAAGAAAGATAAATCAATTTATTTTGATGAGTTCCAACCCATTTCTTTATTTAAAGGTGTGTACAAAATAATAGCCAAGATTCTTGTTGTCGCAATTTTCATTTTTAACATTTGTTTTTTTTTCATTGCTTGTTTTGATGTTATATCTCTAGAGAAATTTGTTTTTTTAGTAGGAAGGAAAATCTTTGACGCTATAGAAACAACGTAGGGGGGTTTACATTCCATTAAAGCTAAAAAGATTCCAACAATGGACTTGAAGCTAGATATTTCAAAAAATTTATAAGACAGAGTGAGATGGTTGTATTTAAAGTTGATATTCTTGCATGTAGGTTTCAATTTGCTCAATGTAGCATGGATTATGGGTTGTATCACTTTATTTTTTATGGTGTTCTTGTAAATGGTTTCATGTTTGATTTCTTTAAACCTTCATGGGGTCTTAGTCACAAATGTCATTTATTTGTTCTACCTTTTCTGCTGCTAGTGGAAGGTTTGAGTAGATCCATTATGGATGCCGATAGAACGTGAATTTTTGTAGGAAAAAATATTGGGGTTTTGTTCACTTAACAGATGCTCTTTGTTGAAGATGTTTTATTATTTCCCAATAGAAAAGATAGGGAATCCAGAGAGTCAATGAAAATTTTGGATAAAATATGGCACAACTACGAGTATGGAACTCAATGTTCAAAAGTTCGTTATCTATTTTTGGGGGGTTGTAAGATGAAGTTGAGGTTATGCTAGCTAGGATGCTCCCTTTCAAAAAATTAACTTTTTTCATGAAGGTTTTAAATACTTGAACTTTTTGTTGAAGCCAAATGGGTATGGAAAAAAGTAATGGGAACAGATCCTTGAAAACGTGGGAGCTTGAATAAATGTCTGGTGCAATAGATGACTCTTGATAGAAGGGGGATTGACTTTGTTTAAGTCAATATTGGTGGGTATCCCATGTTTTGGCATATAGTAGCTTATATTCCAAAGGGATTCTTAAGAAAATAAGGAAAATTTTCTTTGAATTTTTATGGTATAGAAAGAATGACAAGAAGAAAATCCCATTGATAAAATGGTGAAGTGTTGCTTGCCCAAAGGATATGGGTGGGTGGGCAGTGAAGAATATTCATATTTTTGGACGGGTCCTTGCAACAAAATTCTTATTTCAAGCCATGAAAATGAATGGGTTATGGAACAAAATTATAGAACGGAAACATATTAAATCTGATACCTTTTTAAAAAGGGTAAGGAACTCAAGGGAGAGTATTAAAAATATCATAGTATATAGGAAGGCCATGGCACTAGATTTTCCTATTATTGGCTTGGAGGGTGGGTTCCAAAGAAAAACATAGAGTAGTTGTTGATTCTATATTGGGTTGTGGTGAAGAGGTGGGAATGGCTACTATTTTGATTAAATAACTCCATGAGAAAGGAAATATTTTGTTGAATCAAGTGTGGGATCTTATATATACGGTATTTGGCATCAAGGTTGGAGATTGCAAAGGATATAGGCCTAGTAGGTGAGAATATAGGTCTATGCAAAACATTTATTGGAGGTCTAAAAGAGTGTTAGATTAGGCTGAAAAAGGAAAGGAGTGCTCTAGATTAGGAAAAAAACAAGATCGAAGGGGAATATACAACAAAGTCAGGCTATAAGATAATGTTGGAGGATGGGATACAAGAGATTTCTTGGTGGTGGAGTAAAATCTAGACGATTAAAGTTGAAAAAATACTTGTGATTTTCTCTGGTTAGATTTCTTGAACAAGGTTCAACTTGGGATGTCTTGTAGAGGTGCAAAATTCAAGGCTCGAATATTTGTATATTGCTTTACTTAGAAGAAAAAAATTCAAAATTGTCAATTGATTGCTCTTATGTGCATCTCAATTGTGGAAGGAGGAAAATTCATTGACAACTATTCAAAATGTGTGGGAAGAGGCCTTAGTGGAAGAATGTTTGAAACAATGATTTTTAAAGGAGTAGAAAAAGCTTCAGGGTTTTCCACATCTAAACTTACGAGGATTTGGTTAGTAAGTTTTTTTTTAAAGATAAGTATGTGCCTTCTTTTCATATTCTTTCTCAAGTATGATCAATGATTTATGGGATGAGAGTCATGCGAGAGATCTCATGTATTGGAAGCATTATCCATTAATAAATCAAAGTTTCGGGGATTTTTTTATGGAGTGATTCAGCAATCTTCAGAAGTGAGTAGCACTGGAGGATTTTTATACATTTCAAAATCTCATTTGATTAAGTTCAAAGCTACACTTGGTTTGAAGTTAAATAATTTTGCAGAGTTAGCGGCCTTAAATCTCTTGCTTTCTTTAGTCAGTGAAAGGCATATTTCACAACTCCAACTTTGGTCAATTTTTATACTTATCTTAAAAGGATGTGGTTCCTCCTATATGAATAAAATATTTATGTAGAACATAATCTTAAAAAAATATAAAATATATTTTTATAAAACAATATTAAAATAAATACAAATTACTATTTTAAAATATTTATATCAAACACTCTTGAAACACTATATAAAATATATAAATACTAATTTGAGCAAGGAATTTGGCATCAGAGGTCAACGGAAATAAAAAATTCAAGGAGTCACACTGGAAGCTGTGATCACTAATAAGCATTTCATTCATCAACAACAATAGCAATGACATTAATCAACAAAAAAAACAATGACAATTGGTTTGATTAAGTGACATTTGACAAAGATTGTTAATTGTTTCTTCATGCAATTAGTGCATATCTCTTGCTAGGATTGGGCCTTTGTCTTCAGTGCTTTGGTCATTTCTCATCACCTCCAACTCAAAAATGACATAGGGATTTAGGTGTTAATTGTTTTAGTGAAAATTGTCATTTACTTCTGCAATGTCCCCATCCAAATAAATACTAGAAGGGAAAATTCCACCAATCTACTAGTTCCCTGGGTTGGGGTGGAAACATTTGGATTTTGAATAAGGGAGCTAATAAACCCCAAATAGACATTAGCTTGACATTAATCTATTAAAAGGGGATAAATAAATATTTACAGTAGGAAAATAAGGAGGCACTTGGTCATGGAGGCACATTGGAGGCACATTGGTGATGTGGGACCCACACAAAGCAAGATTCCCTATGCCACATGGCATCCCATTCTCACCCATTCGAATCCGAGGTGGAGTCTAATGTTCTTGGGGGAGTTGGAAGGTCATTATACTTGGCATGACTCAATGAAGGTCGAATTGGAGTGGAAGAGTAACTCCCATGGAAGAGGAAGAGGCATTTTAGAGATATTGAGACACTTGGGCTAGATTCCCTAGCTTCAATGACAACAATGATGAATATGCTATGACACTTATGACAAAAATTAGACTTGATTGCTGACATCTGACCAATATGAAATGGGAGGGCTAAAAATAGCCTCCAAGAGGGTGCACAAGGGAGTTAGGGCATCCAAGAAGCCTCCTCATTCAAAATGGTGGAAGATGGAGTCTAGGAATTGTTGGACAAGTGGCACACATTGGAATCTCTTCCCAATTCGAGTTGGCATGAAGCTTTTGGAAGGAATTAGGACCATGGAAGGATTTGGAAGTTTATAAAAGACAAGAACAAAGAAGTAGATGGGATTTTGATCATTTCTCATTTTGCATATTGGAGATCATAGCTTGTCCATGCTAGTGGAGTGTTTACTCTACTTGCCTTAGTACCAATTTCAAGGGTGCAAGATTCCCATCCTAACTGGAAATTGGAGAGGCCATTCAGAACTTTCATTTGGAGCTACAATGGATTCATTTGTTGCAGGTTTAAGCTACAAGGTTGCTCGTGATCTTCTCTTCTTCAACTTGTTTCCACACCTCTCTCACATTTCTCTTCATATTTTGGCTCTTGGAGGAAGGGCGCACTTGGTGAGATGATGATATCTTTGGGGGAGATATTGTGGCCCCATTTATTTGTAATCTAATGTATTTAATATGTATTTTATGCTCAGAATAAGCTCAGGTCTAAACTCCAAGTGAAACTATTTAAAAATGCCAAACTATGTATGAATGGTACCATTTTCCCCTATATCTTGTTGTGAGAGCTTGGAGTTGCTTAGTTTCGATTTGTCTCAGTCAAACTCTATGATTTTATTTCTGTATGGAGAGACATTAATGTATTGAAGAAGTCTTGTGAACATTATACAATTAATTGGAACAATTATCTCAAATTTCATAGCAAGTTGTGGAGTTTTACTAGCATTTTCCCCTATGTGAAAGCATGTTTACAAATCTCTGATTTATGGGAGTTGAAGCAGCCTTTAGGAACTGATTAATGGTGCATTTTGGAGCCCATTGAATTCCTTTAAATATTCTATGTCTCTGTTCTGAAATTTGGGAGGTTCGTACTGCATTTGGGAAGCCATTTTTGTCCCCTACCCTTGGGGGTTTGAACCTCGAATTTACTAGTAAATTTCCCTATTTTATCTTGATTGTAAATGAATGTTGTAGAAGTCTTTTGAGAGTGTCCAATCATACATAAGACTCATTTTTATGTATTAATACCTTTCAAACACATTCAAACGCAGTTCGGAAGCATTTGGAGCCATTTGGAAGCATTTGAGTCATTACTAGTCTAAGGGATGAATTGGCCAAAAATTGCAAATTTTCTTAATTTTTACAAATTCATTAAAAGAGACACTACAAGTGGTAACTGAGCATGGTAATTGCACCTGATGTGGATGAAAATTCATGAGGACAAGGAGTCAAAGAAATCATCCCCCACCCTTAGAAACTGAAACTGAAAGTACTTTTGGTGAAAGGGAAGAAGCATGAGAAGAAGTGCATTCTTTCGTAACCATGATTAAGGATGAGAAAGGAACCTCTGGGATAAAGGAGAATGAGGAGTTTAAAAAATTCATGAAACCATTCTTTGAAGACATGAAAAAGAAGATAATGCAAGGGTTCGAATTGTTGGCTAGTCAAATTGGAAGCAAATTGGCATTAGGAGGGAGTAGTAGTTCTCCTTTCGAGGAAAAGAAGGCAATGGGTGAAAGTATTTTCTCAAAGAAAGGGCCTCGTAATCGACCTCATGAATTTCAAAGATCAACAAGAGATACAACACCTAAATTGATTGATTCCAAAGAAGATCCTAACACCCAATATGGCATGAATGAAGTTGTAGCAGAATGGCAGCAGTTGAGTGAAGATTGTAGAAGGCAAGGATAATTTAGGGGCGAAATTTAGCCCATGGGCTATTTTTCCATGTTTTTTTCCAAAAAAAGATTCGTCAATTTGCATTTTTTGAAGCCCCATTTCGCCCAATTTTGATGGGGTAAAAAATTTTCACTCTAAAAATCGCCAAATTATTATATAAACTATATAAAATCCTTAGAAATTGAAATAATTTTAGAAAAATATCGCCAAATATTTTATAGTTGACATTTTAAGAATTGGTAAGATTCGCCAAGGTTTATACACTTTTAAAAAAGTATGGGTCCTTAAAATTATCCCTAGTAGAAGGACCCTACCATTTGATCAATTCTTTATTGTCTCAAACAAGCTCAAAATGAGGGGAGGTAATATGACTCCCTTTCAAAATAAATAATTGAATTATTCCATAGGTAAAATGCCCCTTCCTACGTTTGATGGCTCATCTCAAAGTTCTGCAAATACTTGGATACAAAAACTAGATGTGTATTTTCAGTTGAATCCAATGGTTGAAGAGGATGCTCTAAAAATGGCTATTTTGCATATTGAGGGAGAAGCCAATGATTGGTGGTTCCATGGAATTAAAACTTTGGGACATGACCAGGTTACAACATATGAAGAATTTGTTAACAAGGTATTGGAAAGATTTGAGCAAAAAGACCCAGAAATGCCTTTAAGGAACTAGCACAATTGAAGAAAAGTGGAACCCCTGATGAGTACATGTTGGAATTCCAAAAACTATCAGTTAAGATGGATGATATATCTATGGTTAGATTATTATTGCTCTTTAATGAAGGTTTGGCTGAACCTTTGAATGGTTTAGTTAAGGCCCACAAACCTACTTCATTGAAAGATGCCATGAACTTGGCAAGAGATCTACAAAATGTGTTACCCAAGACAAAGTATCCTCCCAAGCCCAACTTTCCTTCCAAGTTTAGATTTGAAAATAAGCCACGAAAAAAAGATTCATTTGGAAAGGATAAGAAAGAGGGACCAAGCAAGGACGAACTCAGAAGAAAGAAACTATGTTACACATGCTTCCAACCATGGGTACCATGGCATAAATGTGCTAAGGGGAAAGCACAATTCATTGAAGTATTTTCTGATGATGATGAGTGTGAAGGGGGTATGGAGGAAGAAGAACATCTGTCAGCCCAAGAATAGGGATATGACACAACATAAGAATATCATCCATCACCTGACAAAGGGAGAATGGAAGTACTTTCAGGAGTGCCTCGTTTTCACACCATTCGATGCGAAGGAGTGGTGCAAGTGCAAAGGGTTTCGGTCTTGGTAGATGGAGGAGAAACTAATAACTTCATTGATGCAGCAATGGTGGAGAGGATAAAGTTACCTACTGAACCATTTGATGGGTTCACAATCATCATTCCAAGTCACAATATTATGGAGTGCAAAATATGGATTCCAAATCTACAACTCACCATAAATAATTACACATTTTTTTGATAGTTTTTATGTGGTTGATGTTGCTGATACTAATGTGGTCTTGGGAGTGCTATGGTTATATTCTATAGGAGAACATACAGTGAACTATCAAATACCTAAAATGAAATTCAAATATTCGGAAGGAAAACAAAGGGTGGTGAGAGGAATGCACACCTATCTGAATCAAGTGGTGTCTTCCCACAGTATGACGTCCATATTGAGGCATGGGTATATTGAATGGGATGCTGAATGTTTCATAACTGCCCACAAGCCAAACATAAATATTGCAGAACATCCAAGGGAGATAAAGCAATTCCTACATAAATATGAAAGGGTTTTTGCAGACCTTCCTCCTAGAAGGCCACCTGACAAAGGAGTCGAGCACACCATTATTTTGGAGGTCGGTACTTCACCTATCCAAATACCACCATATAGACACCCAAAAAAATTTAGAGATGAGATTGAGAAGGCTATTCAAGAGCTCTTGGAATTGGGACTCATTAGACCAAGCTCTAGTCCCTATGCTTCTTCAGTCGTTTTGGTGAAGAAAAAGGATGGAACCTTGAGGATGTGCATCGATTTTAGAGCTCTAAACAAGAAGACAATTAAGAATAGATATCCCATACATAGAATATATGAGCTCATGGATGAGCTATTTGGAGCAAAATTCTTCTCCAAAATTGATCTCAGATCAGGTTACCATCAGCTTCGTATGAATGAGGAGGATGTGGAGAAAACTACTTTCAGATGTCACTATGGCCATTTAGAATTTCTTGTCATGCCTTTTGGTTTGACCAATGCTCCAGACACATTCCAATCATGCATGAACAAAATATTTTGCAAGCAGCTTCGTAAGTTTGTTTTGGTTTTCTTTGATGATATTTTGATTTACACTAAGACATGGGAGGAACATTTGCACCATTTGGAAGTTGTATTGAAAATCTTGCATGAACAATCTTTGTTTGCTAAGTTGTACAATTGTGAATTTGGGTTGAAAGAAGTTTTGTATCTTGGGAATATGATTGGGAAAGATGGAGTAAAGGTGCACATGGAGAAAATAAAGGCTATTCTTGAATGGCCATCACCCAAAAACATCACAGAATTGAGAGGCTTCATTGGAATATGCACTTACTATAGGAAGTTTGAGAAGGGGTTCTCCAAATTAACTGCTCCACTTACTGATTTGACCAAGAAGGATGCTTTCAAAATAGGATGAAGAGGCTGAAAAGGATTTCCAAAGAATAAAAGAGGTAATGAGTAGTTGTCCAATACTTGCATTGCCATATTTTTCTAAACCTTTTATTTTGGAATGTGATGCATCAGGAGAAGGAATAGGGGCGGTCCTAAAGCAAAATCAACACCCCATAGATTTTGAGAGCAGAAATTTGCAGCCACATGAGAAGCTCTACTGCATATATGACAAATAAATGTTAGCCATCATGCATGCCTTGGCCAATTTTAGACAATATCTGGTGGGGAATAAGTTTGTGGTCAAAATTGATCATAACAGTTTAAGGCATTTTCTCACACAAAAGGATCTCAATGAAAGGCAACAAAAGTGGCTAAGCAAGGTCTAAGATTTTGATTTTGACATTGACTATGTAAAAGGGAAGAATAATATTGTAGCAGATGCATTATCTAGGAGACCTTCATTTTCCCTTATGGACATTTCGAAAGATTGGAAAGATATGCTAATAGTTGAGCATGCCAAAGATAGTTTTGCTTGTGATGTGTTAGATGGGGTCAAAGGAGATGATAGGTACAAGATTTTGAATGGCCTAATCTAATATAAGAACAAAATATACTTGGTTCATGGTTCGAATCTAAAGCACAATATTTTGAAGTAAGCTCATGATTCTCCTTTGGTAGGCCATCCTGGTTTTTTCAAAACATATAGGCAACTAAGGCAAAGGTTCTCTTGGAAAGGGCTGAAGGAAGATGTTCTAAAGTATGTGAATGAATGCAAGATATGTCAGCAAAACAAAGTTGAACACACACATCCTGCTGGTCTATTGCAACCATTGCCCATCCCACAACAAAAATGGGAAAGTATCTCCATGGATTTCATCACAGGTTTGCCCAAAGATTTGGGTAAGGATTGTATTTATGTTATGGTGGATAGACTTACCAAATTTGATCATTTCTTTGTTATTACGTCATATTTTACTGCTGCACAAGTGGTTGATCTATTCTTTAGCGAGATTTTCAGATTGCATGGACTTCCTAAGAACATTGTGAGTGATAGAGATAGCAGGTTTATGAGTGCCTTTTGGCAAGAAATTTTCAAGTTGGTGGGCACTAAATTGACTCCAAGCACAAGCTATCATCCTCAAATTGATGGCCAAACAAAAAGAGTGAATCAATGGTTGGAGGGGTACTTGAGGAACTATGTTGGTGGGCAGCAACAAGCATGGGTGAAATGGCTACACTTGCGTGAGTTTTGCTACAATACTACTTTCCATATGTCCATTGGCATGTCTCCTTTCAAAGCACTTTATGGTTATGAAGCACTCACATTTGTTGAGCACATATTTGGTGATAGTAGAGCCCCAAAAGCTAAGGATTGGGTGGAGGAAAGTCAAGAGATTTTGAAACTTCTAAAAGACAATTTGCAGGTTGCCCAAAATCAACAAAAACAATGTGTGGAGCAACATAGGGTGGAAAGAAGTTTTCAAGTGAATGATTTGGTTTATTTGAGGCTGCAGCCATATAAAAAAACCTCCTTGAAATGGAAAGGATCAGAAAATCTCAAACCAAGGTATTATGGTCCATACAAGATAGTTTGAAAATTTGGGGAGGTAGCTTATGAGTAGGAACTTCCGGAAGGTAGAAAAATACACAATGTATTTCATGTCTCATGCCTTAAGAAGGCTATTGGTCAGCAAATTTATATTTCATAAACACTCCCTCCATTGGATGATGAAGGACAACTCATACTTATTCCAGAAAAAAATTTGGAGACAAGAGAAAGGAAATTGAGGAGCATAAACATAAGAGAATATTTGGTACAATGGAAATATTTTCCAAGTGAGGATGCCACATGGGAAGAACAAATTTTGCAGCAACCTAATTTAGAATTGCTTGAGGGCAAGCAATCTTAGGTGGGGAGGACTATAATGTCCCCATTCAAATAAATACTAGAAGGGAAAATTTCACCAATCTACTAGTTCCCTAGGTTGGGGTGGAAACATTTGGATTTTGAATAAGGGAG
This sequence comes from Larix kaempferi, assembly GCA_027924585.1. Classification (NCBI taxonomy): domain Eukaryota; kingdom Viridiplantae; phylum Streptophyta; class Pinopsida; order Pinales; family Pinaceae; genus Larix; species Larix kaempferi. The sequence continues at coordinate 54,644,900 of BSBM01000904.1, forward strand.
CTAATAAACCCCAAATGGACACTAGCTTGACATAAATCTATTAAAAGGGGATAAAAAAATATTTACAATAGGAAAATAAGGTGGCACTTGGTCATGGAGGCACATTGGTGATGTGGAACCCACACAAAGCAAGATTCCATATGCCACATGGCATCCCATTCTCACCCATTTGAATCCAAGGTCGAGTCTAATGTTCTTGGGGGAGTTGGAGGGTCATTATACTTGGCATGACTCAATGGAGGTTGAATTGGAGTGGAAGAGTAACTCCCAAGGAAGAGGAAGAGGCATTTTAGAGATATTGAGACACTTGGGCTAGATTCCCTAGCTTCTATGACAACAATGATGAAGATGCTATGACACTTATGAAAAAAATCAGACCTGATTGCTAAGATCTAACCAATATGACATGTCAGGGCTAAAAATAGCCTCCAAGAGGGCGCAAAAGGGAGTTAGGGCAGCCAAGAAGCCTCCTCATTCGAATTGGTGGAAGATGGAGTCTAGGAATTGTTGGACAAGTGGCACACATTAGAATCTCTTCCCAATTCGAGTTGGCATGAAGATTTTGGAAGGAATTCGAACCATGGAAGGCTTGGGAAGTTTATAAAAGACAAGAACAAAGAAGGAGATGAGATTTTGATCATTTCTCATTTTGCATATTGGAGATCATAGCTTGTCCATGCTAGTGGAGTGTTTACTCTACTTGCCTTGGTACCAATTTTGAGGGTGCAAGATTCCCATCCTAATTGGAAATTGGAGAGGCCATTCAAAATTTTCATTTGGAGCTACAATGGATTCATTTGTTGCAGGTTTAATCTATAGGGTTTCTCGTGATCTTCTCTTATTCAACTTGTTTCCACACCTCTCTCACCTTTCTCTTCATATTTTGGCTCTTGGAGGAAGGGCGCACTTGGTGAGATGATGATCTCTTTGGGGGAGCTCTTGTGGCCCCATTTATTTGTAATCTGATGTATTTAATCTGTATTTTCTGCACAGAAGAAGCTTAGGTCAAAACTCCAAGTGAAACTATGTAAAAATGCCAAATTATGTATGAATGGTGCCATTTTCCCCTATATCTTGTTGTGAGAGCTTGAAGTTGCTTAGTTTCGATTTGTCTCAGTAAACCTCTGTGATTGTATTGTTGTATGGAGAGCCATTAATGTATTGAATAAGTATCATTAAAATTATACAAGTCATTGGAACAATTGTCTCAAATTTCATAGCAAGTTGTGGAGTTTTACTAGCATTTACCCCTATGTGAAAGCATGTTTACAAATCTCTGATTTATGGGAGTTGCAACAGCATTTAGGAACGGATTAATGATGCATTTTGGATCCCATTGAAGTCCTTTAAATATTCTATGTCTCTGTTCTGAAATTTGGGAGGTTCGTACTACATTTGGGAATCCTTTTTTGTCCCCTACCCTTGGGGGTTTGAACCTCGAATGTACTAGTAAATTTCCCTATTTTCTCTTGATTGTAAATGAATGTTGCAAAAGTATTTTGAGAGTGTACAAGCATCCGTCAGCCTCATTTTTATGTTTTAATACCTATCAAACACAGTCATATTGAATTCGGAAGCATTTGGAGCCATTTGGAATCATTTGAGTCATTACTAGTCTAAGGGTCGAATTGGCCAAAAATTGCAAATTTTCCTATTTTTTACAAATTCATTAAAAGGGACACTACAACTTCTTTTAGGAAACTCTATGCAAGATAAAACAATAGAATAAAATGTTATACAATGGAAAAGTTACCCTAACCTATGGCCTTGGACATGCCTCGGGACACCGAGAACATGAGGGTTGTTCTTGGAAAAAACATCCCTGCCATCAACCTTTATGCATGCCATTTCATCCAGTGGATTTGATTTCAAATTGAACCCTAAATCAGCAATAATATTTCATTTTGCGACAAACTGCATTGTTTTCATGTGATTTTTGCTAAGATGAGTGAAATTCTTTAAAGATTTAGTCCAAGGACAAATTGCACTGCTTTTTATGTAATTTTAATAGAGTTAAGTAAAATTCATTAAAGACCACATTCAAAGATAAATTGTATTGCATTTCAATTAATGTAGTGGAGTTGAGTATGATTTTGCAATGAAGCTGAGGTGCATAATACACTTCCTACATTAATCAAAGAGAGAAGAATGTGTATAGATTTAAATAAACAAACTGTAGTAATGAACAACACATAGATAAACAACCATTAGACAATGATTTCCAGGGAAAACACTTCTAGGAGAAAAAAAACCCATACTCCAAAGCACACTGAAATATATTAATTAACAACTAACGAATGGTTACAATGCATTATAGAGTCTCTGTGCTCTCAACGGGACTGTTCAACAACATAAGCACTTTGGAGAAATTTTACCAACGTAACAATAAGTTAAAAACTCATGCCCTATATTTCCTCCAACCCTAACATTCAATGAATATGCACAACAAAATCGTAAATTGTTTATGCTTTTCCAAATCTACATGTTGGAAACCACCAACAGTTGTTTGGAAAACTATTGTTGCTTACCATGCATTTCCTACTAGTGATCTACACTTATTCTCTACCACTGCTTAGCTTTTATTCCTTGCCATTGCATTGTGTTTTATTCTTTGTTGCAAGTTAACAATCATTACCTACTCAACTAGGAAAATGCAAGGTGTATGACACAACTATCCCAACATTCCACCGCATGCCATCTACCTTGCAAGAGTATAAGGGAGAATGCAATAAATTGTGAGCTAACTACTAAGGGCCATAAGGCCCATAGACTCACAACACCACTTCAATTTACATGTGCTCACTAGTTTCATTAATGCATATGCAACATTTTCTAAAGTGTCAACTATCTCTAGTATCACCTTTCCATCCTAACTTGTATTGAACAAAATGGCAATGGATGTCAATATCTTTTGTCTTCAAGCATGAAGGTAGAATTATTATCCAAACAAATGGCATAGTTACTATCACACTAAAATATAATAGATCTCTGACTTAACCTTACCACTAAACATAATTTCATAAGCCAAATGGCCTCCTTATATGGATGAGTAGCTGACATATACTCTACCTCTCCAGCTGACTAAGTGACCACATCCTATCACTTGCTCATCCAACTCACTTCTCCACTAAATAGTAGAAACACATATCTACTCGTGGATCTCCTTATATCTACATCCCTTTCCCAATTAAAATCCACATAACCTTGTATTTCCAATGAGTGTGGATCCCATGAAACATTACTATGATAGCAAATGGAACACTCATAAGTACCTCACAAATACCTAAAGACCCTCTTCACTACAACCCAATGTTCATGTCCAAGGTTACCATGAATCAATTCAAACTCCCACTACTTAGGCAATGGCTAGTATAATATGGACCATAGCATACATCGAACTACCAATTGTACTATGATAAGGAATATAAGCCATATCCTCCATCTTTGTAGGTGTTGAAGGACATTGTTTGAATGAAATATTAGTTCCCACTAAAATTGGAACTCCTAATGGTCTACAAGCTGCCATGCAAAAATGTTGTAGCACAAAGATCACATACTTACTTTGGCTCAACCAAAGCTTTGTGCTCACTCTATCTCTTGTGATCTCCATTCCTAAAATATATTTTGCAACCACCAAGTACTTCATGTAAAATTATGTTGAAAGTTGAGACTTCAAAAAATGAATCACATCCTTATTGTTATCAAAATATAACATTTCATCTAAATACAAAGTGATAACAAGGAAATGACCACCATCTCATTTGTAATAGACATAATGATCTAATTCAAATCTTGGAAATCCCAATCCCAACACAAAGAATCAAACTTTTGGTATCACGTTCTCGGAGACTTTTTAAATTTGCAAACCAATGACTTTTTACCCTTTTCAATATATTGGTATGGTAGTGTCATATGTATCTCCTCCTTCAAGTCGCCATGTGGGAATATTGTTTTCACATCCATTGTTTCTACTTCTAAATCAAAAGTTGCTACTACGGATAATAAAAATCTGATAGATGTTAACTTGGTAGCTGGGGGGGAATCTCACCAAGATCTATCCCCTCAACTTGAGAATATCCTTTCGCAACCAACCTTTCCTTGTACTTTTCAACACTACCATTTCAACTGATCTTTCTTTTGAACACCCATTTACAATGCACATGTTTTCATCCATAAAGAAATGGAACCAAGTCCCATGCATCATTATTTTTAAGTATAACCATCTCCTCATCCATGGACAATCTCCACAACTCGTTATAGTTCCATTTCCATTGCCTCTTTCATAGTTCTAGGTTCATTAGTGTTAGTAGATAAAACAAATATAGATATGAAATTAGATGGACTATAATTATACCTATCTAGTTGTCTTCTTTGTCGTGTGGACCTCCTTAAATTTTGTGGTGGAGTTTCTTCCTCCTCTTCTGAATTCTCTTAACCCTCCTCCTCATTAGGTCACCATTATGAACTTCTTGTTCATTTTCCAATTCAAGTTTCTCAGTTTTGGGTTGTAGTTGAACAACCAACTTCTTCCCATCCTCTTTTAGCTACACCACCGTGGGAGAATATTTAACTTCTTTAAAAATAACATCTCTACCTTATAAAACTTTCCTAGACATAGGATCCCAAATCTTATACCCTTTCACACTAGCGTCATAGTTGATGAAGATGCATGTCATTGCCTTGTTATGGAAATTCAACTACTACTCTTAAGGCACTTGAGCATATGCCTCACAACTAAAAACACGAAGATGTTGAAGTGATGGCTTCTTGCTTGTCTAGACCTCCATAGGGGTCTTATCCCATAGATATGATGTGGGAGACATGTTGATCAAGTAGCATGCAGTAGAAACCACTTCTTCCCGAAACTTCTTCACCAAGCCAGCTCCACCAACCATGCTTCTAACTCTCTCCATCAATATCCTATTTATCCATTCTGGAACTTCATTCTGTTGAGGGGTATATATAGTTGTTGTATGCCTTTCAATGCCATGCTCCTTACAAAACTTATCAGACTATGTAGTACAAAACTCATCGAGGATAGCATAACTGTAAATTAAAAACCCGTGCCCTATATTTCCTCCAACCCTAGAACTCGATAAATGGGCACAAAAAAACCATAAATTGTTTATAGTTTTCCAATTCTATATGTTGGAAACCACCATTAATTGTTTGGACAAGTAGTTTCTTACCATTATTTCCTGCTAGTGATATGCACTTATTCTCTGCCACTGCTTGCCATTTTTCCCTTGCCACTGCACAACAATTTATTCTCTAATACAACTCAACAATCATTATATATATATATATATATAACTCAACAATATATATATGTATATATATATATATATATAGAGAGAGAGAGAGAGAGAGCTAAGCCAATATTAACTAAAAGCTTATGGCAACACCTCTATCATGGAAATAATCATGTGCACAATTTTCTTTACACACATGTCCTATATATATATATATGTGGAGAGAGAGAGAGAGAGAGAGAGAGAGAGAGAGAGAGAGAGAGAGAGCTAATATTGACTAAAAATTGATGGCAACGCCTCTATCATGGAAATAATCATGTGCACCCTAAACTGTATCGGTTAAAAGTTGAATTCAACTGCCTCGCTAGCTTGTTGTCAATGTTCAAGGATGTGGCCACTGCTCTCAAAGGAATTTTGAACAAAGCTTGATGCATGTTTACTATCATATCATTGATCAAATATAATATAATATGATAGAGCATAATGTTATATACATGAGCTAATAATGGTTTGCTCAATAAGCATCTTGAATATCGTAGCACTGGGCCTAAAATATAAATAAAGCTAATGGATGCAATGTACTAGAGTGTTGGGATTTTAACTATGAAGTGCTTATAAAAACTCAGATTTCTTTGGTTCCAACGTTGAGTTAAAAAATGGAGCATATCTTTAGAAAATAACATCCTTGGGTAAATATTCGCTTTGGTAGATAGGGTTTGCAACTTTGTAAAGGGACTTGTCTAAAAATTCGACAATTTGGCCCGGACGAGGGCTTTTTATCGGAATCCGACATTTTTTATTTTGCATAATCTGAATTTAACTGTGTTCTAATGATGATTTTGATAGTAGATATCGATTCAACACCATTAAAAACCCCTAGGGCACCCAAAATTTCGGAGTTTGAGAGTTGAAACCGGCATTTTTAAAAATTTATGTCGGATTTTTTTTAAATTGTGCTTGGAAAATCAAAAAATTTCGTTTGAAATCATAGAACTTTTAGACTACGCTCTTTGCAAAGTGGAAGGCATGATTGGAAGTTATTATTAATTTTTTTCTAATTTTGAATTTTTATTCTTTGTTATTATTAGAATTAGTTCTTAATTTTTGTTAAAATTGTAATTTTGGATTAATAAATTATTATTTATGTAAAAATGGATTTAACACTCTCAAATATTTTTAATATAACTAAATTATATAATATTAATATGTGATATCTCCAATTCTATTAATCCAAAATGATTAACTCATATCCTTTCATCTCATCTTATTTTGAATGATATATATATATATAAACATTTTAAACTACACACTTAAAATGTATATTTCTTTTACACAATTGATATTACAATATAAAAACAAGGGGAAAAGTTGCGTGGCAGTTTAGTCCCTGCCAAAGGGAGTGGGCCATGCACCACGTGGCAGCTACGTAGAGAAGGCTAGAGCACGTGGAAGAGAAAGTGAACGTGTCAAAGGGTTAGAGTAGGTGTCAGGCTAGCACGACGTGAGGGTGGAAAACATAACAGAGAATTTCGCCTTCTGAGTCTCAGAACCAACAGAAAACCTAGAAGCCAGACTTTGTCCTGCAGCTGTGCGACCCTCAGTCCTTGCCAGTTACTGTTATCCATTAATTGTTGAATTTGAAGAGAAATTTAGGTCGTGGAGTACTTCTGCCAATGGTTCCAATGGCCTGTCGAAGCTTCCATTTAGTATAACTGTTCTGGCATGCCAAGAATTTACAGAATCCCATCGTGGTAATGAAGCATTTTCGGACTATTTGTAGGTAACGTTAGTTCAGGAAATTTATGTTAAAATTTTTTTTACAAGATTTTACGATTTGCCAGGAATCTAAAACAAACTATTAATATCATAGTACTATTAAAACAGTGTAATTCGAAATTAGTTTATTTATGAACACAATTTGTTATTGTATTGTATATATTGTCCGTTCATGTCTATGTTGTGGTGAAAAGTGAACCAGGGTTACTATTGAATGATGAATGCCACGGTAACAAAAGTCAGTCGGCCTGTGGAACCTCTGCAACAATTTCTTAACCTCCCGCTGTATGTAAACTCGACACTAAAAAACAAGAATCAGGGACTCGTAAAGCTTAAATCATTGATCAATAGGCTTTATTTTCATTTACTGCAGAGACAATTTTTGTTTTTTTGTTAGAGTAAATTAAAATAATTGGCAGATCAAGTTGTTGGCCCTAGTCAACTCGTAGAGAACTGGATGGGAAACAAAAAGTAGTGCAAGAAATTCATAGTGGAAAACCGGTAAGAAATTTCCAAATATCAGTATACAACAGGGAGAGCACTGGATGGTTTTTTTTTTAATTTTCTATTATTCAAAACGTGAAATTACTTAAACCAACAGTCATATACAACATTATATAAATGCCCAGAACAACTTATAAAAAGAAAACAAAAAACGTCAGGTTTACCAAAAACCTGAGAAATACTCGTGATAATTTTTTAAAAACCACAATGACCATAAGACAGAAATAGATATGGTCGTCCACAAACAAAAAACTATTTTCCTTTTTTCTACCCATTTCTGAGTTTGTATCCTCAAATAACCCAACAAGGTAAGCCTCGGTAGCCTCCTGCAGTGCTAAAACGGCATGGCTCTGGAAACGCAAATCCGTCTATAACAACCCAAACAAAATTGAAACAACTTTAGCCATAAATAAAAACGACTTTGGAAGATTAAATTTAAAAACAAGCCAAAATATAACAAATTGAAAATTGAAAAGGGGAAAGGGCCATCAATAAGATTTTCTAGCATTGCTTCATGAGGCCCAAAGATAACTGAATAAGAGTTTGCATCGAAACATTCTGTACCCGTGCTTAAACCCAAAATACAGAACTAAAAACCAAACCCATGATCTAAACTAACCCCATCAAATAGCTCTGCACTGCCATCAATTTTCGTACCATTTCACAATATGGTCACTATCTGTCTAATATTGAAATTAGGTTAATATGAGGATTTTAGGGTAATTATTCACACAACAAACCATGGTTAAAAAAAACAATTGGGAGAAAAATGCATCACATCATAGCGGATGGGAGATAATGCAGAGGTCACCTCACGAGGCAGGAAATTGATTCTATTCCTAAGCAGTGCATAAACCATTACAAGTTCTGAAATCCCCAAAAAATTGTGCAAAATATTCCATACCAGCATCTTAGACTTATTAATCAATAATTTTCCAAGCCTCCAAAACATACCTTGAAATCCTGTGCAATTTCTCGAACCAGTCTCTGAAAAGGCATATTTCAGATCAAAGGTGGTCAAGCTATGGAAGGGAAGGGGAAAAGCATAAGCAAAAGCCCCTGTAGAGGCCTTCCCGACCAGCTTGAATCCAAGGCAAACCTACCATGGACGAAGCCTAAGATGTTGTTTATATCGACCTCTTGCGAATGCACATGGCCATGTACGTGGCGAGAGATACTAAAACATCTTGGCATGCTTGCCACACAGTAGCATCTGAGAAATGTGTCCAATCTGCCTCGAAGAGAGGCCAAATAAGGTGTCCAATCTGTTCATTGGCTAGTTTACAAACCACATCAAAATACTTAGGATATAATGCGTTGAGAATTGTGCCAGGGTAATAGCAAAATAGGAAATCGATTCCTATAGTCCATGCTTCTCTGCAAGCAGGTAGGGACTAATAAATATGTCATTAAATAGTTCATTTTTCTAAAACTTTTAAGTAAAGTTTTAACCACCAATTCAATTCATATAAAGTCAATGCGATTTTAAATGTTATGAAATATGAAATAGGATGAGCAATAAAAGTTTTTTAGTACTTACCTTTTAGAACATTTTGAATAAAAATAATGGAGTGGTTGAGAAAATGACATTATTATTTAAAATATTAAATGTATATTAGGTACTTTATATATTTTTTTAAACATAAACGGGTATTTATGTATTATATTAAAAAAGAAGGTTGTGGATTAATTGTTCAACCCGGGAATATAGTCTACTGATATCCAAAAGAGATACTAGATATCATATATTCAAAATTAAATAACAAAGTTCCACATTCAAAATTTCCAAGTTATTATTTTCCTAATTCTGCTAACTTTCCTGCTTGTGTAGACTCTACAGAACTACCCTACATAGAAAGCACACTTATATTGCATAACAGATTTTAGTCATATTAATTTTCAAGCCACACCGGTACTTCTTCATTCTACCCAGCTATAGAGGATGAAGCATGAGATTGTTGTATTCCATACTAGACCTTCTCAATAGTGTTGTATTCCCCTACCAATCTTGGACCAAAACCATCAGAACCCATTGAGCTCTCATTATTTGGAATCTTTATGTCCTATGCCAATCCTTGAAATTGTGATGTTCTATTGCTTCAATCCATTGCCACTTCAACCTCAAATTTATATGAACAACCATCACCATGAACTTCATCTTGCCGACATTTGTTCTCGTAAAAAAGAAAGAATTGGAACCCAACTTCACCCTCATTCCCTGTATATTCCTTTGAAACTGCCCAATTAACTGGATCCCGTTGGAACATGATGCGCAAACAACCTACAGTTGTAGTCGAAGACACTTTGATCCACAATCTAGCCAACTCTTAAACAATAATATCCAAGGTAGGAGTAGATCCTGCCAAACCTAGATTATTTTTGGAAGCTCCATAAAAAAAGGTATATGTAGATTTTGATCTAATATCCAATCTTTCAATTTTTCCTTATTCATTCTCAAGGTCCAATTCAAAGTTCCTTTTACTCTAGGTTTTACATGATGGCTACTTGTCACCAAACCACAATTTGGTAGAAAACTATTATCCATGTTCTTTCCTCTACTTCCAGATTATTGATTTGTTGTTTGACTTGGCCTTTAACTTTGATGGTTTCAGTCATCATTGCCCATGCTTAGGATGCCACAACTCTTGCTTGCATTTTTTTTGTTAAAAATGTATTCATTTCTTGCCAACCATTTTTTCTAAAAAATAAAATATGGAAGAGCTTTCCACACTTGTTTCAAAGGGTTTGTCAATGAATTTTCTAATATATTTCTTGTGCCAATGTAAAAAGGCTTCATTCCAGTTGATTGGAATAACGGGACTAATATTTAATCCATTTGTTATGTTTCTCCATACTTATACAACAAAGTCACATTTCAAAAATAAACGATACAACTTTCCTCCTCGTTCTTACAATACTTGCATTGGGAGGGCCCCTGTATTCCCCTTCTCCGTAATTTTTCCACCGTTAGAATCCTTTCATGATTAAGGATCCAACTAAACAACTTGATTTTGGGCAATGCATCACTTTTCCAAATGACTTTCCAGATCGGATTTATGGGGAGATTAAAATGGTTTGTGTTTTGAATATAACATCCTTCTTTCGGCATGTAGTTTCAACATTTACTACCCCATATCCAATTCTCTAGGTTGGTGTTATCTATAGGTGTTGATCCATTAAGGCATTGAACTAGTTCTTTCCATTGTTGTTTTACTTCATCAAGAAGGGGAGGAGATCGACATCCTTTCCATCTTCCATTTGGTTCCCACTCTGAGATATTGGATAGAGTAATAATTTTATTGAGTTCCATCAAATTCCTTAACTAACCCCATTGAGCATTTTCACTTAAAATTGGTCGATTCATGATTTGATCTGTTCAAATTCTAATTATCCCCCCATTCCCTGGAAGCCATAAGACATTTCCCATCAATATTCCTACAGAGGCTTTGCACAATTTCCATATCTCTGTACAGGACCCATTGTTGAAATTTTGGTCCAGAATTCTATACCACAACGATTGAGTATATTTTCTATACAATACTGTCATCCATTAGGATTCTTCACCTTATATCTAATCCTCCATGATTGATGGGAGCGCTAACTATTTTCCAGTTAACAATATGGTACTTTTTTGCATTTGCTTTGCTTCCTTGCCATATGAATTTTTGTTGAAACATATCTATCTAGTTAGAAACCGTGTTGACGCTAAGATTAGAATTTTGATATATGGAGAGGGCGGAAAGAACTGACTTTATTAACACTACTCTATTAGTCGGGTTTAACTACTGAGCACCCCATTGACTCATTTGCATTTTTATTTTTTTTATCACCTCCCTCCAATCCAAAGCCTTAGGACATCCTTGAAAAAATAGGATTTATAGATATACAAATGAGTTCCATTCCTTTTTAATAGATAATTATAATGCGTTGGCAATATTTTGAATGTTAATTGAAGATGAATTCCACCCAAAGATACAACACTCTTGCTTATTGACATCTCCTCCAGATGCATTTAAGTACCTATTTATAATTGTCTTAAATCTTGATGCGATAACAACTGAAGCCCCTCCCAACAAGAGAGTATCATCTGCAAACTATGAATGATTAAGCTCCTTAATTCCTCATATTATTGTGATGCCTGGAAGAATTTTATGAACTCCTTTCTAATTCTAATCTTCTGCTTAAGGAATATACCATGAGGATATATAGAATGGGGGAGAGCGGACATCCTTTATGAAGACCCCTTTCAATCTGAAATAAAGTAGTGGGTCTTCCATTCACTAGCATTGTTATTTGTGGGTTTGTTATACAAGCTTTTACCCAACCAATGATTTTCTTGGAAAAACCAAATTTGTTGAGGACTGAGAAGAGGAAGGAATGGCGAACTATATCAAAAGTGTATACCTCTTTCTTTCAGGAAGGAATGGTGAACCATACCTCTTTCTTTCAGTATTTTTCTAGAGTGTATTGCTTCTTGAAATAGTATGATATTATCGAGAATTTGTCTTTTTGGGATGAAACCTCCTTGATTTTTCAGATACGATTTGAGAAAGCAAAGGTTTTAGTCTGGTTTCCAATATCTTAGTAATGATTTTATAAGATGTATTACATAAGGATATCAATCCAAACCTAGATAATGTAGTTGGGTTTTTCTCTTTCGGAACAAGAGCCAAAATGAAGAATTGGTTATGGCTCCTAACTTGCCCTTCTTTAGATAGCATTTGATCATTTTGTAAAGGCCTTTTTTAATTACTTCCATAAATTTCTAAAAAAGGTTATCGAGAACACATTTGGGTCTAGAGATTTATCAATGTAATGTCCCCATTTTGACCCTTAGGATAGTTTGGGCTATAATGTAAATATTGTATGCATATTATGTATGATTCCTAGCATGGAGCTTAAGGCCAAGGCCCCACTAGTGAGCGCTCGACCTTGAAGAGGCAAGTATTTGATATTATGCTACCCGTGTGCTAGTGAGCCATGGGAATTGTAAATATGCATTAAATAAAATACACACAACTAGCTATGCAACGCAACAAGAGATGGGGGCATGATTTTACAAGGAATTGGGAGGGAAATATTTAAACCCTTGAGCCAATCAATTCAAGCCAAGTGCCAATGAGAGAACCCATAAAATGTCAACTACCCATGTTGACTTTTGTACCCAATCATTCATTTCTCCCAAGAGTTGGTTGAGGTAGTTAATGCCTTGGGAATGGAGAGGTATGGTTGTCCAAATTCGAGTATGGGCAAGCCACCCTTCATGGAAAAACGTTTTTTTCTCCTTGGGCAAGAAAAGAGCCATGAATTGCTCCCCAAGCCATGATCCATCAACCAGTTTGGCTCTCTCACGAGTTGGGAGCTGGCTGGGCGTTTTTCCACATTGAAACTCTGTGTTTTCCTTCATTCTCAGCTGAGAAAAGGGCGTTTTTGTGTTATATGCCAGTGGGGAAGAAGGGGAATGGAATTGGAGTTCCATATAGACCGTTTTTTGTTGTTGAATGCTTAGTTAGTTGGGGAAGAAATCGTTTTCCTCCCTGTGATTGTTTTTCCCCATCCCACAATCCATTTTTGGATGGAAATGATTTGGGGAAAACCCATGGCCATCTTGTTTATAAATTCCATTGTTGAAAGTGTATCCATGCCCAATGATTGTGCTTGATGTGTGAGAAAAGAGTATGTTGGGGTATGGGTTATGGGTATCCATTGCTTTGGCTTGATCTTGAGTGCAAGCATCCAAGGTTCAGATTTAGACTGATAAACCCAGTTGTGGATTGGCTTGGCTTAGATGAAATGATTATTTGGTTGTGTATGAGCTTGAATGTCCCCTTTTCCTTGTAGAAATCATGCCCAGCTCGAGGGTGGTCTTTGAGTGTTAAAATAATACAGGCTGGGCAAAGACCTATGATTGGGTGGAACGTTGCAGTGACATAGCTAGTTGCTTGGGACAATTGCACAACGAAGATGAGTATATTCTTATGTGTATTTGATTCTGCAATGTTTTAATTTGATGATTATGATTGATATGTTGAAATGCATATGAAAGGTGTGTGTGGATGATGTTTTTATTCCGCTATGCATGTTTAATTGATTTGCATCTGCACACATTTGATTTAGTTGTATGAATCTAATGAATTGGGCTAAGTTTATGTAAAAGCCCCAGAAATTGGTATCATGTTCCTGTCCTGGAATTGGGTCCACGGGAGGGGATGTTACAGAATGGTATCAGAGCGATGGTTGCAACATTGGGCATAATGGGCCAAATAAAAAACTTGCAGGGGTAAGTATGCTTCCTGCTCATCACATACCATTAAGAAAATTTTCAAAAAAATTCTAAACGTTTTTGTTTGAGTTTTTCCTAATTGTTTCGGCGAAGAATTGAGAAGGGCCCCGAAACTATCAGCAAAGAATTTGAAGGGTCACCGATGTGTTTCAATGGAACATCGAAAAGATTTTCGAAAACACGTTTAGGCACAAATATAGAAGTCCGTCGAAACGGACCGGTGAAGTTTTGCGAGATCGTGCGACGCGTTTCGACGAGTTATGCGGAGTTTTGTGATACGTTTCAGCGAAACTTGATGAGTGGCGCCGGCGAGATTGCGGTGACGCGTTTCAACAAGTTTCGACGAGTTGCGGTGACGCGTTTCAACAAGTTTCGACGAGTTGCGGTGACGCGTTTCGGCGACAAATCATGAGTTGCGCTGAAACGGTCAGCTAAAGATTGTGAGTTGCGCTGATCGGCGACAAAAGAGAACAACCCGGTGAAACATGGCGAGTCAAACCGAAGCGGTTGGCGAAAGATGGCGAGTTGCGCCGATCGGAGAAAAATGATGAGTTCGCTGAAACGGATCGGCAGGAAACTCTGAGTTCGTCGACCGACGTAAGTCGGCGAGTTGCTCGCAACAGGTCGGAAGAGACAGATGAGTTCGCCGACCGGCGTAAATCGGCAAGTTGCTCTGCAACAGGGAAGCCACAAGGGGGAAAGCCCCCTTGACCCTCAGAGACAATCGTTAAATATATGAAAGGCATTTATATGCATGCTTGGAGTGTGCACTATGAATCGCATAAAGGGGTTGTGGAATCAATATCCATTATGGAGAATGAAAGAGGGAAATTCCTCACCTTAAACTATCTCTGTTTATAGCAGAAGAATTGAATGTTTGGAAAATAGCAAGAATGAATGTTATACACGTATGTATATATTGAATTGTTAATTCGTGAGAAGATCATAGCTAATGATTGCTTGTGTGCATGGTAGAGAGCCCATGAAATTGGATCAGCTATGATGTGGAAAAGGAAACTCCATTCTACAATGAGGAAATTGGAAAGGGAGAATTCCTTAACTCCTCTCTTGCTATTGTATTTATATTTCCTGTGTTTTATATACTCAAATTTATGGCATAGGGTTGCTGGAAATGCAAGAGAGTAGCAGATTAAATGCATATGAATTAGTGGGCATGATTAAAGAGTCATTACATAGTGCATGCGAATTGGCTTATGCATGAGCATGATGTGGCATATGGGTAAAGGTAGTGAAGTTACACATGCAATAGCCCATTAATGGTATTGCCTATGGTTGATGACAATTAATGTTGTTGATAATGTTGTAGGAATCAGACGATAGAAGCATGATTGAAAATGCAATAGATTAGATAGATGAAGTGAATATGCACTAGTTGGAATACTAATAGACATTGCACAGTGCATGTGAAAATGTTTGTGCATGCATATGATATTGCATATTAGTAAAATAGTGAGGTTTTACACATGCAAAGAGCCACTTAAGATAATTATTGTGGTTGCTAATAATTAGTTGTGTTCGCATTAGTTGTAGGACCAAAGAAAACCGAAGCATGGATAAAGATGTGGATGATGTTGTTGCATATGACCAACAACCTTATGAAGAAAGGTTGGGACAACAAATCTATGACCATGAGGTTGGAAAAAAGGTCGTGAAGCCTTGGTAAGAGGCCAACTGATCAGGTAACATCAAGCAATGTTAATGAAAACCATGCAAGTAATGGTTATTTGTGCTTCATTGCATATATGTTGAAAGAGGATTTAGTAACATCCCTTCAACTATGTTGATTTGGTTTGCATGTGGTATTGAGTGCCTAAATGTGAATGTCAACCTACCAAGTATGGTAAGGTGTGGGTAAGAAAAGGAAAGGAGCCTTACACCCTATAGTTTCTTAGAAACCTCAATGCATTCATATGAAATTATATCATGCCCTATGTGTATGTTGGTTGTGAGTTTAACAACCAAAGCAAGTGATGACTTATGGTCATGTTGTGGTAGTGCATGCCATATGAGACAGCCATGGTCAGGCCATAATATGATGGAATGAATAGTAATCATGAATTAATGCAGGGTTGTATTGAGGGGTTATGCATTGAGTGAGTGCACATCAAAATATTATGTAAATATTGTGAATGTGCATGCATATGTGTGGATGAACATGTCGAGATGCATCGTGTGAATGTATGGTTGTGATACATATATATGTTTCGATGCAATTAGATAATAGATGAAATGGTGAACTATTTGTTGGGTATGTTATATCTCTTCACATCGGCGCGTCCGGAGGGGGGGTTTAGAGGGGGGGGTAGCCCGACTAACGGTCTGAAACGACACGGAGGGGGCTGCTAGGCCCCCGGAGTCCGCGCGGAGCGCAAAATTTTTTGGGTTGCTTTTTGCTTTTTCCCGATTTTTGACCCATTGTACTCTATCTAATCCCGGTAAAAGGGATTAGGGTTGTAACCTAATTTCGGGTAAACGAATTAGGGTTTTAGATGCTGCGGAATACCATTTATTGTATTGTACATGGTTAAATAAAACATATAATGAAAAAGGAGCTGTACGACTCTAAGTTTTGCTGGTTTTTTCCCGGTTAAGGGTTTCCAGGTGAAAATCTCTGTGTAATGTGTGTGCCATTGTGTATTTTCTGTTAATGCTTAAGAATTGTATAAGTTTGTACTTCACTGTTAAGGTTTAAAACTTACATTTGGTATCAGAGCATTTTTTGGGTTCAGAGGGATGCCTTTGTTTCCAAGGGTTTGGCTCGATCTTGGATTTGTGATAAACCTGGTTTCAGTGGGAGCTTTGCAGCGGTGATTTATTTTTTCTTTAAAGAATGGCGAGCAGTTCTAGATTCGAGATTGAGAAATTTAATGGTCAGAGCTTTGAGCTATGGAAGCTCAAGATGGAAGATCTTCTGGTAGATAGAGAACAATAGATCGCAGTAGATCCAGGTACCATGCCCTCTGGTGCGGTAAAAGAAGAATGGGAAAAGCTGGAAAGAAAAGCAAGGAGCACCATTCGTCTTTGCCTTGCAGATTCGGTATTGGTGAACGTATCTGGAGAAGACAGTGCAAAGAAGCTATGGGATAAATTGGGAAGTCTGTATCAGTCAAAGTCCCTGGTAAATAAGTTATTTCTGCGAAAGAAATTGTACCTTCTGAGGATGACTGATGGAGACTCTATGTCAGAGCATCTAAACGCCTTCAATACTCTGGTAAGTCAGTTGACATCTGTTGGTATTACAATTGCTGATGATGAAAAATGTATTAGTCTGTTGTGCTCTTTACCAGATTCATGGGATAATCTGGTTATAGCTATTGGGAGTAATGCAACCACGCTAAACTTTGATGATGTGGTTGCATCCCTACTATCGGAGGAAATGAGGCGGAGATCCATAGATAGTTCAGCCAAGGATGCCTTATTTGTAAGAGGTCGCCCTGGAGACAGATCTAAAAATAAGTCTTCAGGTGGTAGATCTAAATCTAGAGGGAGATCTAAATCTCCAGGACCTTCTGTAAGAAAAAGCTGGAAGTGCGGTAAAGCTGGGCATTACAAGAAGGATTGTAAATCCAAAAATACTGATAAAAGCAGAGGACCTAATGATGCTCCATCCGCAGATGGGAAAGAATCTACAGAGGAAGGAGGAGATGTGTATCTGGCATCTTCAAGTACACATGCAAAGCATGATTCGTGGTTGATTGACTCAGGTGCGTCTTATCATATGACTCCTCACAGGGAGTGGTTTTCTGAATACGAAAAGTATGATGGAGGAGATGTATTTCTCGGAGACAACTCGGTGGCGAAAATCATAGGTCGAGGAAAGATCAAGCTACTGCTCAAATATGGAAGGGTTAAAACTCTTCCCGGGGTTCTGCACATTCCAAAGCTGGCTAGAAACCTTATATCTATAAGTAAAATGGATGATGCAGGTGTGAAAACATTATTTGAAAAGAACACATGCAAGATGGTTCGAGAATCACTGGTGCTGATGAGGGGAGTTCGGATTGGAACTCTATACAAGTTGTTGGGAAGAACCTTCAAAAATGGATGTAACAGTAATATTGTTCCTGAGGGTAAAAATGAAGGAGACAGAGTCCTTACTGTCTCTAGTGAGAAGACATCGCTATGGCATCGAAGGCTGGGACATATTGGAGAGAAGGGTCTTCGACTATTACAAGGTAAAAGTATGGCTGAAGGCATGTCTGATTTCACATTAGATTTTGATTTCTGTGAACATTGCTTATATGGTAAACAGAATCGGGTAAGATTCTCATCTGGTGTTGTAAGAGCTAAAGGAATCTTAGAGTTAATACACAGTGATGTTTTTGGACCTGTGCATGTTCCATCACTTGGTAAATCTGTGTATTATGTTTCATTTATAGATGATTTCTCAAGGAAAACTTGGATTTATTTCCTGCGTAAGAAATCTGAGGTTTTTAATAGATTCAAAGAATTTAAGGCTCTTGTAGAGAATCAAACTGAGAAGAAAATAAAAGTACTCAGAACAGATAACGGTGGAGAGTTCTGTGAAAGTGAATTTGAGGAGTTCTGTAAAACATGTGGAATAGCAAGGCAAAAGACTACTCCATACACACCTCAACAGAATGGGGTTGCAGAAAGGATGAACAGGACATTGATGGAAAAGGCAAGGAGTATGCTCAGTGGTGCAGGGCTAACACAACAATTCTGGGCAGAAGCTGTTGACACTGCGTGTTACCTAGTGAATAGGACACCCACATCAGCGTTGGTTGACAAGACACCTCATGAGGTTTGGACTGGTAAGAAACCCTCTCTCTCTCATCTCAGAGTGTTTGGGTGTGATGCTTTTGTACATGTTCCAAAGGAGAAAAGGAGCAAGTTGGATAATAAAGCGGAAAAATGTATCTTCATTGGTTACAAGGATGGAGTGAAATGTTACAAGCTGTGGAACCCAGTAAAAAGGAAAATAGTTTACAGTCGAGATGTGATCTTCAGAGAAGTTGAAAGCACTTCCAAGATTGAGGATGTACCAAAGGAAAAGGATTCAGAGAAGCTACAATTTGATATCAAGGATGAAAGAGGTGACTCTTTTGAGGAACCAGATTCGTCTGAATCAGATGAGGAGGCAGAATCGTCTGAATCAGATGAAGAGGCGGATCCACAGACTCCGGTATTGAGGAGATCTGACCGAGAAAGAAGGCAAGTTGAAAGGTACAGTCCCCCTGATTTTCGTTCTAATTTTGTGTTATCTATTACTGATGATGATCCTAGAACTGCTAAAGAGGCAATGGATTCAGAAGATAGTAAACTATGGAAGAAGGCCATGATAGAAGAAATGGATGCCTTGGACAAAAATGAGGCATGGGATCTGGTTGAGTTGCCAGAAGGAAGAAAGCCTATTGGAAGCAAATGGGTATTCAAGAAGAAGTTAAATACAGCAGGTAAAGTGGAGAAGTACAAGGCTCGACTAGTAGCGAAAGGTTACTCCCAAATTGAGGGCATCGATTTTGGTGAGATTTTTTCACCTGTTGCAAAATTGACTTCTATTAGATTTCTTCTATCTATTTCTGCTGCTTTTGACCTTGAAGTAGAACAGATGGATGTAAAGACGGCTTTCCTACTTGGAAATCTTAATGAAGAGATCTATATGAAGCAACCAGAACGGTTTGTGGTGAAAGGAAGAAAGGAGCTTGTCTGTAAGCTGAAAAAATCTCTCTACGGATTGAAACAATCTCCCAGAATGTGGTATAAAAAATTTGATACTTATATACTGGGACTTGGTTTCTCAAGAAGCAAACTGATCACTGTGTTTATTTTAAGCTAACTGCTGATCATTTTATTTATGTAATATTGTATGTTGATGATATGTTGCTAATTGGAAACAACAAGGAAATCATCAAGGATGTCAAGAATCAGCTGTCATCTGAATTTGACATGAAAGATCTTGGTGCTGCAAATTTCATTTTGGGCATGGAAATAAAAAGAGATCGTGAAAACAGGAAACTCTGGTTAAATCAGAGGAAATATGTTGAAACGATATTGAAGAGATTTAATATGCAGGAAATCAAACCAGTGAAGGTGCCCATTCCTATAGGTGTAAGGTTATCTGCAGAACAGTGTCCCACTACACAAGAAGAGGTAGAGGACATGTCTCATGTTCCCTATGCTAGTGCAGTTGGCAGTCTGATGTATGCCATGGTCTGTACTAGACCAGATATAGCCCATGCAGTGGGAGTTTTGAGTAGATACATGTCAAAACCAGGAAAGGAACATTGGACTGCAGTAAAAAGGGTCTTCAGGTATTTGCGTGGCACTACAGATTTTTCAATCTGCTACCAAGGAAGACCCGGTCTAAACAGAGAGATAGATATACAAGGATTTGCTGATGCTGACTGGGCTGGAGATCTTGATCACAGAATATCTACAAGTGGCTACGTTTTTAATCTATTTGGAGGAGCAATCAGTTGGATGAGTAGAAGACAAGCTGTAGTTGCACTCTCAACTACAGAAGCTGAATACATGGCAGCTACCCATGCAAGTAAGGAAGTTGTATGGTTGCAAAGATTGTGTTCAGGTATTGGTTTTGTTCAGAATGCAGTAAAAATTGGTTGTGATAGCTCAAGTGCAATATTTCTGGCAAAGAACCCTGCTTATCACTCGAGGACAAAGCACATTGATGTGCAGTACCATTTCGTCAGAGACATGGTTGAACAAAACAAAGTGTTGCTGGAGAAGGTTGACACTTTGGTAAATGTTGCAGACTCTTTGACAAAGTCTGTGAGTACTCAGAAGTTCTCTTGGTGTAAAGAGAACATGGGCATTGTTGCCCTGAATTGTTGAAGTCATAAATTTCTCGTGTATGTGAAGAGAACAACAAGTGGGAGAATGTTGGGTATGTTATATCTCTTCACATGGGCGCGTCTGGAGGGGGGGTAGCCCGACAGGGCCCACCCCCTTCGTTTCGGACCGTTAGGCCCCCGGAGTCTGCGCGAAGCGCAAATTTTTTTGGGTTGCTTTTTGCTTTTTCGCGATTTTTGATCCATTGTACTCTATTTAATCCCGGTAAAAGGGATTAGGGTTGTAACCTAATTTCGGGTAAACGAATTAGGGTTTTAGATGCTGCGGAATACCATTTATTGTATTGTACATGATTAAATAAAACATATAATGAAAAAGGAGCTGTGCGGCTCTAAGTTTTGCTGGTTTTTTCCCGGTTAAGGGTTTCCAGGTGAAAATCTCTGTGTAATGTGTGTGCCATTGTGTATTTTCTGTTAATGCTTAAGAATTGTATAAGTTTGTACTTCACTGTTAAGGTTTAAAACTTACACTATTGATAATGCTGAGACCATTTCATGAGCGGCTGTGAACACAGGAGAATGATTGCATGAAGAAGGTAGACATGTTGATGGGCTACCAGGAGTGCTCTGTTGAAAAGACAGAGTTGTATAAATGAAGTAATGAGTATATAAAGCTTCATTTAAATTGCATAAATGACGTGACTGTGTCTTGCGATTTTATTATGATAATGATGCATATATAGATATATATTTCATTGCATTTCAAATGTTAACAGCTGAGGGTGTTTGAGTTATTGAGTGTTATAATTATGAGATCACTTCAGTGACTGTGGTAGCAATGAAAAGATTATATGCATATATACTCACAACATGTTTGGCTGATTGATAGTTTCAGATTTCAGGTGGAAAAGTCTTGCGTATGGCAATGAGGATAAGTCCATAGTAAAGACCGGGATCTACCATGTACAAAATCCAAAGGTTATGAGAAGGTTCTCATGGTTGTGGAATTTGACTTATGCATGTAACAGATTTGTAAATTTCAGATTTGAAAATTTGATAATAATTGCTAATGATTGTTTGGCTTATATAAAGTTGTGTCAGGAGGACATGTTGTAGGTGGATGTTCATGTATGGTAGCAATTGTAAAACCACAATGGACAGAGTGATGCCACTTACGAGAGCCAGATTATATGAGGATGCCCTCATAGTTAAACAAATCAATTTCTGTAGTAGACAGAATTGCAAATTCATATTGAATTTAATTGTTAATGCCATTGATTGGTTATGAAACAATCAGATTTGAAGTTGTTGTTAAATGTTGTTGATTGTTTGGCTATTTGATAAGTGTGCCAGGAAGACACCTTCTAGGAAGACCATGTGTGATGGCCTGCAGAAGCCAAACTCCATGGGAAGGACCCCATGCTTTGGAAATGGGTTTTGGGTGAAACACCATAGTGAATTTTGTTAATATCCCAGCTGCATTGCATGTTGGAAATCCATGTGAGTGAGATGGTGAAATTATGCCACGAAGGCATGTGTGGGTTATGGAACGTGAAAAGATTGGGGTGGCAAACCAAAGGACTGTTGACTCAGAGAAGGGAGCCCCCATTCTTCGCAAATGAAGAAAAGATACATTTGAAAATGGATAAGTATTATGTAACCCTAATTAAGAATATACATGTCTGGTTATTAGATTTAATATGCAGAGCATGTTTTATCATTTCATTATTATTCCAGATTGCTTGAGTGTGACTAAGGCCTACATGACTCACATCGGAAAGGGATGCATACCTTTCGAGTCATGGGTTATGTTAGGGTTGACAGTATTGATTACACCCTAAGGGAATGGACGCATTCCTGGTGTTTCAATACTTGATAGTGAATGTTATGAAATATGTTTACAATTTTAGGACAACAATACTGATGAGCTTGCTTATCCTTCTTGTGCTACCAGCTTACACATATGCAATTTGGTGCTACACACGGATGAAGCAAAATGAAAGGTTGTTGTGGAGGTATTGATGAAGGGTTGTTGCATGCCTAATGAACCCAGTCGGTGTACTGGTTTGGCATTATTTACTTGGGTGTTGTGGAGGTATTGACGAAGGGTTGTTGCATGCCTAATGAACCCAGTCGGTGTATTGGTTTGGCATTATTTACTTGGGTGTTGTGGAGGTATTGATGAAGGGTTGTTGCATGCCTAATGAACCCAGTCGATGTACTGGTTTGGCATTATTTACTTGGGTGTTGTGGGGGTATTAATGAAAGGTTGTTATATGCCTATAGATCCGTAGTAGAGCTTTGACCTATAATGGTCGGTGGTGCAGTTTCCTTCCATTGGCCGATGACCCAGACAGATGTGCTGGCTTGGCAATGGAGAGGGCCAACCAGGTATGGGGCTGGTTGGGCACCACGAATGCTTGGTAAACCCAGTCGGCATGAAGGTGTACTGGTTGGGCATTAAACATCCAAGTCCATAAGCGATCCCAAGGCTTTCAAAGCAAAGCAAGACCCTGTGGACTAGAGGGAAAATGCACAATACAGATAAGTAATCAATTTCATTTATTTCTTGTTTGGAATAATGAAGATTTCAGGTATAAGTCTTCTAACAGTTAAGTTGATACACTGTTGTTTCTTTGTTGGAAACCCTGGTCATTGTGGGAAGCAAGGACCCTGAAAGAACTACAATTCTTAGTAAAACCAAAGAGTAACTGGTTGTGCACTACAATTCTTGGTAAAGCCAAAGAGTAACTGGTTGTGCACTATAAATTCTTGGTAAATCTAGAAAGTAACTGGTTGGAGCTATAAATTCTTGGTAAATCCAGAGAGTAACTGGTTGGACATTAACTACTTGATGTTGTAGAGCAGCATGTGTGCTGGCCAAACATTCCTTAAATAATTGATAAACCTAGTCGGCGTACTGGCCTGGCATTGCCTATTCGAATGGTTGTGGAGTAGCCTGTGTGTTGGCCCAACATTCATTATTGTACCCACCGGAAATCCAAGGCTTGTAAAGCAAAGAAGGAGCTTGTGGAATCAAGTGAAGACATCCAATACAGATAAGTATTTGGTTATCTTGCAGCTTCTTGCTTATTTAATATGAATATACGTGTGTATATGATTTGGTTATGATTTCTTAAACTCTTGTTTGGAGATAAACCCTATGAAAATAAACTAAACATGTGAATTGATTCAATGTTTGAGTGTAGGTATTGTTGGAAGCAAGGGCTATGAAGGCATCCTAGGGATGCATGTGGACATGTGACCGTCCTAAAGAGCTCAGTATGAGCAGTAATGAAAGATGGTGCTAGTGGATGTGTGTGGGTTCTAGCAGCCAAAGGTTTTGTAGGAAACAATGGGGAAGGGTTCCTTGGTTGAAAATCCTTAGATAGACCTTAGACACTAAGTGTCATAGCCAAGAAAGGGCAAGTCAAGCATTCACATTGAAGTGAAAGAGGCTAAGGAGCATAGAACCACAAGTGATGGTGTGGCTCCGGATTGGAACAAGACTAAGAGGGGAAAACTCTTACTCTTCTCTTTCCTTTTGACTGATGCATCTTAGAAACAAAATATTGTTGAGTGCATGTCATAGATGAAAATAGATTGTGTTTAATTGCTTGAACTGAATTGTGAATGCTGAACTAGTTATTTCCCTGTGAGAGGATGAACATGAATGAGTTCATGTGTATGTTGGTAACGCATGAAAAGTGTGGAAGTATCATGAGTGAAGAATGGACTTTCCATGTCAATTGGGAAAATAATTGACTAATTTTAATATTGTGTTATGCATGTCCTAACAGGAGTTGCCATGATGAATCTCACAAGTGAGAGATTGGAAGCCATTGTTACAGTTGTTACTCTCTAAGTGTTGCTAGTGAGCAAAGTGAGAGCCAGTTGTGCACATTAGCCATGGAAGCAGACCAAAAGCTATTTGTTTTGGCTGAAAATCTTCCTCAAATAGTTGTCAGGACAACAAGAAAGATGGTAGCCATGAAATTCCAGACTTGTAGATCAGCTGGAAGGTGAATAAAGGGAAGGGATTTATGTGGATCAATGCCCACCTGCAGAGCTGGAAGATCAAAGCTGACAGGAGCAGCTTGTGGAAGCCAAAAGACTTGTTCCTGAAAGTTCAAAGTAAAGAGATGAAACGCAGGACAAACCTGTCACATTTTGTGAATTTTTGGACTTGTGTAAAGTGGGTATTTATTCCTAAGTATTAGAACATCGAGGATGGTGTTATTCCAAGGGGAGGGGAATGTAATGTCCCCATTTTGACCCTTAGGATATTTTGGGCTATAATGTAAATATTGTATGCATATTATGTATGATTCCTAGCGTGGAGCTCAAGGCCAAGGCCCCGCTAGTGAACGCTCGACCTTGAAGAGGCAAGTATTTGATATTATGCTACCCGTGTGCTAGTGAGCCATGGGAATTGTAAATATGCATTAAATAAAATACCCACAACTAGCTATGCAATGCAACAAGAGATGGGGGCATGATTTTACAAGGAATTGGGAGGAAAATATTCAAACCCTTCAGCCAATCAAGTCAAGCCAAGTGTCAATGAGAGAACCCATAAAATCTCAACTACCCATGTTGACTTTTGTACCCAATCATTCATTTCTCCCAAGAGTTGGTTGAGGTAGTTAATGCCTTGGGAATGGAGAGGTATGGTTGTCCAAATTCGAGTATGGGCAAGCCACCCTTCATGAAAAAACGTTTTTTTCTCCTTGGGTGAGAAAAGAGCCATGAATTGCTCCCCAAACCATCATCCATCAACCGGTTTGGCTCTCTCACGAGTTGGGAGCTGGCTGGGCGTTTTTCCACATTGAAATTCTGTGTTTTCCTTCATTCTCAGTTGGGAAAAGGGCGTTTTTGTGTTATATACCAGTGGGGAAGAAGGGGAATGGAATTGGAGTTCCATAGAGACCGTTTTTGGCTGTTGAATGCTTAGTTAGTTGGGGGAGAAATCGTTTTCCTCCCTATGATTGTTTTTCCCCATCCTACAATCCATTTTTGGATGGAAACGATTTGGGGAAAACCCATGGCCTTCTTGTTTGTAAATCCCATTGTTGAAATTATGTATCCATGCCCAATGATTGTGCTTGCTGTGTGAGAAAAGAGTATGTTGGGGTATGGGTTATGGGTATCCATTGCTTTGGCTTGATCTTGAGTGCAAGCATCCCGGGTTCAGATTTAGCTTGATAAACCTAGCTGTGGACTGGCTTGGCTTAGATGAAATGATTATTTGGCTGTGTATGAGCTTGAATGTCCACATTTCCTTATAGAAATCACGCCTAGCTTGGGGGTGGTCTTTGAGTGTTGAAATAATACAGGCTGGGCAAAGACCTATGGTTGGGTGGAATGTTGCAACGACATAACTAGTTGCTTGGGACAATTGCACAATGAAGATGAGTATATTCTCATGTGTATTTGATTCTGCAATGTTTTAATTTGATGATTATTATTAATATGCTAAAATGCATATGAAAGGTGTGTGCGGATGATGTTTTTATTCCGTTGTGCATGTTTAATTGATTTGCATCTACACACATTTGATTTAGTTGTATGAATCTAATGAATTGGGCTGAGTTTATGTAAAAGCCTCACAGATTCGTATCATGTTCCCTTCCTGGAATTGGGTCCACGGGAGGGGACGTTACAATCAAGCTCTAGCTCCCAAATGGCATTTATAACTTCACTCTTGTCAATTTCCTTGTCTAATTCACACTTTTCAAATTGTGAGACTTATATCAGAATATTGGAAAGCATATCATTCACTAACTCTTGATCCACTTATTCCCGTGGTGTTAAGAAGTTTTTAAAATATGGGAATGCTTCTTCCTTTATATCAACATTATTAGTAATATTTTCTCCATTGGATTTGATGATTTATGTAACAGTATTTATAATTTGCCTAGATTTTGCGTGATGATGGAAATAAGTGGTATTTTTACCCCCTGATTTCAACCACAAACTTTGGGATTTAATGCGCCAATATTCCTCCTCTGCTCATTGGACTGAATTGAGTTTTTTATTCGTTTTTGTTTCCTTAATTCGTTGTTGGATTGTAGGTTCCCCTGCTTCCATCTTGTCATGTATACTAGCTAAACGGGCTTGCAACTCCTTTTTTTCAGCAAAGGGTTCTATATAGCTTTATTTAGCCCATCTTTTAAGGGAAAAATTAAACACTTTTAGCTTAGGCTCCTAGATATAAATAGGGGATCCTTCCCACTTGTCACTCCAAGTGGTTTTGATAACATCAATAACCTCTGCGTAGTAGAGCCAAGATGAATTAAATTTGAAATTCAATGGCCCATAGTTTCTTTTTTTTGCTAAAGAAAGCCCAATTGGTTTGTGATAAGAGGTGGTTGAGGGAATGATAGAAGAAATTTCAAGATTTTCTTCTAGAAAGCTATTCTTGATTAAAAATCTATCCAATCACGCTACAATATATCCCTATCCCACCCTTATGTTAGACCAAGTGTATTTCCCATGTTTCAGCTCAATATCTACTAGATCCCATTCCTAGATCATGTCCTCGAGGTTTTCTCTGGAGATGTCTCTTACATAACTTCCTCCCCTTTTTTCCTCCTTTGAAAGAATTGTATTTAGGTTCCTTGCAAATATACAACTTATAGAGCCTATTGCATCTCTTTCGTTATCTATTGTTTGTCAGCATGGTTACTTTTCTCTATGATGCATTGGGACATAATTATTGAAAACTTTAAATTGATATTCGTCTTTTTACTTACCGGGTCTATGTAAATCTAGTGTTGAAATTGATTTGTCTAAATTAACTCTAACTTTGTGCTATCCCATTGCGTATCTAATCCATTTGATGCTCCTCGTGAACTTGTCGCTATCCCTTGACTACCTTTCTAGTGCTTTGTTCCTAAATTTTGCATGTCCGGATCTTGCAATTTAGTCTCATGGAGGAGAAGAATTGTAGGTTTTTTTGTTTTTACAAGTTGTCACATGGCTTCCTCTTTAACCCTTCTTCTCATTTCTCTACTATTCTAGGAGACTAACATCATTATTTACCCTGGGGGGTTTTGGGGATGCCTCCCTTTTGACTACTCGAAGTCAATAGGGAGCCTACTCCTTTTTTAGAAGAGTTCTTTGGTCCTAAAATGACATTTCTATCCAGAGTTGATTGAATACCCAACATATTTTCCTTGTTTGTTATTTCTTCTCTTACCTCTTTCGATGGATTTCTCCCTACCTTCTGAGTAGATCGATCCTCTCCTTCGACGACTTCTTTCTCACCATTTGCAAACATTTGCATAACTTGTTTTCTTGTTTGAACACTTGCTATTATGACTTGCTTTTCTATCATTGGCTCATCCTCTTCCATTTGGTCTATTATATATCCATCCCTATCAAGTCCGATAGCAACCACAAAGTTTAATTCAACTCCCATCAAGAATGTTGGTGTTCATGGATGGAATGTTGATCTCGATTTTTTTATTGTTGGTGCCACAACCTCGATATAGGGGATGAGTTGCTCTTCTTGTGAAAGAGACTCAAATCGATTAGTAGAGGGAATAATGAAGGGAGAACTTCAATTACGAGTCAAGATAATTTCCTTTGTGGGGGAGGAGAACTCAACAAAGGAAGGATTGCAAGATTCAGGAATTGACACATTCTTTGATCCATATTTATGGAGCATGGGTAGTGCTTTATGTTGATTATGCAAATTACATTATGATGAAGTATGTAGTTGGTCAAGCATATGATAATTGAGTTGAATTATATGCCCCGTGGATCCTACTAAAAGGAGAGCAAGAACAAGGTCTAAAAAATCTTCAGGTTTTCAGAGATTCCAATATGATTGATTGGGCATATCACCAATGCTGCAGAAGAAACTTAGGCCTCCAGGCAATGATGAATCTGGTCCAGGAGGTAAAGGATTTCTTTGATTCTAATTCTTTCACTCGTGTATATATGGAATTTAATACCCAAGCAAATAAGTTATCTAAAGAAGCTTTGATCCTATAGGAGGGTACCTTACTTGAACATGAATTTAGGGAGGGCACTCTCCAACCAACCATTGAAAGAAATTTATACTAAGGGGGTATTATGGTTCGTTTTTTTATTGGTATGGTGTTGTTATAGAATTGTTTATTTCTTTCTTCTGATGTATTGAGAGTGTCACTCTCATCTATATGTAAATTTGAGATGGTTTTGTTGGAAGTAGTGGTATTAGATACTACAACAAACTTGTTTTTTCGCTATTTTAGGATTTTGGAGGGATGGTATATATCCACACCTAACTGGAGCTCTGCAATCAATTTGTATGGGGGAGTGTCGATGAAGCTTCTTTGGTAGAACCCACTACCCTTTAGCTAGCAAGTAATACCATGTCTCACTCAGATTATAGTCCCGGGTTTTGAGGCTACTATCGTCAAGTGTGAGGGACGATTCCTTAGTTTACTACTCGATTTTTGTCTTTCTTGTTATCTCCTGCTGTACATTTATTGGAACCTCCCACTGGAGACTATGATAGAGAGGTGGATCAGACTTGGAGTCAAGCTACCCTTCTGGGGTGGTTTAGAACCAACCAAGTAAACAAAGTGGGAATCACGTGGTTTTGTCTTGTCAATTCCTCCACTCTTACTGGCACTCCAGTTCTTCCTTCCTATTTTGGACTTTTTGTTGGATATTGATCCTCATTGGTTCTTGGACTCTTCGCTTTTGGTGGAAAGGTGAGATTCCTTGTATGTTTCTGTGTGAGGGACACTAGTCCCGTTTCCTCGAGAGATGATGGCTACTTGTCCATCTCTGAACGCAAGGAGGCTCTTCCCTTCTTCCTAGGGGGATATCGAGGGACATCTGTCGAGCGTCAGTTATTCTCACGCTTTAGAAGTCTTGATGGTTCAGATAGTGTGAGGGTTGGACTAGTGGGTTCACCTGGATCATTTCCCTCCTCATCCATCTTGAACTATAAGGCCTCTAGGGTTTGGAGCAACCCTGATACTCGGGTGATTTTTACCTCTCGTACATATTCAGGTTGCGAAGTTGAGTCAGGGTTTTCCCCACACACATCATTGCAGAAGACTGGGGATATTCCGTTGCCGATTTTAATCATTCTCCGGTCATGTCCTCGACTGTTTCGGATGTCTTTGATACTAAAAAGGGATGCATAGGGGAGAAAGCTTGCTTTAGTAGGTGGACTAAGCTTGAGAAAGCTCGTAAAGGGAGGGGACTCTGTATTATGGGTAAAGGCGTGACCATCGACATGGTTGAGGGTCTATCTACCAGGGCTTTACTAGGGAAGTTTGAGTATCTTAGGATCTTCGGGCATGAAATTCTAGACTGGATTACTAGAGTTTGGAAGCCCCTTATCAACTATGTTCCCCATGTGATCATGTTGGCTAATGGGTGGGTCTTGTTCCATTTCCTATCTGAGGAGAGACTATGGAGTATTGAATCTAATTACCGGGTCATTGGGGGAGGATCCTTGGTTCTATGCCGTTAGCATTCCTCTTTCGACCCTTTGAAAGAGAAGCTCAAGTGATGACATTTATGGGTTCTTCTGTCGGGACTTCCTCCCCGTTGTTGGAATTTCAGATCCTTTTTGGCAACTGGGAACTGTATTGGAAAGTTCATCCCCGTAGAAGAAAAAACCCTCTTATCCATGGACTGGCAGTTACCTAGAATCCTGGTGGATATTGATACTTCAAAGGGTTTGCTGGAGGAGCTCTAGGTTAGAGGGGAAGGGGGCTCTTTCATCCAACGTATTGACTATTGGAAGATCCCCTTCCACTGCTTCAGGTGCCATAAGACATGCCCTTTAAGAGAAGCTTGTTCTACGGACTTGGAAGGTAGTAATCAGGAATCTACATCCTCTAATGCCGAGTCTCTGGAGTAGTATAACGAACTGTCTTTTC
This sequence comes from Larix kaempferi, assembly GCA_027924585.1. NCBI lineage: Eukaryota > Viridiplantae > Streptophyta > Pinopsida > Pinales > Pinaceae > Larix > Larix kaempferi. Next base: position 54,675,402 of record BSBM01000904.1, read on the forward strand.
CTTTTCCCTTGGATGCAGAATCGTCACAATAGTTTATGCGTAAGTTTCACGTTTTTATTCCTTTACTATTAAAATATTTGATAGATGATGAAATTATGGGAGCTATGGAACTCCCCATGACTCCGTCAGACATTCTCCCTTCACATATCCCTGAGTCACTACCGTACTTTCCGTTGTCTATCCCCACTCACATAGAGGTAGCCCCTATGTCTCCTAGGGATGTGAGTCAGTCCTCCAATACTACCCCCTCTATGTCGTTATGTCAGGAGTCCCTTGCTTTGGTGGAGAGGTTGACTTCTCGGGGTTTGAAGACACCTTCCCTGGACATCACACTCTCCCCATCCCCTATTGAAGATCAAGTTGTGATTTTGGGTAACCTTACCACATTTTCTTGAGGAATACTCAATAAATTCCCACTCTCTACCTACGTGGGTATTCCTCAAGACAATGGTCTTTCTATTCCTATCTACTCGATTAGGTGTCCTAATGTCACCTCCCGTAGAAATACCAAACCAAAATCGGGTGGTAATTCCAAAGAGAAATGGGTTAATCCCCAACTTTCCTCTATTCAGTATGTGGCGATGGATTTATCCTTCGATTCTCCTTCTGTTCAGAACTTCGAGGCCCTTGGAGCAGATAAGCCACCTGTGACATTTTCTCCATGATTATTCTCTCTTTTAATATCAGAGGGATTGACAATTCCCCTAAGAGAATTTCCTTCAAGAGACTTTTAGACTCAGTGAGACCGGATATTGTTCTACTGTAAGAGACCATGACCTCGGCGGTTAACACTTGTTCTTTTTTCCTTAAGCTCAAACCTAGTTGGAAATGCCATTGGATGGAATCCAATGGGTTATCAGGTGGCCTAATATCGGCTTGGAACCCTTCTCTTGTTAATGTTACTCCTTTCTCCACTGTTGCAGGTATCAAATTGGAAGGTCGTGTAAGGGGTCTTAAACACCCCTTCAGTCTCCTGAACATTTACGGGCCATATAACAATAGAAGGTCTTTTTGGGACAGGATTACACAGTATGGGTTGATGAATGATCACTCTCTGATCCTATTTGGTGATCTTAATCTTACGCTATCATCGAAGGATATTTGGGTTCTAGCACTATTGTCGACCCTTTGGCTCAATATTTCAATTCGATATTTGAGAATGCAGGTTTATTTGATGTTTGACCAAATGTTATCACCCTTACTTGGACGAATGGTCGTTCTGGTAGAGACGGGGTTGTTAAACGACTCGATCGTTTCTTAATGGAAGATAGTCTCGAGACTACACTTGGTCGATTCCGCATTTGGACCATTCCAACTGGGGTCTCTAATCACAAAGTGATTGCCCTACAACTGGACTTTGAAGATTATACTCATTTCTGCCCATTTAAATTCAATCGAACTTGGCTCGAAGATGCCACTTTCTGTGATTTGGTCAAGAAAAGTTGGGTGTCTTACACTGATCGTATTACTGGGACTCCACTAGAGGGTTTGATAAAAAATCTTCAACTCCTTTGAGCCGAAATGGCTAGGTGGCATAAGGAGAAAAAGTAGGCTAATTCAACTAAATTAATGGAGATTAAAAGAGGAATTATGGAGATTGAAGGAAGGGTTGATGTGGATATTTTCTCCTCGGACAGGAAGGAGAGGTTATTATCCCTGGAATCGAGAAAAGCTAAGATACTACATCAAATCGAAGCTACATGGCGGCTCAAAAGTAGAGCTCTTTTGGTATCCCTGGGAGACAATAATACCAAATTTTTTCAATGTTTTGATTTGCATCGTAGAGTCTTGAAATCTATTTGGGAACTGAAAAATAGCTTAGGGATACTTGTGGATGATCAGGAAACTCTCAAGGAGGAAGCGGTCTCTCATTTCAAATCTATATATAAGTAGGATACTTTTAATAACTTATCATAACAATTGAAGGTTATGAGATTATATCCTATATTTTTCAACGACGTGGAAGGAAAGAATGTTGGGAAGGAATGTTGTTGCAACTTTTTTCTTATTGAAAAAAAGATGACTATATTATGTAGTTTTAGGCTATACATGTTAGAAGAAGATTCCTATGGAGAGCTAGATAGGATTTGAGTCCACCCATGATATAACAATGTATATTTTGATTTCCTTATTAGAAATTCAAATATAATGATTTTTTCTTTGGAAAAGTCACACACACACACACAAATTTAAGCCGACAATGACATCAAGTGAGATCCAAAATATTCACAAAGGTAGCCAACCCATGGAATTGACCTTTTAACCTCATGCTTATAATTCACAACATCCAATCATTCCAACTAACCCATCAGGCTTGGCACTGAGGCCTACTAGAGAAATACAATTCATCCCACCTCTAGCTTGTAAGTGAGAATGAGAGTACTGGTACCTTGCCATCTCACATTAATATCCACAAACAACATCTTGCTCGCATGTACATACCCTACCCCCTCTAGAATATAACATGTAACCTTCAAAGAAAAAACTCATATTTTTAACCTTCAAGCTCACTCAATATGTACCATATCACGCTTTCATTCCTTTTCCTATACATGAAATTATTCATATTTATAATTTTGTTAAGAGCATCTACTTAAAAAATTCATAAAAAACTTAGTGGTCAATGCAACTACAACCACGTATAATATTAGTTAAAAGGAAACGAAGGACAACAATGCTTACTAGGTGAATGCCACTCTAGACAATTAAAAAAAACATCCAAAGTTATACTTTTAGACATAGTTGATGCATGCTTTGTACATTAACGTTGTCTTGTTACTATTTTTTTCTTCTATTAATTATATTTCTTTTAGTGTATAAACTAGGGTGTCTCATCCAAGGGGATTTGAACCAAGCACCTATTAGCACAAAACTAGCGAAATGTCCAATAACATTGACAATAACTGTTTGAGCTAATCCCTTGGGTTAATTTTTTTGACCTTTTACTTCCTAAATCTATCCATTTATTTTTATTGCATCGAGATACATTTCTACAACCCAATGTGGGACATATGTTGTAAATGGTGGGACATATGTTGTAAATGGCAATGTTGACATCACCATATGTCGACTTGAAAATAATTTAAATTACTTATAATAAACAATAGTAAAAATCTTATATGTTGGCCAAATAGAGTTACAAATATAAATATAAATATACTATCCATATATAAAAGTGAGATACAATTAACACATAATATAAAAACATGAAAATAGATACTAGAAATAGAAACACTACAATATAAAGAGAGAGATTTACATAGAAATATTTTTATGACGCAAATAGAAATATCTTAACAATATTCAAAACTTTATATTTATATATCTATATCTCCATCTTCATATGTTTTGAGTTGTGATCTCTATCGAGTTAAACAACATTGCAAGATTAAATAATTAAAGTTTTTTTTTTGCACGTCATGGTATTTAATTCATTTCAACACTTAATAGATTTGGGTTAAGATGATCTCAACTAAGATTCCCATAGTCCATTTTCATTTGGATAGTTTAGTTAAATAACCAGTCCGCTAATCCCAAAGGGTTAACTTGATTGGGCATCACTAATATTGCTAGGCATTTGGTTAGCTAGTTTCATGTTGATAGGTCTTGTTTCGAATCCCCTTGGGTTAAGTCCACTAGTCTATACTGACACGTTTATTAGGGAAGTTATCCATGAATGTGGAGAAGCATTCTTTGGGTTCCTAACCTTCTCACATTTTCTAATGTAAAATACCAATAGTATATGACCTTTGATATCTTGGTGCTTAGGAATTAATGAATTTTGCATAATCTTTTCCCCTGTAAGCTTTTTCCATTTGGTGGGTTGTTAAAGTTTTGTTCATCTTTTTATAAATGTAATAAAAAATAATTTATAATTCCGACCAGTGCCTAGTTGTCTACCCATCTGATATATGAAACCTTTGCTCATGGGACATTTCACTCCCTTGTGGCTACCTCTATTGGCATAAGATCATGGTATATTGGAGCTTATACGTTGTTGTGGGCGACATCTCTCAACCAATATGGAATTAATTTTATGTATAGCGAGGTATTTATGTTGTAGAAACAATTCAAATTTTAGTCGTATCCAACTTTGTAATGCAATTTTTTAGGAAGACATGTGAAAGGGGTACTATGGAGTATTGTCAATGAACAATATGCATATTCACATAACAACCAATCAACCATTATGTGTAGGAGGAACACTACCTTGTGACTATCTCCATTGGCATAAGGATCACGATATATTGGAGCTTATTTGTTTTTGTGGCAACTTCTCTCAACTAATGTGGGTTTTTTTATTTGTATAAAGATGTATTTATGTCATAGAAACAATTCCAAGACAAACATATATGTATTCTTTTTTGCACAAAAAGAGGAGGGAAGACATATTAGCTTATAAGTGAGAATAAGAGTACCCATACCTTACCAACGCCACATTAATATCCACAAACAACATCTTACTACATTTACATACTTTACTTCCCTCTCTAATTTTAAACCAATATAAAAACAATTTTAAGCATATCCCAACTTAGTAATGAGCATATATTAAAAACGTATTTGAAAATCACACTTTCATGTATCTTCACATGCCAAACAATTAACCTATGTGTCTATGTGTTAGTAAAAGACAACAGTCCATTGTAGTAATAGCAATTTCATGGCAATTTTGTTGTTGAGGCATTTAAGACAAAAAGTATGAAATCGTGTCAAAGGCAAATTAATTTGTATGAAAGGTTTTCGGGCTTAAGGAGAGCAACAGAGTGGCATCCCATGCCGATGGCTGGTCTTGCTAAGCGTCAACTAAATTTAACACCATAAATTCCATAGGAACGGAGAAGCAAAACAGAGAATAAACAGAGAATGAAATTGGGAAGGTTTTAGTAGGGTTTAAGTAGAGGAGAGAAACAGAGTTAGACTGCCAATGGCGATGATGGGACTAGTAAAGCGTCTAGGAGAAAGGGCCTTCAATGGAAGAGGAGAAGCAGTAGCAGAAGCTATAAATGGTTTCGCCGGTGGTCAGGCAGCCGCTTTCCAGGCCATTCGAGAGCGAATCGATTTAGTTGATATGGTCCTCGATATCCGAGATGCTCGAGTACTTATACTCTCTGCATTACATTACTGACTACATTACATTATAATCGTTTCTATTTCTATCCTGAGATTTTCCTTATCCTACCCGGAACATGAATTTTCTTAGTAGTGAGAATCATATTGTAATAATATTTTAAAAACAATTCCAAGTTATAGTGTATATCCCATGCATGAAGCTCAAAGCCTAAAACTAGGTGTATGCATTATTAGGGGAGTTATGCTTCACCAATTTGTGTAACATTGTTTGTCATCCGTGAAACAGATTCCACTGAGTTCAGCAAATGCAAACCTGCAAGACATCATATCAAGAAAGAAGCGTCTGGTTCTTCTAAATAAAATGGACCTTGCGGATCGGAGTGTAATGCCTGTAAGTTATCTTCCCCTTGCCAAGGTTTCTGGCAATTTTAGCTCCTGTTATGCATTAAACGCTTGTTTTTTTCTTTCTGAATGCTGCTTTGTACGGTGAGGAAATGGTATATATTGTTCTCATGACTTCTTCCCTAATTAGTACTTGCAACTATACTACGAAGATATTCTCTCAAGTTTAGTCAAATAAGAAAGCATTGAGCTGAGGAGCTAAAGGTATACTCTTGGATTAAAGATTCAGAAAGTTGTCTTAACTTTGACAATTCTATACACGTAACACAACACAGATTAATCTAAACTCAGGATTTATTAAGCACCTAGAGGACGCTAGTGCCTTGCCAATGCCATGTGGATTTCCCCCTCCTGCCCGGTTTTCAGGATGGAGGGTTACTATCCAGCAATAATACCAGCTAGCGATAATACCAACTGGTAACCCCATGGGTTTCAATGGGATTTGATCCCAAGACCTCTGTGAACTTTCTATAAAAGCATTTACCAATTGAGCTAACCCTTGGGGCTACAATCTCTTTATATATATGTGTGTGTGTTGGGGGGGACTCAATGGAATTTGATCCCAAGACCTCTGTGAACTTTCGCACAGGAGCATCTACCAATCGAGCTAACCCTTGGGGCTCTAATCTCTTTAATATTTTAGTTTTTAACTCAGGGCCGGTGTTTAAATATTTATTTGTTAGCATTAATTTATTATTTTTTTAAAATGCCACGTGTTAGTGTAGTGTTGAGCATGGGCATTACACATCTCACTCATATTGGGCTATAGAATGCGACTCTCGATGCAATGATGCAAGTGATTGGCCCTAAGACTCTAGTTGGTCCATCTGTACATAGTAATTTGAAATTGTCATTTTCTTATTATTTTCAGACATGCAACTTAGCTATACAAGTGCTTTCAGATTGTAGCTTAAGGCTAGGGTTCATAATTTGCTTTGGAATTGAGTTTCTTTCTGCACACTTATATTCTTTTTCCTAGTCCACAAAACTTATATCAAATTAAATGAAGACAATAAAGAACAAGGCATAGTACTTGTTCAAGATGCTAGAATATCATTTTTGTAAGCAAAATCTTCATTTCAAGAAAAACTTGTATTGCAAAAGACCACAACTTTTATGCTTTTGTTTTGATAAAAAATATTTACATATAAAAAATTCCATCACTTTGAGTATCAGGTACATCACAAAATGTCTTATCAACATGGCTTAGCAAACCAACAACACGGTTTACTTAGATTAATTTCCGTACTAAACATTTTGACAAAAATAGATTTAAAACCTAAACTAGAAGACCTGAATTTACATATTGAAACCAGATACATTTTTTTTTCAAGGTAATTATCTCGAGGCAAATGCCTGTGCACTTCCCCTCATTTAGAGGATGGTACCCAAAGTTAACCCTAGATTCTTCAGGGCACAAGGGCAAGTCGACATCAAGGCTCAAAGCCAATACAACCATATACTCATTATGATCTCAACATGCCACTCACGGGAATAGACCCTGGGTGGGGAGGATACCACTCCATCTCACAACCACTTGGGCTAGACCCGATTGACATTGAAACCACAAACATATACTGATTGGGTAGGACATTGAAAACATAGACTTGACAGACCATATGTT